>CM062297.1:359306695-359906695 GCA_031216915.1 Pictodentalium vernedei
TTGAAAGTCATTACCTTTTAAGCTAAGCTCTAAAAGATCCAAAATTTGTTCATCCGGGCGTTTCGCATCCGGATATTTTTCAAATGCATTTTTAACTGATTTAACACCTTTATCAATATCAATGTTCGTATACATACTGTCGATATCCAAAGTAGCCAGAATTGCATTTTTCGATATTTTCAATTTCGAAATTTTTGACAGGAAATCCTGTGTATTTTTTAGATAGCTCGGATGTCTATTTGATATAGGTTTCAGATGATAATCAATTAATTCCGAGATCGCATAAGATTCCGAATTACAATCTGATACAATTGGCCTCCCGGGTGGAGTTAAGTCATCCGTCCATGAAGAACGGTCCTTGTGGATCTTTGGTAGGATATAAAATTGTCTTGTTTGAGCACTGAGCTTAGCTGTTAAATATTTCAATTGTTTTTTGGTAATGTGACCTTCGTCGAGGAGAAATTTTAAGATCTTATTGAATTTTTCGATATTACTAGGCCAAATAAGTGAATCTATTTTCTTATAATGTTTAGTATTGCTGAGTTGTCTCATGGCTTCCTTTATATAATTATCCCGAGATAGAACAACTACCGACCCACCTTTGTCGGCTGGTTTAATTACTAATTTCTTATTTTTTCGAAGTTTCGTGAGGGCTCTCCGTTCACCAGCTGTTAAATTGTCTTTATCGGAGAGTATGTTCATGCTGAACACCTTTTGGATGATTCGTTTACTAGCCTCAATAATTTCGGGATCTACTTCACTATCTGGAGGTGACCAACCAGATGATTCTGTGAAAGGAAGTTTCCGACCGCTGGAGTTTCTAAAGCGGTCTGCTAATTTCATTTGCCTAAGAAAATTACAGTTGTATGATGGTAAATTTGTTTGGTTATCAGTTTTAGGTTTTGGTGCTGGTACAAAAGTTAAACCGCGATCTAAAAGAGATTTCTCTTGGGTTGTTAGGTCATTGGTGCCAGACAGGTTAACCACATTAGTTCCTAATCCCACATCTGTTAGGCGGCTGTTACCTTTGCCTTTACTTAGTTTAAATTTAGGTGGTTCAACCAGTGATCGTACATAATATTGGCGGTTCTCGTGGTCCAATGGATTAAATCCTGAGCAACATCAAACTTCGCGTCATCAATTTTAGGTATAACGTTAACGTCCTTCACTTTCCGAATGGTTTCGTTGATGATGCTCAGGGTTCTCCTCTCAGCCTGAGGGAGTTTTTGCGAAAAGTTTAGTTCAGCGAAATAAATTTTTGCTGATCTAAACTTGACCCTGATATCGCTAAGCATATTCCGCAACTGCTTAACTACGAGATCAGAATTATCGTTTCGAGAATTCACGCCAATATTTAATAATATTTTTTGGGGACTGGACTGGCCCCTGTGCCCTTTAAACATAGAGCGCAGATGATTGAATTTGGCGCCGGGGTAACACTCCACCTGGATGTCCGGATGGGGATTTCGATCAATGCGTCCTAAATTTGAACTTCCAATCATAAGGATGTTTTTACAAACATCGGGGAGGCGCCAATTCCTTTTGTCAAAATTAACTCCGCTTTTATGCCGAAACTGGGAGAATTTAGAATCAAATGAGCGGCCCGAGTTGCGGCTCGGTGATTTGACTTTCTCTGAGTACGATATACCTGGTTGAACCACACTAGAGGCAGGAGAAGGGGGAGAGGAAACAGAAGCAGGAGAGGAAACAGAAGCAGGAGAGGAAACAGAAGCAGGAGAAGAAACAGAAGGAGGAGTTCTAGTAAGAGCACTAGGAGAACCAGAGAAGAAAGGCTGAGGAGGAGTAGGAGGTAGAGGAGCAAGACGAGGCGAGACAGCGTTACTCAATTTGCGAGCATCTTCAGTCACCATATGGACCGGAGATGTTTGCAAATTGAGGCGCTTACTCTGAGAGAAAGAAGAAGTAGAAGGAAAAGAAGAGGGAGAAGTGCTTTGCCTTGATCTTTTCTTATTTTGCTTTTCGCGTTGGGGTAGAGGGACAACACGGGCCGGAGTTTGCTTGCTCCCTCCCGTATTGTTCCTTACTCCAGACGCTGGGCGAAGTTCCGAAATGTAAGACTCATAGGCCGAAATCGTCTTATCTGTCAACTTATTTTTAAAGTTTTTTTGAGCCCAGATCAAGGCACGCGCCGAAGCGCTGTTGAAGTCTATTTTTTCGAGTCCAGGAGGTGGTCGCATAGCCAAAGTTATCTTAGACTTCAACTGGTTTAAATTTATCTTGTAATGCTCAACTAAAGCATTTAACGTTTGGTTGGCCCATCCCACACTAATCTGTCGAAAAACAGAAAAAATGTGTGGGGTGGGAAGAGCCGGCTTTAGAAAGCCACCTAACTCATCTACTTTCTTCTCCAACTGTTTCGGGAAATCCCGGTTGGCCAAATGCTGCTCTAAGAGCCCAATATGGTGCATACACTGAATCACCTGGAAAAGGGCCTTGACCAATCTAGAATAGGCCTGGAACGATTGTTCCTGGCCTCTTCCAGACTGGGCAACTCTCTTTCCCTGATGATTCTGTCTTTTTTGAGCCATTTGAAGAATAGGTAGATGAATAAAATGAAATTAAAATGAAGAAATGAAATAAATTAAAATGAAATCTAGATATTACCTATTAGAGAAGATACCTGGATTGGTTGTAGTCTTCAGCAAGGTTGAAAATAATCCGTCTGTCTCGACGCGTTTCGCTTGGTTTGGCTTTTTCAAAGAGACTTTGGGGAAAATGAATCCAACTTTGGGAGGGCATGCATGGTATATATCCGTATGTGGGCTGGGGGTGTTTTTCACAGCTCAGTATATAATTAAACTCGGTAACAAGCTGACAAATGTCACTCATCTAATTAATTCTTTTCAATCTGAGATGTCCCAAGTTTGTTTTTCACAACTCAGTTTGTGTCGTCCAAACAAATTAGATGAAGCTCTATTGATTGGCTTCCATTGAATTTTAATCAGTCAGTGAGTGGTTTGCTTTACTGACCCCATGAAGCCCTATTGGTTGGCTTTGATTTAAGTAAAACCAATCGGGAGCGGTTTGCTTTACTGGCTTCAGAAGTATGTGAAAATAATATGAAAAAATGGTTTGATAAAATATATTGAGACTAAAGAAATAAATGAAAAAATAACGCCAAAGATCATGATGCCGCACGAATGTTATCAGTTGGAATGAAAATCCCCCGACGGAGGTTTATGACGGAAAATATTTTACACCACGTAGAAATTGTGTGTTTTACCTTCTGAACCTCTACATTGTGTGAAAGGTATGAAAAATTAAAAATAAAAATAAAAATAATAATTTAAATAAATGAATCAATCAAATAAATAAATAAATAAAATAAATAAATAAATAAATAAATAAACAAAAATTAATAAAAAATTTAAAATAAATTTAAAATAATCAATAAATAAATATATAAATAATAATTTTATTTAGGAAATACATACACATGATTGAAATTAGAACCTATTTTGTTTTTGGGCATATATGAACTCTGGCACTCGCCTGTGTGTGTTTGAGGTTAAAAAATCGCACTGGCACAGACATTTCCTACTGAAACGTTTTTTTTTTTTTTTTTTTTTTCTTTTAATATGCCGCCGAAAAATTGTTTTCCTTTACTGAACCCTGATGGGTTTCAAACATGACAAAAATTACATAAAATTGATTTAAACTAAGTGATGAGCTTATGAACTGGTTAAACTGACTGGCAAAAATTGATGTTATTCATTGATGGGCTCTAATTTAGTCCTTACAAGGATGTCACGCAAGCTTTTGTTTTTCTTATAGGCGATGACAGGTCGAAGATTCAAAGGTTCATTTAATTTAGCATTGGTAAAATTGAATTCATCTTTTAACGTTTTTGCTATTTCGATATTCATTCTGTTGTACGTTAAAGTGAAAGGAATGATGGACCTCCTTTCGCATTCGCCCTCTGATATGTTCATACCAAATGGCCAGAGAGTTTGAAGCGTATTGATCCAAAAAGCTTCACGTTTTTTTCTAAATTCATCCGTTTCTTCTAATGTGTCTTTAATTGGTGGTTGTTCAATAGGATGGATTTCGAAATCGTCCAAAGAATGGCCAGGAAGGTTAAAATGTTGTGCTACTGGGGCATCAGCATTATGTTTTATATCCTGTTTGTGTCTAGTAGCACGTTCTCGAAAAGGATTTTGACTTTGACCAACATACTGTTTCCGACATCGCTTACAAGTGATAAGGTAAATAATGTTTGGTGAATCACAATGGAGGGGGTTACGGATCTGATAATGATTTTTCGTTTGTTCGGAGGAAAATTCCTCTTTCTGATCAGGCATAAAAGTATGCAGTCTACAACGAGGCTTTTTGCAATTAAATACCGCGCCACTACCATTCTGCAACGGTCTGTTGTGTTCAATCTTCAGTGGTTCGAAATCGGTAGTTTCAGCTGGACTTTCGAGCTTTTTCAGGGTTTGGGATTTCAGGCTACGCAAGAGACGCAGCGAGTACCCTCTCGATCTGAGGGCGCCAAATAGAGTAGAACAAGCCTCATTGAAATTTACCTTATCACTTGAATTGCGGTGGAAACGAATGAGTTGTGATTTGATGATACCTTTAAATGTATGTTGAGGATGAAATGATTTTGTGTGCAACAATTGATGTGAATCAGTTGGTTTAAAATACACTTTATAATCTAAATGACCGGACGCCTGAAATTGCTTGCCTTTATACACGGTCACATCGAGAAAGTCAACAGAATTTTCACTGATAGTAGCTTTCAATTTAATATTTGGATCGTGATTGTTCAAAATTTCTAAAAATTCATCAAAATCTTCTTTTGAATGTTCCCAAATAATAAAAATGTCATCTAAATACCTGAGATATACGAGAGGATGCTTTGCACATTTGCTTAAGGCATTTTCCTCCCATTCCGCTACATAAATGCTTGCAAAATTAGGACTGAATCTTTTGCCCATAGGACAACCCATTATTTGTAGAAAATATTCTCCATTGAATTGAAAGTCATTACCTTTTAAGCTAAGCTCTAAAAGATCCAAAATTTGTTCATCCGGGCGTTTCGCATCCGTATATTTTTCAAATGCATTTTTAACTGATTTAACACCTTTATCAATATCAATGTTCGTATACATACTGTCGATATCCAAAGTAGCCAGAATTGCATTTTTCGATATTTTCAATTTTGAAATTTTTGACAGGAAATCCTGTGTATTTTTTAGATAGCTCGGATGTCTATTTGCTATAGGTTTCAGATGATAATCAATTAATTCCGAGATCGCACAAGGTTCCGAATTACAGTCTGATACAATTGGCCTCCCGGGTGGAGTTAAGTCATCCGTCCATGAAGAACGGTCCTTGTGGATCTTTGGTAGGATATAAAATTGTCTTGTTTGAGCACTGAGCTTAGCTGTTAAATATTTCAATTGTTTTTTGGTAATGTGACCTTCGTCGAGGAGAAATTTTAAGATCTTATTGAATTTTTCGATATTACTAGGCCAAATAAGTGAATCTATTTTCTTATAATGTTTAGTATTGCTGAGTTGTCTCATGGCTTCCTTTATATAATTATCCCGAGACAGAACAACTACCGACCCACCTTTGTCGGCTGGCTTAATTACTAATTTCTTATGTTTTCGAAGTTTCGTGAGGGCTCTCCGTTCACCAGCTGTTAAATTGTCTTTATCGGAGAGTATGTTCATGCTGAACACCTTTTGGATGATTCGTTTGCTAGCCTCAATAATTTCGGGATCTACTTCACTATCTGGAGGTGACCAACCAGATGATTCTGTAAAAGGAAGTTTCCGATCGCTGGAGGTTCTGAAGCGGTCTGCTAATTTCATTTGCCTAAGAAAATTACAGTTGTATGATGGTAAATTTGTTTGGTTATCAGTTTTAGGTTTTGGTGCTGGTACAAAAGTTAAACCACGATCCAAAAGCGATTTCTCTTGGGTTGTTAGGTCATTGGTGTGTGTGTGTGTGTGAGGGTGTGTGAGTGTGTGTGTGTGTGTGTGTGTGTGTGTGTATATATGCATGTGTGTAAGTGTGTATGTTGATTCGTAATTGTCTACAAGCAGCCTGTATTTTATTGTGAGATTTATCCGTGGGTGGAACGTTTGCATTAGCATTCGATGCAACTGAAAAAGGGCCGCCTTCTGAAAAAAACACTCAACAGTTTTCAATCCAGTGGCTCGATCCAACGACTATGCCTGGTGGAATTCATGCTTGACACAGTCGATATAAAATTATATTCAAGCGGTTTCATCTTCACAGACCTTCCATTAATTGCGATTCCTGTGTTTAAAAGCAAGGACCAAAGATCTATATAACACTAATCTGTTCCAGTTGCATCGAGTGCTAAGGCAAACGACCCACAGGCAAATGTCACAACAAAATACAGGCTATTTGCAGACAATTACCCATCGACACTGAAACCAATTCCAACTATTATCAGTTCTCGAATATCGGTCTTGGAGAGGGTTGTAAATGTGAACTAACACACTGGCTGAGTTTCAACTTTTGGGAGTTTGCCGTTAGCCCAGCTGGTATGGTAGCAGAGCATTTATGGGTAGACCTTCGGGTGCTGCAGATTAGGGATTAGGACCACCATCCGAAAAAAAACGTAGCAGTTTTTAGTTCAGTGGCTCGGCTGGAGGACAATGCCTGGTGGAATTCCAGCTGACATAAGCGATATAAAATTAAATTCAAGCGGTTGCATTGTCACATATCTTCCATTAAATAAGATTCCGCAATATTGGTTTTAATACCTGTATTCACGTTCCGCGCACTCATCGCCGGTATTTGACTTTCTTCAATCTTATATCAGTACTGATGATGTGAATTACATCATGTCCTCCAGAGAGAGAGCACAAAGATGCCAACTGCATTGCAGGTGTCATCTTTATGCATTCAATGAACGATTTTATCTCAATTTGTGGGAGCGTGATGACTCAGTGGTTACGACATTGGACTTCAAATCGAAATGTCCACGGTTCTATTCCAGCAAGGGGTAATTGCGTTGTGTCCTTGAGCGAGGCACTTAATCCCGACTGCTCACGTGGGGGCTCGGTGACCGTGTATAGTGCGCGTACTGCACGTCGATGGTGCACCTGTTTTCAACCAATGCTAACCGTTCTTTGGTGGAGTTAGTACGATGGGCAGTCTGACAGTTGCTCGCCGTTGCTCGGGGTTCTCTCCGATACTTCGGCTTCCTCCTGCCGTAAAATTGTCCGACACGGGGTGACCCTGCCTGTCGGTCGAAAGTGTCGCTAAACCCCATCTTAATTTGAAAACTCGCCTTCTTCGACCCTAGGGTTAATTTGTCCGATGAATTGTATACCATTGAGGTTCTTGAACCTGCAAAGAACTTATCGTTATTGCACATAATTGTACAACATCGATATCAAGCCGATATCAACATTTTCAACCGATACGTATAATCGGCTACTCATCAAAACCGAGACCTTGAATTGACAATTTGTTGCCAAAAGTTGATACCAAGCAGCAATACATGGGAGTGGTTAGCGCGGTGGCTCAGTGGTAGACTCTTGGACTTCTGTGCTGGAGGTCTCGAGCTCGATCCCCGTCCGAGACGACCCTCGCTGTGTCCTTGGGCAAGGCACTTTATCCCAGTTGCCTACATGGGCGCACGATGACGCCGAGTACTAAGGCGTACTGCACGTCGATGGTGCACATGTCTTCAACCGCTGTAACCCTGCTTGAACAGAGTTAGAATGTTGAGGAGCTGACAGTTGATCGCCGATGCTCGGTAGTTCTCTCCGGATATTCCGGCTTCCTCCGCCCGTAAAACTGTCACGGTCACGATTAGTCAATGTGCATAAGCATGTGACCTTAAACACCAATAAATAAATAATACAAGGGAATAAATTTTTTTTCTACCGTAGGTGTGCAATACCTGGGTTAGATAACGACACATACAGCCTGACTGATTTTCTTCACGAACAGCTGGTGAATCTAACAATACCCGAGGGAGAGGATGGACTTTGTAATGTTTACAACGTGGATTTGTCAAAGTATTTTCCAACCTTTAATATATCCGACGAAGGTGAACGGATGATCCGAAATCATACTACGCAGCCCGAGATGAAGCCATGTGATGAGTGGGTGTATGACAAATCTCTCTTCACCAGTACAGTGGCAACAGAGGTGAGTTGTCTTCTCTTTGTAACTATGTTAGTAAGTCTAGATGTATTATAGTATTGTTTCTTGACATGCAGATGTCTCCATCATTGTGATATTTGATTGGTGTTTGTAGTATTTAATGCTTCATCATCGAAAACCATATTCGGTCCTTTGTTTGATTCAAAATATCTATTGGCATGGCATAAGATTTCATGGTTTTCAGTGTGTGTGTGGTGATAGACAGACGCCGTGGACTGGTCACTTCCCATGGGTGGGCAATACAATACGGCCGCCGTGGACTGGTCACTTTCCTCGGATGGGAATATTTCCACGGACGCAATAATATTAGATTCCAAAACTATCAAAAAATTAATTAATGAAGCATGGGTACAAACTGGTTCTTTATTAAAATTTTGTTGATGATGAGTTTTACTATCTGGCATGCGTGGACATCATCGCTCACGCGTGGATTATGACCAATACACGGCGACTGTACCGTACCGTTATTTCGAAGTTCAAGAATGTAAATGCCTGTCATCGCCTGTGTCCTTTGGAATCGGCAGCATACTTAGGGTTAGGTAGCAATATTCTTCCTCTGTTTTTCCACATTATATAATATTTATTACACGGCATGTCCTTAACTATTCCAAACTAATGACTATGCCACCTCCAGCTTATGGAATATTCTTCCTCGAGGACCACTTTGTTTGCACACACTAAGCGTGCAATATTTATAACTTATACAATACTCTCTGCTCCCAACTAAATGACAGGTAACGTGTATCAGTAGTTTCTGCAAATATTCACTGATAGCAGTAGTACCCGGAACAATATTCACTGAAAATTTGATAGCGTTTCAATTGTTTTATGTCGAGATTTACTGTTTACGCATGCGTCGAAATATTACCCACGCGTGGGTTTTGACCTTTCCTCGACGACCACACTGTAACTGGATGAATAGAAGAAACAAATACTTTATATGTTCAATGTGTTATTGGAGTGCTCTTTCTTCAAGTACACTATTGTACCCGTGCTTCATTAATTAATTTTTGATGATTATTCCTATAATTAGTGTTTGGAATCTAATATTATTGCGCCCGTGGATACATTGCCCGTGGAACGTGACCAGACCTCGGCGGCATACTATAGTATGTATTGTGGTGGCATAATACCACTGCATCAGTATCATCAGCGTACGTAATGGCTGCTCGCTTGCTCGTCCATTGGGAGAAATATGTAATGACTGGAGAGTTTTCAGGCCTCAGAGTGTCCTGACCTAATAGGAACCCAGATAATTGCTAAAACAATTGAGAGTGGGAAATAGAAAGGTGGATGGGCCGATGAAAGAGTTCATTTTAGGGTAAATGTATTTACAGTTTACCACGAGGTCATCAGACCTCAACTGAACTCAATTGTTGAATCAGTAGCAGCCCAGAAGACGTGCAATCAGAAGGAAAGTGGCCTGGGTGACATTGCCGCAGAGATGGGGACTTCTTCGGCCGCGTCAACAATACGAACATTGCCACACAAAAAAATTGCAAGAGAAGAATGAACAACTCGCTTCATTGATATCTTTGGGAGACAACATCATAAATATTCGTGTATACCTGTGTCGCCCACTTCTCAGCTCATCATTCCCAGACGTTGGTTGCCGGGTCCAATTTTGCCAGTAACATAAAACGTATTTTCGATAAATATTCCATTCCGAGGCCCTACGGGGACAACTATTCTGTGTGGTACTTGGATACATTTGTATTTGAGACTTGGGTCGACAGTTCACCGAAAGAAATGTAACTTAATTAATATTACCAATAAGTTGAATGTTCTCCCTGTTCCCAAAACTAGCTGCATTTATTACAGATTCCTTTCGGGCTTCTGGCGACGCCCGTCACATACTAGAATAATAGTGATGGGCGCAACAACAGCTGTAATTTAAAAGTGAGGAATCGTAAAAAATAGCACCGATTACTTTGCTTGCTATCGAAGTATATTTCGTCAGGATCGTGGTCACATTACGTTGGTAGGACTTGTTGGTTACGTTGGTTGCTGTCTTGCTTTTTGTTCCATCAGCTGCCGCTCCATCCGAGGCCGGCAAAGTAGCCCCTTGCGAATAAAGAAAGACATATCAAACCATTTCGACCTGACTGAGTACCATTGACGTTTTGATACAATTCCGCCCCTTTCGCTCTAAAGCATAGAAACCCCCACCCACCTATTAACATTATCTGGGACCGAGTAAGTACTTGCCAAGTTGCATGGTATTTCTAAGGACGGCGGCAAAGGCATAACATTGTGGGAGGTGTCAAAGGTGTGACACGCCCCGATAATTTTATCTGGATTGGAGTCGTCCAAATTGATTTGCTCTTGTTTGGTAATCAGGTACGTTCTTACTATATTGGCTTCTTGGATTTATGTCCAGAGAATAAAATCTCGAATTCTGAGATAACCATTTTACCGTTCATCTGGATACAATAAAGAGGACCGATTACAGTACAGTTATCGTGAACGGGTCAAAATCTGTGGTTAGGCATTTTTCCACGCATATAATTCAGAGATGATCCGCTATGACACCAAGTAAAATTTCCACCAATGAAGCACCGGGGTAATCCCGGTGCTTCATTGACGGAAATTTTGCTAGGTGTCATATCTGATCATCTCTGAATTATATGCGTGGAGAAAATAACAACCTGAGGATTTTGACCCGTCCACGATGGCCCTACTCTATGTTCACAGATTTCGAAAGCATCTGCGGCAAGCGTAGGTGGCGTCTTATGGAGTTTCAGCATTGAAGAGAGGGGTCTTCCCACAGGAAAACAGTGCTATCAAATAAGTTGATAAGACACAACTTTTTGACGAACTGTTTGTAGTTCCAGACAGACAACTTTTCGGTCATCGTGTTTTCTTTATTTAGATAACCACCGGCGGAACGTTAAAATCATTCCCCTCAAATTTTATGGCCAGTTTGTCACACACACACAGACGCCAAATGGAGGTTTGTGGTTGACTCCGGATGTTAGGGTGTCTATGAATTGAGGTCGTTCTCGGACTGAAGTCACTCACTGAATTAAGGACTCGGACTCGGTCTCAGTTTCGACCCGATTTGTCTATGGAATTGCCATTGATTTTCCGCGTATTCAAGTACTTCATTTATTTGAAAGTGAAAAATATAAAATCTCAGGCCCATAAGCTAAAACACCCATCTAACTGCTATCGTGCCATGACATGTTACCGGTGGTCGTCATATCAGAGGAGAGGGCCCCAGAGTACCTTAAGAATATTTATTTATTTATTGATGTTTAAGGTCACATATAGTATCCTAAGAAGATCTATCACATCTTGAATCATACGACAACTGCACTGGTGAATATAAAGCTGTATTTTTCCTCCACTTATAATACCTCGATCCCCCACCCAAACACACCTATTCCATGAGTGACCTGACAATGATCTGCACCAGAAGCCATTCCCGGTGTGACTACCACAGAGACCGTCGAAGGCCTACTGTCACCCCATCCTCTGTTTGACCTGACAACTTCACCTCACTGCCTATTCGATGTATTCCGCGATGACCAACACCAGAAGGCACCACTGTGGCCCAATCCTAAAGACCTGACCAAGAGGCCCTATCATTCCCTCCCCAACGTGGCCCAGCACATTCCTCCTTCCACCCAATCCCATATGTGACGTGCCCAGGAGACCCTCCCCAGGATCCTCTCCCAGAGACACCTGTCCATAGGCTTTCGATTCACACATTAGATTGGCGATATGGTTTACAGAAACGTACCAGGCTCTGAATTGGAACTCATTTAACCCTTTACCTACACTTATATTAACAAACGGCACTTGCTAAAAACTTTCTCGAAACACTAAAATGTTTCATTTTTTGTTTATAAACATAGTATATGGGCTCGTGCCAATGACGGCCATACGCTATTTTTCTGAAGCAAAAAATATGAATGGCAGTTTTCGTGTATCGCGATGGGTTGATTTCGGCCGTTTACAGTCGGTAAAAAGTTAAAATGTGACATGCACTCTGAAAGCCAAGCCATTGGTAGAATAAATGGATCAAAACTGCTCTAATTAAAAACAGATATATCTGCCCCCCACCCAGGAAACCGAGCCATTGTAGGCCGCCGACCGCCAAGACTCTGCTTTTGACCTGGGAACTAGGATAGAAGGGGGTTAGCGCCCCTAAATCTCGCCTACTCGTTTTTTGCCCGCAGAAACCACGACTCCCCCCACCCCTCGGATCGCCCCATCGCTTCCAGATCGAACAGTTCCATTACTTTGTCACATTCGTAACGAGGTTTTGTTCAAAATTATGTTTATCAATTGCGTTTTTCCTTGTTTAAATAAAAAACAGAAATAAAATAAAATGCGCTTTTCCTTTATTTAATTTAAAAAAAAATCCTTCGACAAACCTTTTTGTTTTTTTCATTGAATATGTCGTATAAAGGTGGAGGCGATGACTCTAGGGCGAGGGCAGTGCTTTGCTTTTTGGGGTAGCATTCTTGACTTTTGGTTAGTTTTAGAAGGACTGAATTTCTGCTGACGTTTCGTGTTATGACCTCTTATTGAAATTCAAAAATATGTTGAGTATCTTCTCATTCTATATTGCAGTATTTTTCGACTGGAGATTAATTAATAACTGAAGATGAATAATGATCAATTGAAATAATTCTATATTCTGACGTTTCGCGAAATGTTTTTGTAATTGAAAGACACAGGTGCAATGTATTATCCATACACTCTTTATAAGCGTTTAATATATGTGTACGGAAATATGTTGATTGTATGGCAACAAGCGCTGATATTAATTTTTAACCCTTTATCTAACCTAATTGCCAAAAAAGGCGATTGATATTCATAAACTATTATTTATTCGGTTTTGCTTCCAAAACGTAGCTAATGATCGCTCATTGGGACGAGCACATCGAGATCGTTCCAGTGTGGAGTTGTAAGACCTGTTTTTGATGTATAAATAAAAAAAAATTTTTTTAGTCCTTCAAACAAATGGTTGGTGTTTACCAGGCATGTGATTTAATAATTAGCTGCTTTATTAATCTATTATCATTATAGTATATTATTTCATTTCAATTTGGTTCCAGTATAACCTTGTATGTGATAGAGCATTGAAAATTGCCCATTGCCGAATGATGTTTCTTGCGGGTTTTCTAGTTGGAAGTTTGGTATTTGGACCGGCCGGAGACTTGTAAGTTATGTTAATTAATGTAAGTTATGTTAATTAGAACATTACAAATTCAAACTCCCCACAAACATATATCAAAAGAATAATACCAGCAGTCTTGAGGTTTAGAGCCAAAGTATTCACATTAAGTGCTCACGGATTTCACATGAAAAAAAAACAAAACGCAAGGTATGAAAGGTCTATACAAACAACATCAAAACTCACAACTTTCGAGGAATGCAGACTACTGGGTTTCCAATCTGCCGAATTACATGAAATAGTATTTTTGTTATCATCGTCCTTTAATACAGGGGTAGTGGAGTCCTGCCTCAGAACGCACAGTCCTTCTGAGAACAATGGATGTAGATTAGTGCTTGTTTGCTGTGCTAGACAAGTTGTACATTATTGGTACAAGGGGACTTGGAAAGCAACGCATCGGGAGCTACTTCGCTTAAGTGTCAAGATACGCATAAACTACTTCAAAACCTGGGATAAAACATATGAGTGTGTGTGTGATATTTGCTCAGTCAGCAGCGTCGAAAGGAGCACCGTTTGGAGATGCAAACCTGATTAGTCACGACTGTGAGGGCTCAAGTTCCCACTGACTTTTTTTCCAACTGCATCATCTAGCTTGCCTTCGCCGAATGCATGCCTTGATGGTGTGGTTGGAATATATGTCAGTCGGGATTATAATTGAAAAAACTGAAGACTTCTTGGAAATCTATTAGAGAATATTTATTAGTGAATGAATAAAATAATATACATACAGTAGTCAATAAATAGGTACTAGGGCTGGTAATCAGATTTAAACCACGAGTAGGCTTGCCGGCTGAGTGGTTAAAAACCCTTATTCTACGAGTGGTTTAAATCTGATTACCGGCCCTAGTACCTATTTGTTTTATTTATACCGTGCCCTTAATAAATAATCGACTTTGTCACATAAATGGAGAAAAAACGACACTTTCTATCGCAGACACACGTGTTTGTTGTTTTTTTATATCTGCGCCCTTGGCCAGTACTACCGGCTGTACCTGAATGCTTGATTGACAGCTAGATACGTCGTCAAAGTTGATTGAATTTACCTTGCTTTTTCAGTAAAATTATTATTAATAATTCTTAAATTTAATTTTAAATATTTAATTGCAGGTAATTTAAAATTAATTAAGTTATTGCATGTAAGAGATAGTACTGCAAGATGTCGTATGTTTGAAGGAAACATCGCGAAGTGTGAATGTATCGAAGTTGGCAAATTGCGTCATGCCAAAGGTCAAGTTGGATGAACTTCCGACTATAGGTATATTTTTCTGTAACCGCAGTAGACGTTTTACACCGGATGTGTGGGGTTAAAAGCTAAGATTTAACATACAGGCTTTTCACGGGTAGTAACATAGGCGAACATACTATAAATACATACAGTACTCGCGACGCAACGTCTCATATAATTAACACGTAAGATACCGTTACTCCTAATTGGTCATACTGGGCTGCCGAGCAGCCCGAATCGTACTATAAATATTCCTGAAAATCTTTTTATCCCACACATGCCCCCCCCTCCCCCCCTCCCACCACCACCACCGATGAAGATCATTCCTTAAAATTAAAAGAAGCATAAATTTTGTTTTAAAGACAAGAAACGAGAAGTTTTTTGGCAGGGTTTGCTTTTTTCGTGTGTAGAGATCTGAATAGCTGTAAGGTGTGGGCATTACCTTAAATTACCTTATAAGTGAGACTTCCACGCATGATATATTAGACTCCAAACACTAATAACAGGAATAATCATCAAACATGTAATTAATGAAGCGCCGGGAACAGCCTGAGGCTTCATTGAATCAAGTCTTGCTGGTGATGATTTTTAGTACCGGGTAAACGCATGCGTGGACAAGTTGAAGGATACACTTTTGTTTTCGGAGAATTTGGATTGTTGGTTATTTCTGATACACGGTCGGGAATGGAACCGCTGGAAATCCCGCCTGGCAATCGGGAGTCTAACACCTAACCCACTGGACTATTGCACTCTGTCAAAATCGGTGGCTGGAATCCAGCTTATTATATGATGTTCTCAACATTGCGGTAGCTTTACGAACGTGTGTAAGGCGCAGGCTACAGTACGGTGAAATGGTTGAGGTTGGACTCAGACGAGGACTGGACGAGCCTGTGTGTGTACACTGAAGGGCGCGATCATGTTTTCGAACAATTTGAAAAGTTGGTGTCTGATCACCGTTCGGGAATCAAACCGTCGGCAATCCCTCCTGGCGACCAGAAGCTCAACACCCAAACCACTGGACAATTGCACACCGTCTAAAACGGTGGCTCGAATCCAGCATATTACATGATGTTCTCACGATTACTGCGTGCACTTTCCTCGTGGCAGCTACCTGAAAGTGTGAAACGCGTTGTCTGCAGTAATACGCATGTGCTGTGGTTGCCCTCAGACGAACACTGGCAAGGGCATGTGGGTGTATACTGAAGGGCCCAGTCATGTTTTCGTAGAATTTGGAATGCTGATTTTGGATCCTCGACTATCAATCGAAGCATTCTCCCGGCAACCAAGAGTCCAAAACCAAAATTGCTGGATCATTGCACATCTTCCATAAGGGTGGCTGGAATCCAGCTGATTAGATTATATTCTCAAAATTACTTGGTTCAGTTTCCTCACGCCAGCTTCATGAACGTGTGAAACGCGCTGGCCGCAGTACGAAGGAAATGCTGTGGTTGGCATCAGACGAACACTGACACGGGCCTGTCTATGTATATTGAAGGACACAATCATGTTTTCTGAGAATCAGGAATGTTGATTTCTGATTCCCGGCCGCGAATCGAACAGTCGGCATTCCCGTCTGTGCATCGGGGGAGTCGGAAATATGTATTTTCACAGCCTTTGTGTGGAATACTACACTGTTTCCTACAGCGTTTACAAATGACAATGCACATGGCATTCAGTGAATCATAATACGCGTTACTAGATTTTTTTTACGTTTCCGGATCGTACCTAATAAATCCCTTGTAAAGTATCGCCATAATTTTGGAAGCATCCTCTTGGAAAAATGTGTCCTATGGAGTTCCTTGGGGTTCTAATCTTTATCCTTTGATTTTTCCAATCTACATCATTGACATCACCATCGGCCTAAGTAGTAGTGTACGTCTATGCGCACATCATCCCGGGTATAGAAAAAAAGCCGTAAAATTGGCATCGGTTGTATCAACTGGAATGAAAAAATGGGGTTAACATCTTAATATGACCACAAATAGAAAAAAACAACCCCCCCCCCCCCCCCCCCCCCCCAGCTATCTCCTATTTTTTATCTCTACAACAAACTAAACTTTCTGACAAATCTGACGCATTTTATTTTTTGACCATATGACGATCGGTGACATCACCTCAGCGTTCGGGTATAACGGTTCGGAATTTCTTATGACGGCGCAAGATCTTTTGATGTAAAACTTCAAAATGGCGTTAAATCGAAACAACCCATTTTGTAGCTCTCCAATATACTCAAATTTAAACAAAAATCTGGCGCATTTTGATTTTTATGTGTACCCATACCATGTATGGTACACATAATGCCGGCATTCGGGGTGGCCCTCCGTCGTTCGTCCATCCTTTGTCTGCCCGTCTGTCCGGGCCAACATTGGGGGTTTAGGGGATATTATTATTAGGGGCTACCTCCAAATTAAGGTAGTGTTAGGGTTAGGAGTGGGGTGGGTTAGGGTTAGGGGTAGACACAGAGTAGGGCTTAAACTTGGGGAGGGTTAGGTCCCGGGGGGGGGGGGTTAGGGTTGGGGTCAGGAGTGGGGTTTTAGTTTTAGTAGCCCCTAAACCGAAAAATAGCTCCTAATCCTATTGGTTTGGCTAGGGTGGGGTTGGGTCAGGGGTGGGTTGGGGTGGGGGTTAGGGTTAGGGGTAGTCCCAGAGTAGGGCTTAAGGTTGGGGGTAGGTCCCGGGGGTGGGTGGGGGTTAGGGTCTGCTGTGGGCTTTTAGGGTTTAGGGTCAGCGTGGGGTAGGGTTAGGGTTAGGGTGTGGTTTTTGGGTGGGGGTGGGGATAGGGTTAAATATAAGTTCTAGGGTGGAGGGGGTGGGGTTCTGAGTAAAATAAGGTTTTGGACATACAAAATGTTTTTTGGTAGCCCATAAACCCGAAATGTTGAAGCGTCCGTCCATCCATCCGTCCGTGGACGTCCGTTCGGCATCCGTATCCATTTCTTTGGCATTCAATAACTTGACAACTATTGCTTTGATTGTCATGATACTTTAGTTAGATTTGTGTTCAGGTTACTAATGCGCCGAACTGTGTAGTTTTTGGTATAAATCTGATTATTCAATACTGAGACATTAACCCTTTACTCAGCCAGTTAAGCATTATTCCAATCCATTTATTTGGCATGCGATAACTAAAAAAATATCAATCCTATTGTCATATTACTTGATAGATATGTTCAGGTAACTGATGTGACGAGCGGTATAGTTTTTGATGTAACTCTGACGATTCGATCCTGAGATACTAACACTTTATCCATCAAATTAAGGATTACTCCAATCCATTTCTTTGGCATGCGGTAACCTAAAATGTTGATTAGGTTGCCTTGTTACTTCATATGTGTGGTCAGGTTTCCTGTGTGCCGAGCTGTATAGATTTTGGTGTAAATCTGGTAGTTTGATCCTGAGATTTTAACCCTTTATCCATCAAATTGTGCATTTTTTTCAATCTATTTCTTTGACATGCGATAACTCAAAGAATATCAATCTGATTGTCTTGTTACTTCATATAGATGTTCAGGTTACTGATTTGCCGAGCTGTACAGTTTTTTATATAAATCTGATCATTTGATCCCGAGGTATTAACCCTTGATCCACTTAATTAATAAAAAATTTTCAATCTATTTCTTTGACATGCAATACCTCAAATAATATTAATCAGATTGTGTTGTTACTTTAAATTTCTATTTACGTTACTGATTTGCTGAGCTGTATAGTTTTGGGTGTAAATCTGTTATTTTGATCCTCAGATATCAACCCTTTATCCATCAAGTTAAGAATTACTCCAATCAGTTTCTTTGGAATGCGATAACTCAAAAATATTGATCAAAATTATTATGTGTACCCATACCATGTATGGTACACATAATGTCGGCATCCGTGGTGGCCTTCCGTCGTTCGTCCATCCTTTGTCTGTCCGTTTGTCTGTCCGTCCGGCTTCCGTATCCATTTCTCTGGCATTCGATAACTTGAAAAATATTGCTTGGATTGTCATGTTACTTTATATTTGTGTTCAGATTACTGATGTGCCAAGCTGTATAGTTTTTAGTGTACACCTGATATTTTGGTCCTGAGATATTAACCGTTTATTCTTTATTATCCTTCAAATTGAGAATTCTTCCAATCCCTTTGGCATGAGATAACTCAAAACATATCAATCCAATTGTCATGTTACTTTATATATATCTTCAGGTTACTGATGTGCCGCACTGTACAGTTTTTGGTGTAAATTTGATAATTTAATCCTGAGATATTAACCCTTTATCCCTTAAATTGAAAATTCCTCCAATTCCTAAGATAATAACAGCTTCCTACTAGTTGCGCGAATGGGTACACATCTGACGATTTAATCAGCCTATTTTTTTAACACATGACCCCTGTAACCTCACCTTAGCGTCCGATTATAAAGGTTAAGAATTTCATACGACGGCACCACATTTTCAGATATATGTTATTTTACGGAGGTTATGTTCCTAAAAATTTGAAAGGCTAAGCTCAAAAGGTGGTTGAAAATAAAATGTACTAAAAAACTAATATCGGCATCGCCGCCATCGGGTGTGTCAAATTAAAATGCAAAAGTAGGTTTAACAACTACATTTGATCACAAATAGGGTGGTAAGTTTCATAAGTGTATCCTGTATTGATAGGGCGCAATTGGACTCACGAACTTAGCGATTGTAATTAAGCATAGAGAAAATACGCTGAATTTCAAAGTGACGTAAAAGCGTTAAAATGGCGTTAAATCGAAAAACAAAAAGAAACAGCTATCTCCTATTTTTTTTTAGCTTCACAACATACTAAAATTACGGAAAAATGTGATGCAATTTAATTTTCGTCATATGACCCTCCATGAGGTCACCTCAGTGTTCGTGTACAACAGTTGAGAATTTCTAAGGACTGAAATACATTTTTAAATATGATTTTTTGCAGAGATTATATTTCCAAAAATTCAGACAGATAGATTTAAAAATTAGCAGTAATTTGAAATCTTTAGAAACAAAACGTTTAGAATGCCGCTTCTTCCAAGGAAGTGTGTAAATTCTGAAAATAAAAGGGAATGGACCAACTCCAGAAAATAGATGCGCGAAGCTTAAAAGGTGTATCTTTCAAAGCTATGGAGCAGTGCGTGTCACACAATCCGCGTTTTTAATGAGAAAATGATAAAATTTGAAGTAACGTAAAAACGTGAAGAATTGCTGAATTTAAAAAAACAAAAACAAGATAGCAGTCTCTTAATTTTCCGGGTTGTACAACATATGAAAATTAAAAATTAATTTTTTACCATGTGATGTCCCCTCAGCGTTCGGGTAAAACGGTTGAGAATTTCCTTGGACTGCGCCGCATTTTTAGATAGTTTTTTTGCGGAGATTATGTTAAAGCTCAAAATGAGGTTGAAAATAAAATATATAGGAAAACACATAAAATTGGCATCGATGGCATCAGGTTTATCGCCTGAAATGAAAAAAAATATGGTTAACATCTTAATATGACCACAAATAGGGGTGGTAAGTTTTGCAAGTGGATCTTGTATTAATAGTGCAAAATTGACCTCAACAACGTTGGGCTTTTAATTTAGAATAGAGAAAATATGCTAAAATTCAGTCACCTAAAAGAGTAAAACTGCCGTTACATTGAAAAATTTAAAAAAAATCCTCTATCTCCTATTTTTTTTTTTTTTTTGCTCTACAATTTACCCAAAATTAAAAATAACCCCATCTGACACATTTTGATTTTTTAACCCTTTTTTTAACCCTTTCAATTGTGATGGTATCTTCCATGTCAGTTCATTGGCAGCAACTGGAAGAGTCCACATTCATTATTTGGGGGTAGACAAATTAATATTTATTGGTCTACCCCACACATTCACTCAGCAGCCAACCGACTGAATGAAGTTATGACGTATCATGCTTCTGGGACGGAAAACATATGACTCTCTGTTACATTACCAAAGCGTTGTGGGTGTAACGGTCAAGAATTTCATATTGCGGCACCATATTTCTAACTTTTCTAACTATCTTTCTTGCAGAGATTATATTCCCGAAAAGGTTAAAGATTAAAATGAAGTTGAATATAAAAGATATAGGAAAAAACGTAAATTTGGCATCGATGGCATCGGGTGTATCAACTGAAACGAAAAATAGGGGGTTAACATCTTAATATAACCACATATAGGAGTGGTAAGTTTCATAAATGTATCCTGTATTAATAGGACGGAACTGGACTCAAGAATGTAGGGCTTTTAATAAAGAATAGAGAAAATATGCTGAAATTCAAAAAATATGACGCAATTTACTTTTTTAACATATGAACCTATATCACGTTATCTGAGTGTTCGGGTGTAACGGTTAAGTATTCCCCAGGACGGCAACACATTGTTAGATATATTTTTGCAGAGAGGATATTAACAACAAAATCAAAAAGATGGAGTTTAAAATGAGCTGGAATTTTAAATCTTTACGAAAACCCGATTAGAATGCGGATTCTTCAAATAAAGTGTTGAAATTTTGAAAAGTGAAAGGGGATGGATCAACTTCACATAACCGAAAATAGATGTGGGAAGTTTGAAAGCTGTAAGTTTCAGAGTTATGGAGCAGTGCGTATCACAAAATCAGCCGCTTTAAGAAGGAGAGGCTCAAATTTGAAGTGAAGTAAAAATCGTCAAATATGGCGGAATCTAAAAAAAACCCAAACCCGCAGTCTCTTATTTTTTGGAGTTGTACAGCATATGAAAATTTAAAAAAAGTCCGACGCGTTTTAATTTTTGACCATGTGACCCTCGAGGGTATCACCTCAGCGTTTGGATTTCCTTGGACGGCGCCGCATTTTCAGATATGTTTTTCGCGGTGATTATATTCCTGAAAATTCGAAAGTATAAGGGTCAGAATGAGGTTGGAAATAAAAGTTATAGAAAAAAAACGTAAAACTGACATCTCGAGTGTATCAACTAAAACGAAAAAATAGGATTAACCTCTTAATATTACCACAAATAGGGGGATAAGTTTTACAAGTGTATCCTATATATCAATCGGACGCAATTGGACTCGGGAACGAAGGGCTTTTAATTGAGAATAGAGAAAATATGCTAAAATTCAAGTTGACATAAAAACGTCAAAATGGCGTTAAATCCCCCCCCCCCCCCCACCCCCCCCCCAAAAAAAACAAACAAAAAACCAGAAAAACCACAACAATTAAAAGACAATGATCTACTGTTTTTTTTTCTTAGCTCTGCTGCATGCTAAAATTTCAGACGAATCTGACGCATTTTTATTTTTGACCATATGACCCTCTATGACGTCATCTCAGCGTTCGGGTATAACGGTTCATAACTTCATAGGGCGGCACCACAGTTTTTGATATGTTTTTGGCGGAAATTATATCCTCGAAAATTCGAAAGGCTAAGGCTCAAAATGAGTTTGAAAATAAAAGGTATAGAAAAACGTAAAATTGACATAGCTGGCATCGGGTGTGTAAAATTGTAATGAAATAATTAAGGTTGACAATTTAATTTGACCACAAATAGAGGTGATAAGTTCCATTAATCTATCCTGTATTAATATGACGTAATCGAACTCAAGGACAAAGGGCTTTTAACCCTTTACCCAACGCAGACGATATCAAAATTTATTATTTTAAATATAATTTTTTTAAATTTTTCAAAAAATTTTAACAGAACCATATCATGTGACCCCTCATTGGAACGAGCTCAATGAGCTCGTTCCAATGAGGGGTCACCTGATATGGTTTTGTTGAAATATTTTGAAAAATTCAATTTTTTCAACTGCTCAATTTGCATATTACGCGGGCGGAGGCGGGCGATTCGTTAGGTAAAGAGTTAATGAGGAATTGAGAAAACAGGCTAAAATTCAATGTGACGTGAAACCTTCAGAATAGCATTAAATCGAAAAACTTTGTGAGCTCCACAACATACTAAAATTTCAGAGAAATCTGACGCATTTTAATCTTTGACGGTATGACCCTCTATGACGTCACTGTAGCGTCCGGGTATTGCGGTTGAGAATGTCTTTGTACGCTAATACATTTTTAGATGTGGTTGTTTGCAGAGATCATATTTCCAAAAATTCAGAAAGGTAGAGTAAAAAACGATCTGTGATTTGAAATCTTTAAAGCAAATCGCTTAGAATGCGAATCCTTACAATGGAGCTCTCATCGCCGATAGAAATTCGGGAAACGGATGGTTGTGCGAGCGAGATTTTCCAACTGCCGATCAGTGTGCCATATTTCGTGAGTATGGGCTGATTTTAAAAATTAACTGAATTCGGATGTCACAGACCCCCACCTTTTTCTTCCATATCAATATTGTGGGTTACGCCTAAAATGCAGTATTCTCCCCTCCCCCTCCTCCCTTTTCTTCCCTATGGAAGCTATGCCTGTCTCATGTGAGAAGGCCGTGTGGGATAGACATCTATCTACATGACACCCTTGACCGTATCTTATGTTTCGTTGGTGTTCAAAGTATTGTTGTGTGTTGTACTCGATGTTAATAATAATAGTATATTGTATATAGTTTGTTCAATTTCTTAACTAAATTCCTATCACTACAGCGTCCGTCGATCGACTGATGCACGGCCCAACTAGCGTCATCGGAATGTATCAATGTTTATTTCGCTACAAATCATTAACCCCTGTCTTGCCGGCGTTGGAATTTAATTTCGTGGTATACACATGTGGCATATACATAACTTGTGTGTGCTCTTTCCGATAAGCAAATCAGTTTTTTTCAGAAATGGACAACAAAACTGTTCGATATTGCTGCACACGTGCCCCTGGATTACTTTTGATGATGCCAGAGTGTTTTGGTGTGTGTGTGTGTGTGTGGGGGCGGGGGGTTTGGGACAAAGTATGCCTAATGAGGTGGGGTGAGATGGAGAAATCTTACCCTCGGGTCAAGATATTTTGTCCAGACACTCGGCAAGCCTCATGTCTGGCCCAAATATCTTGCCCTCGGGTGAGAATTCCCCATCTCACACCCTCGCCCATCACGGATGTTTATTATCCCTGGTGGATTAAATTGCAACGCCGGCAAGACAGGGGTTAAATATTTGTAGAGAAATGAACATTGATACATTCTGATGACGTCAGTTGGGCGGCAAGTTAGGGGTTAAATATTTGTAGCGAAATGAACACCGACACATTCCGATTACGTTATATTATGAATTCTGCAACGTGTTCGCGTAACTTATCGTCGGGAATTTCGTGCAACTCCCTCCACTCATAATGGCGTCCATCCAAAAATCCATGTAAAGGCGCCAAGTGTCCTTTGGTTTTGCAGTCTGTGTTTTTATTTCTATTTTTTTTTCGACAAACGTTCGTCTGCTAATATTCCCGAAACGTGACACCATGTTGTTTGTTTACAGAAGAACGTGCGATGATTGAATAGTCCTGCGCTCATTACATATGCTAATAAGCCTCTATAGGTTTGTCACGTGTGCGGGGTGAGATAGCTGTCACGTGGGTGGGGTGAGACAGGCATATCTCTCCCAGCTGTCTCACACGACTTTATATATGTGTCACTACGTTAGTGGTGGGAGAAAATAATAATCTGAACGACCATCTATACACGAATCATCTTACAAACACTCCGAACTACTCATGCAGTGAGTTCGAGTCCACCAACACTTCTTATTCAGCGGCCCAATATACATCACGGTACGGAGTGCGACACTGGGGTTACTCCCCTACAAATTCGATTTCAGTTCTTTGGTCTACAGTTTGGCATTCCTTAGTAACAGGGACAACTCTGCAGCGTGTTAACCCTTTGAACCCGAGCGGTCGCTTTTCTGGCCCAGGAACATTCTACGTCATAATTTAATTAAGTTGGATAGTTGATAAGTGAATGTATAGGTTAGACCAATCAATATTTTCAAAGTACAGCCCGATGGCTAACGTTGGAAATATTAATTGGTCTACCCCCAAATGACGAAAATAGTCTCTTCCAATTGATGTCATTGAACTGACATGGGCGATTCCACTTGTGTTCAAAGGGTTAAACGCTGTTCAGAAATTCATAATCGATAAGGCGAGGTTTACCTGAGAACGTGGTGAAAATAAAAAACTTCCCCGAAAACTGAGATTGCTAAAATGTCATCGTCTTATACTCCCAGTATGTATATTATATCTTCCAATGCATGCAGACGTCTGATATCACTTCCCAGCATAATTGAAATAGATGGTGATATTTCCATCATTAACAAATAACTGTTTTCTGTGTTGCCATCCACCCATTTCACTGTGAACACGTGGACGCTGTGGTACTATGAGCCCAGAGACGGGTATTGCCAGATGGCATTATTTTCAGATTCTAAATCTCAAGGATCGTTAACAAAAAGACAATTTTCACCACGGAGCCCCTGAGGACGCAACAATAGTACTTAGTTGTGCTCTGTCGTTCTCTTGCCGGCACTTATCGAACCAGTGGCAAAAGATAATGGTTCTGAATAAGCGGACGCTCGCACTCACCTGTCAGGCGAAAACTAGTAAATAATATTATATGCTTTCACTTCTAACATTGCTAGTCAGGTGTATAGTGAGCTGTTCGACAAAGCGTCCAATTATGACAAACATTCATCGCACAAGTAAGTAGGGATCGGGAGGAGGCGGATATGAGCGCGCATAATAGAAGACTGTGCAGCTAATACCTTACTGGCGACCCATGACTGAGCAATAACTACTTTCATTTCCGATCTTCAATCACCAATCACAACACTCTTGTTAGATATTGATTCAAGAGGTACATGTATCCTTGAAACTTTCGCGTTGGTTGCGAAATTATTCAGTTATGATCAGTAGAGTTTGCAATGTACATCTCTCTTTATTTACCTGTTGCGTCAATATTTTCTCTTATTGGCTATTTACTCCAATCTTCTTTGCCCTATCCCGTAAACATCAATCCCGACCCTGCCAGGCGCTACGACGGTGACATCCCTTTTATTACTTACAAGGTTTTCGACCTATTTCTCCATTTCCCTTCCATTTTTTACTCTGAAGTATGGCCATGCGCTACTCATTGGGGGATATCGTTTATAGAAAGGCCCCCAGAGCTAGACTTTCAGGCTAACTAATACACATTCTTGGTTAAACGGTTTGTTTTTCTTTCAACTGTCGTCTCCTGTTCGTGCTGGGAGAGGGGTGGCTCTCCATTGCCTAAAATATAAAAGCCAACCAGAACCTAACCACTGGATCTCAGGGTACCAAACAGGCTGAAACACGACTCTGTTAAATTTAACTTATCACTCGAATTGCAACGGAAACGAATAAGCTGTGGTTTGATGGTCCCTTCGAATGTGTATTGTGGATGGGGTAATTTTGTTCGTAACAACTGATGTGAATCAGTTGATTTAAAATACACTATAAAATCTAGATGACAGGTTATCCGGAATCGTTTTTAACCCTTTACCCAACGTAACGGCCAAAACCGGCCAGCGCTATTCTCAAAAATCGCCAATTAATTTTCAAAATATTTTCATTTTTTGTCTCAAAAACATAGGTTATGACCCCTCGTTGGAACGAGCTCGACGAGCTCGTTCCAACGAGGGGTCATAACCTATGTTTTTGAGACAAAAAATGAAAAAAATTAGTTATTCAAGATTTTTTTTTGCAAGTGTCGTCTGCTTTTCATGTTAGGTAAAGGGTTAAACGGTTAACTCGAGAAAATAAACAAAACCTTCATAGATGGTAACTTTTAGTTTAATGTTTGGGTCATGCTTGTACAAAATTTCTAAAAATTCATTAAATATCTTCTTTCGAATGTTATTAAATGATAATGAAAAACATCGAAATATCCGAGATATACCAGATAGTGGTTTGCACATTTGCTTAAGACAGTTTATCCCATTGCACTATGCGAATGCTTGCAAACGTTTGCCCAAAAGACAAGGAATTATTTGAAAAGAGTTTCCTCCACTGAAATGTCATTACAATTGAAGCTCAGCTTTAAAAGATCCAAATTTTGTTCTCCCATATTTTTGCGGAGGGGATGGGGTGGGGTATAGATTAGGGAGGCAGGTTTGTGTGTGTTTATGTGGATTGCTATGCGCGTACACATATTCTCGCATCCTTGCGCACTCATACACCGATGCAGCATTAGTGTATGTGTTACAAGAGTGCGAGAATATGTGTACGATCGCGCGGACACAGAGGTAGTGGGTGTGATGGCAGAGAGTATTTTCCAGTGTCATTGGTGTAAAAGAGTACAAAGGTGAAGAAAACATTTATTGGAATCATCACTGGAAAAACATCAATAACATCAGGAAATCGTCAGCATTTGTTTCTGTTACTTTCATAAAAGGGCAGTTGGGTGAACTTTTCAAGAAATTACAGTGTATATGGCCGTCGAGGATACTGTAGCGTAATCAATGTCTACAAAGGCAGATTTGTTCTTTGCGTGAATTTTGGCAGTAAAAGGATATAACGGATAAATAATTTGTTTCTGTTTAAATATGTTAAAGAATTGGGTTAGTGAGCCATTATATCCACTCTATCTGGGTATACTATTCCATAGTTTAGCGGCAGATGGAATTAATGATTTCTGATAAGATTCTGTATGACAAAGCTATTTCAGAGAATATACCCAAAGATGATGGGGAGCTGATATGTAGGGGGATTGGTAGAGATGCATTTCAAAGTAAAGGGTTAACTTGAGATTTTTCCGTCGTGGTTCTCAAGATTTCCTATTCTGTTTCTGTGTACGATGAGGTTGGCCGGCACTCCGGGTCGTTCAATTGCTACTCTAACAGACTCAAACCACAAAACGAGTTAAAATCTACAACTTGCACTGTAAATATGGAGATCATCTCCCACGTATTATGTTCTGAGCTTCGGGTCCGATAGAAAGGTCAGAGAAGGAACTGTCATTGTTATAAACATCTCTAAAGAGACACATTCAATTATCAAAATCGGGATTGGGGAGATGTTTGAAAGAAAACGGTTTTGTAATATAAATCAAGTTTAGGTTTAAGACTCGGCACATTGAGATGCTACAGAATTCGTTGTTTTGTTTTCAACGTTGGTTCATCATCCAGAAGGGAACCTCCCGATCCAGCATTTGAATAAGATTGACTAAACGGCCGAGAAATATTTTCATCGTCTCCAAAAAGGAGTAATAAAGAGGAGCTACGAAAATGCATTTACTTAAGAACCAACTGCGCTACGCCAGAGAAGTATGTGCGAAAACAGCATTTGTTTTCGGACTGGCTGTAAGTTGAAACGTAGAAGCCTTGTGACGGTAGTGTGTTCTATTTTGAAGTAATAGTGCGCTGAGAAGGTGCACTGTTATCCCTGTCAAACTGCACCATCAGCGTAGCTCAATTCCTGTCCAAATCATCGTGCCTAGTGTACAAGTCTATACTAGTATAGAGATCATTAACATCATTACTAACCGCTACCGGTGGACAACGCTGCATACAAGGATCATTAGCGTTAATCCACTAGTACAGTACAGCCGCCGTGGACTGGCCGTACAGGTAATAAAAATCATCACCAGCAAAATTGTAATTAATGAAACACCAGGTTTTACCTGGTTCTTCCTTTAATTAAATTTGTGATCATTATTCCTATAGTTAGTGTATATATAGTCATAGTCAGTGTTTAATATTGAGTCCGTGGAAATATTGCCCACTCGTGGAAAGTAACCAGTCTACGGCGGCCGTACTGTAGCGATAATAGAGGCGACTTATGAATATCCCAATAGAGGTGTTTGTGAATATCACGCCCAAGCAGTTGAATCGTGCGTTCCACTCACAGCGAGAGGCAGATGGCTGAAAAAAGACATATTTATCAAGTTTTCTGTGAGACCTGATATTTATTGCCAACGTAAATGAAAAATGTTGTCACAACCTCCCTGAGAGTCCACCACATTGTATTGTCAGACAACGTTATAGTAAAAAACGGAACGTTGTTACAACAACAATGAGCCAGCTGTGTTAACTTTACTTGGCTTCTCGCAACTAGTTTTTTAGTTGTTTTTTTTTGTTATATTGGTTTGTGTTTTTTTCAGTTTTGGGAGGAAAACTGTGCTTGTTGTGGGTGTTGTGATACATGTTATTAGCAGCTTTATTGTGCCTTGGATATCTAACGTCGAGATGTACACGGCGTTATTATTTTTTGCCGGAATTGGTGGGATGGGAGTGTACATGAACATTTTCGTCATTGGTAAGTTATTTTCATTTGGTACTAACTTTTCAAATTTCAACTCAACATGAAACTGATTTCGCCATTTTAAACGTGAGGTCGTGAATGAGCTTGCTCTATGATTTACGTCTTACAACAAAATCGGCACTTCCTTTTTCCATTTTGAAAACTTCTGTAAAAATACACATGGACGAACACAAAGTGGATTTCGTAACCTGATATCAAACGATGTTATATCTCAGCTGACACACCCTTCTTCTTTTTGGCTAAGTGGTACTATACTACTTCCTTCACTTTTACACAAGAGGTTCATTTACTAAATTTGTTATCGTTAAAGTTGCCTTGTTCATTGGAGTTGCCTCGTTCATTTCATGATGTGGGTTTGGGGGTGTGGGTAGGGTCTTACTGGAATACATACGTTATTATGATGAATTGACGGTAACATTGTCTGAGGTTTGCGGCTTGGGACGTCTCCTTGAATATAAGCTCGGAGCCGCAATCCTTAGACCATGTTACCGCCAATTCATTACAGTAACTTATAATGTTGAAACACAGGCAAGTAAAGAGAGCAGTATACTGAGAGCCTTTTGAGAACCTAACAAATCATATCAAGACCATTTTACAACTAAAGTAAAATGTTTCAAATGTGTCTTGTATAATCAATATCCAGGAGGATAAAGATTGTTGTATCAGGTGATTGAGGATATTGGCTGTACAATTTCTTTTATACGTATCCGCCTTGGCACTGCTCCCACGGAGTTCTTCCCATTACGTGACCTACTTACTTATTAATTTGACCAAAATTGGACGCTATATGACAACAGGACAACAAACAACTCGCTATACCTGAGTAACAATGTCAAAAGTGAACGCATCCAATAATGATTTATTTTTCTTCACTTGGCAGGAGAGCGTGAGCACCCACCTCTTCATAACACGGTCATTGTCGTCAATCTTCTATTAGCTTTTAAGGCGAGGGGACTGCTCAGGACCGATGACCTTTTCCTGCTCGACGTTATTTGAACCCCAGGTATATGAGCACCTTCTGAATAACGCTAATTAATAAGCTCTCTTGCCATCCGTGTCATTCTGTAGAGAATTAGAAGCTGGTATGTCCTGGAACCAGTTTATCCCTTAAATAGATTAACCCTTTGAACTCGAAAGATCGATATTTCCTCTCAAGACATAATTTCGTCCTATTTTTGTCTTATTATAAGAGGTCTATACACGGGGCTGCAGGCTGAAGTTATTATTTTATCCTCCCTGTATATTGATAATGGACTGACCCATCTCACAGTAAGTGTACACAAATGCGATACCATTCCAGGAAACGAATGTTTAAAGAGTTAAATCGTGTGGGATATTTCAGTTGTTCGGAACACCGGTTTGCTTTTCCCACAAACTAAACTATTCCAGACGATTTACTCTAAAACTACCGGGGCCACAAGACTCACAGTGTGAAAATCCCATGGTTCTTTCCACATTTCATTATAACAGAAGTATTCGAGAGAAGCTGGATAGTCTCTTTGAAAATTTAGGTGAGTAATTATGTTCTCTCACTGTTTCATTGAAAGTCATTTGAATGAAACATTTGATTCGGCAGATATATATATCAGTGTGTTCTATCCTTCGATAAAAGATAGATATCAATGTGGTGGCGGCATCGCTGTTCTTATCTTCGAGAATTTATATTATAGGCAATTAAAATGTGTGTGGTTTGATGATGGTGTTTGATGACTCGATATTGAACGGACTTGCACCTAAATATCTCTGTGATCTTGTTAACCATTATGTGACACGGCATGAGGGGTTAAGGTCAGCCAAATCTAACTTCGGGAAACTTGGTTACGCCGGGCGATCGAACATTGTCTGTCGCAGGTCCGGCCATGTGGAACGATTTACCTGATCACCTAATAGTTAACAAGTGTTGTCTTGCTTCCCATGGGGCCTAAAAACTCACCTCCTTCAACTGACAGTTCCAGAATCGACCAGGAGTGCATCATCAGAGAGGTAAAGAAGTCAGGGGCATCGCACGCTGATCATCCGATTACCACCTTTGCGGTGCAGTACCTCGTTTGCGGTTTAAAAAACAGCAGATTGTTACGCATACAAGTTGGAAAATTGGTAAGAACACGCATTTCAACAAGCCTACTTGTGTTGCAAACTCTTTCAGGGTAGGTATTAATCACCAACACTTTCATCCAAGAAATATTTTCATGAGAGAAATAAAAAACAATTGTTTAAAGTATTTTAAAGTGGAAATATGGAGATAACAATTCCAGTTGTTAGGTTTGAACTGCGAATTATATTTAAAATATGCTATTGTGAGTCCTTGGAGCAGAATCCGTATAGAGAATTGTCTTATTTTAGCCATATGTGTAAGTTATGCTTGTGACCCTTTTGCCAAAACATGTTTAAACGGAATTTATCGAGGGGAGTGATTGATTTTTATGGATACCTTATTTGCCGTGTAAGGTACCACCTTTTGCGGTTTAGACAACACTGCAAATCAAGTATTCTAAAAGTTCAGCACCTCTCGTCGAAGCTGCCAAATAAGGCGAATGCAGGACTTTTTTATGAAAGCTGAAGCTGACCTAAACTCAAAGACAAAAGTCTGAAGCAACAATGGAGCTAAGGTTTGACCTATGTCCTTGATATTCACGGAGAGAACACATTTTGTACAAGAATGCAATAACATTCCATAGATCGCCAGATTGAAAATTGTTTAGTGATATACGCAAGTTAATAGCAGTTATACCAAATTTTATGACACCTACCTTCAACCGTTTCCGTCTTTTTTAAACCGCAAATGAGGTACTGCACCCCAAAGGTGGTAATCGGATGACCAGCGTGATACAGCAGTGCAATACATTTCCAGCATGTTAATTGTTGCTATCTTACTTACAAATAGTTACCAAACGGATGTTGTTTGTTTAGCCCTACCACTTATTTTTCATTGTTTTCATGTAACGCCTGTGAGTACATATTTTTGGATACTTCAGCTTTAAACTGCATTCTTCTTCTTCTTCTTATTATTATTATTGTTATTATTAAAATTATTATTATTATTATTATTATTATTATGATCATTATTATTATTATTATTATTATTATTATTATTATTATTATTATTATTATTATATTATTATTTGTCTTATATCTAACATAAAGATCATTTTGTGCTGAAATTTTTTTCAAAAGTATAATAACTTACAGAGTTTTATCGAGCGCAAGTTCACTCTTTTCTGCAGAAAAGAGTGAGGTTGCGCTCGATACAAAACCATTGTCTTATTGCACTTGGGGATATGGATATTGATCTTATCAATGCATCGGGTAGTTCAACTTTAAGAATAGATTTCAAGAAACCCTCTTCACTTGCTCGCTCCTGTAAAGATCAACCAGGAACATTGCTTGACACCTGCAATCACCAGTCACATTGCAATGACCATTGATTCTGGAACGATTGAACTGGGTCTCACTGATCATAGTGCTGTTTTTATAAATTTACGATTAACCCTTCAAAACAATATGTCAAGCAAAAGAAGACTAGAACACGCACACGACGTGGCTTGAATACAAAATGGATAACGCAACTGCGAACTTTGTACTAAAATTTTAAACTTCGAAGCATTACCAGAAAAATAGGATCCGGTAGCAACTAGCCGGGGTGATAGCCCTCAAAAATGGGCTGCGTGTGTATAATCGATTGGCTAGACTTGCCTTCATATCTGTGTTGCAGTTGTTGCCACAAATTTTGTTAGTGGTCTTAGAAACCAATAAATAAATGGATGCTTTTGAACTAGCAAAGCAAATTTCCAGAATTCATTTAACGAAGCAAGGCCAAAGGTATTTTGCGGCGAACGCCGTTTTGGCGTCCAAAAGAGGATGTGGGGTCGTATTTTCAAAATTTCGATTGCAAAATGTTAACAATGAGAATGAAAAGTGAAGGTAAACACAAAAACGTAAAACTGCAACGCTAGCATCTGGGATTAAAATATTAACAAGATGGAGGTTAACAAGTTCAAAGCGCTAGAATACGGTTTATTACACGTCTGTTCTATGATATCTCCTGTCTACAGCAACAATAAACCACGGGAAAGTGAAAGTCTGTGCAGAACGGAATTCGTTGGCGGACTATTTTTATAAAGAATCGAAATTTCACGGGAATAACGTCACCTCAGAGTTTGGTCATAACGGTTGGGGACTTTGTAGGACGACAGGACATTTTTAGGTATGGTTTTCTGTAGAGATTATATTCCCAAAACATCGAAAGACTGTAGCTACGTGAATGACAAGGTAGCGATTTCATTAAAATAAGAAAACAACAGGTTAAAGTTTGAAGGGACCTAAAAAACGTCAAAATGGCGAAACATAAAAAAATCCAGTTATCTCTTTGTTTTTGGGGCTCTACAATATACTAAAAATTGTTATAATGGTCGCCTATGGGAAAATATTTAGTTCTGTGATACCTATAAGGTCATCATAAAGACACTTCCAACTAAAACACAAACTGTAATGACGGTACATGCCACAGACTCGTACAGGATATACAACAGAATATTTGTCATTCAACGGATCAACCCTCCAGCAGCTTCTAAAAGATGTGACAAACTGGACTCTAGTTGGCAGAGGAAAGACGGGGTAATGGCCACTATCTGCAAATAACTACTCTTCGAGGATTGTAGAAGACGGGAGTCCATAATAGCTACACCAACAGTCAGTTAACCACCACCTGTGCCAAGGTCACCGATCAGTTCTGGTTTTACCACTGTGTAACTTAAATCAGTCTGAACTACATAAAGTGTGTTCAGACTTTGGACCAAGACATCCAAATGAGAACAAGTCTATAGTTGGCCTAATGCACCAGCTGTCCACCTTTTACATGATGACATCCTCTGTTGTACACCCAAACTCGAAATTGAGTGATCTCACACGAGACCAGAATAAAGACAGTAAGTAAACAACGGTCAAATCACGTCTCCCCGAAGATACCCAAACTTAGTGGTAACTTAGTTGTTTTGGGAGTTGAAACCAGCTGCATCCAGTTCTATTGAGTGCCCCACCCCTGGAGCTGGAACCGACTGGCCCTCTATCCCAGAACTTTGATGTCAGTCATTGATATGGTGGAGAACATAGACTGATTTATAAGCGGCTTTCAAACACTCACCCTGGGGGTCTTGGATAAGTGTATATGTTTCACTTTCTATAGACTTAGTGTATTCTGATACCCAGAGTATTGACCTTAAGGCCAAGACTTCAACATCATGAGTTCGATTACGATTAACACTAAAACTGACCAAACAGGTATCCAGAGTGTCACATTTTGTGGTGCAAGAGGATACTATAAACTTGTGTCTTCCAGAGCCCATACGCTTAGTGTATTATGGACTTCTACCGCGTGGGTTCCCCGTGGGATTAACCCTTTCAGTCCTGGTGTTACCTTCTATGTCAGTTCAGTAGCATCAATTTGAAGAGTCCATATTTTTTTTTATTTGGGGTAGCCACTTAATATGCACGATGAAAATATTGACTGGGCTACCATATACATTCACCAAGCAACTGTTCAGTTTATGACTAGAGTTCACATAAATCCTGCGCCGGTAATGTGGGCTTTCGGGTTCAAAGGCTTAACAATAAAACTGACCAAACATCCAGGTACCCAGCTTCTTTCATTTCCAAAAGTCTTGGTGTATTCTGATACCCAGAGTATCGCACCAGTGCCTATTCTTCTTACCTGTGGGTTTCCATAACTATAATTAACACTAGAACCGCCCAACAATTCTGGTGCGCAGAGTGATAACCTCATTGGAAAGCCCTTTCCCTTCCCGTACGTACCCTAGCACAAGACTGTGGACGCATTTTACGAAAGGTAGATGCAAGTGAAAAACAACAAAAAGCAATATCAATTTCGACTCTCAACAAGGGTTATTTTTACGTTCCAATGGAAAAACCGAGAGACGCTCATTCTTGCGCCAAATTAACGATGTCAATAGAGGAATGCTGGCTTATCGAATTACTAACGTTGGAATGTGATTTACGCTTTTATTATCTGTGTTCAATTACTTTTCTGTTTGTTTGTTTGGGTTTGACGACTGTTTCTACAAAAATTATCATATAGTGTCGGACAGATTTACGGGTGGAGTAGCTAGAGAGGTCCACGGAGTAGCGGAGAGCAACTGTAAATCTCAACAAATTACTAATCCGACACAAGCAGAGTTGGCACAAGCAGGTAGCAGCTGTTGAAGGAAGGTACGTCATTTGCCTGCAATACGTATTAGAACACAGTGCCAATAAGCACCGTTATGGGCATATCGAGATTGCGTATCTTGAAATCTGTACATACATTTCTCTCACTTTTGTTGTTTTAACCCTTTAAACCCTGGCGATATCTTCCATGTCAGTTCAATGTATGCAGTTGGAAGAGTCCATATTCATTATTTGGGAGATAGACTAATTAATATTTTCAACGTGCAGCCTTGTGCTGCACGTTGAAAATATTGATTGGCCTATCTCACACGTTCACTTTGCAACCATCCTACTTAATGAAATTATGACTAGTCACGTTCCTAGGCCGGAAAAACGGCCTCTAGGGTTCAAAGGGTTAAGTAAAATATGTGATCAAACTGACAACGTTTATTTTGAGCTACGAATGCAAAGTTTACATATAATCAGGTGCGTCGCCAATGGAGGTTTAGAGGGTGTCGCCTCCCCTAATAATTTTCCAGTCTGACATGTCCGTCAGGATCGGAGTCTAATATATCGATTCTAAATTGCTAGTAATCATGTACTGTCTTAAACCTTTGGACCTGGATGGAATACTCCATAGAGTTCAGCTCCATCGTCTGGAGGAGTCTATATTTGTCACTTGGGGAAGATCAATCGATATTTTCAACGTGCAGCCTTAGGGCTGGTTTACCACACAAATTCACTGAGCAATTATCTACTTTAGGAATTTTTGCTCATTCTTTTCTGGTTGTATTTAGTACCTTTGGAAAGGAAAGGACGATCATCTTCTTTGCATCCGTGTGCAGTGCAATACCGACCTGACGTGCCAGTGTAGTAATGAATGGAGATTCCATTGGTAATGGTCATGGAGTGAAATGTCCACATACATGTACAACTCCGCATATAGGGCACCTACAATATTAAAAGTCTCGTGGACATGGGTGGAAAGTGTCCGCCCCCTCCTTACAGCGACAGCCGTACCACACCGATAGGGGAGAGGGAAAAAATCACCATTATTCAGAGAGGTAAATACTCTGGCGGTCAAGTAGAGAATGAAGAGAACGATAACTTCTGCAATATGATGACGGAGAGAATTGTTTTCAAAAAATGACTCTTCTTGAGCCATTCTCGTCCAAAAGATTAATTTGGACACTAAAACTGCTTGTCAACAGCACCTTTCAGCTCTAAAGCGGGACGCTCGGCACATGACTCAAAATGTTTGGTTTTGGTGGAAAGATTTACAATTTAGAAAGTGTTTAAGCCCCACAGCCCCAATTAACGTATTTTCGCAAAACATAGTTTGTGACTACATACGTCAGACGTGACTGAAGTGTTTTTCAAATTCGGTTTGGTGTTCCGACGCTCAAGAGTGTCCATTTGCAGTCTCAGAGTACGAACTTCTCTTGAGAATCTTTTGTTGAAATGTTTTTTTATGACATGTCTGAAATTATTTTCACCCAGCTTGTCGTAGAAACATCTAGCAAAAAGACAGAAAAAGGCTTTGTTAGATATTTACTAGTGATTACAGAGAGGCCACACGAAGTTCAAACGTTCATTTTTTCTGCCTATGTCAAGCCATGTTCTAGCTACCTTCACCCTGTCAGTCGAATTAGATCCCTGCTTTCGACAAATCAGGTTACTTCACTGCCGTAATCAGTGCCTACATATACGGTGTTCTCTTCCTTGTTTATAACAAAGCTGTGGTTCCTAAAATACGTCTAAAAGTCAATTGAGCAGTGGCTGGATCAGGCACTGTTCGAGCAACTCGAATCTCGTGGAGCAAATAAGCTATGGCGCAAGTCCAGGAAATGGTGACAAGATGTGCCTCTGTAAACAGGATTCCGATTGTGGGATTATGTCAGACGTATGTTCGTGGTTTTCAGTAGTGCTACTTCATATCTAGCAGCTACTACCATTCTTGTTATTCGAAGTTTGCAGGCGCATTTACCACTATCTGGTGTGTAGCTGGCTACCATTATGGCTGGGAACTTTAGAAGAGTAGTTAGAGAAATTACTCGATATGATTTCTCCTCGTTCTAATCGACTGCTCATCTCGGATAATAAGTCGCAGACGTCGTGTCGGTTGTAAGACGGGTGCGGCACAACAGGCGCCGTGAACGGTGGATGATGGTTTCGTCAAACGAGTTAAGGAGTTAAACGACCGGTCACAGGCTAAGCCTGGACGACCCAAATTTTATCAAATAAATAAAAGCTATCGAACAAATGCTCGAGCGAGTGACTCCTCATACGCCTTATCTCGGAAGGGGGTATTCTATGGGAATAGACTGACCATAGAAGGGATTCTGTAAGTTAGATTCGACGAAATGAGGACGTCCAATGCTTAGATGAGAGTATGCATTCCAGGAGGTTGTACCTCATGGAGATATTTCTCATAGTCCTCATACCGCCAACCAAATCTGACTGACATCGTCATGTATATCCACTTCCGTGCAAGTAATTTCCCTTGAAATTATTACCCAGGTAATTGTCTGAAAAATCCTATGAAATCTGTAGAAAATGAAGTCAAGTCTCCTTTTCTTACTTTTAATAAACGAAAACAACATACAGCGCTCGGAGCTGTCTGTTGTTCTCGTTTATTAAATGTAACAAAATGAAAACTGGGGTTTCCATTCCAAACTAATTAGTTAGAACCAACTAGATAATCCGTCTTTAAGAATGTATCTCCGTATTTCGCTTACCAAGACAGATTATTCGCTTTGGCTCTTTGTTTAGCAAATGTGTTTTTACAGTAATCTGTATGTTTTTTCTTCTTCCTGGGAAAACAATTACAAAATCTCAACTCCTAAACTTTTATATTAATGGAAATGACAATGTCTGCATTATATATCACGATATACAGAACATCAAAAGATGGTGGAAACTCCTTTTTCTTATTTTTAAATAAATTTCAACAGATGATAATAGTCAAACGTCCAAATTGATTAGGAAAAAAATGTCAAACACCAACTTTTGTATTTTGTATTCTATATACTACTCTTCAGGAAAACCTCTTACGTTTGTAAATAAAAGTCCCATACCCTTAGTTTTAAATTTACTCCGCGATTTCGGGAATTAAAGGGGAATAACTTTTCAAAAATCTCTTCCAATGATGAAAACTGTCAGCCATGGATGAAAAGTTGTGGACAAGTTCGCAGCTACGGTGACCGATTGGGCTGCTGGGCGCTGGTTTGCCCCGACGGTGATGGCCCAAGTCCCTATTCCAACTACATTATTAAGGCATGCATGGTTGAAATGTTTGTCAATCATGAAACAAAATCTTATATCTCTTATTTAATTAACACAGACCGTACGCTACCACAGACTTGTAATGTTGGGCCCCAATAGCCCGAATCTGTTACTGCAGATTTTCATGTGTATTACTGGCCGTGTGTGCGATATACAAGCCCGGAAACTAGTAAGCTGCGAAAGATCGTTTAGATTAAGCGAGGGTTACATTAATTGTGAAATACGCCAACGAACTACAGGTTACGACAATAATACAACGACAAAATAAAACAACATAAATTAAATTCCAAATCCGACATGTTTTGCCTCTCAGACCGGGCAAGCTCTCGGGACTAGCTCGGCTCAACCCACTGGTTGCGCATTGGTTGAGCATTGCATCCAAATATGAATATGAATACATATGAATACAATGGCATGCCATTTATGTCTTAACACAATTTCCACGATAAACATCAAAACCTAACGCGCGATCTCACGAAAAGCGAGATCGCGCGTTAGGTTTTGCTTTTTGTTATGACGGAAATCCTTTTAAGAAGTAAAAGCATGGCTGGCGAAGTAAAAACAGCTTTTTATTTCCAGGCCTGACATTAGTCTAAAGGTTATTTACACAAATTGAGTCGTAAGAAAGTGGCTTACAACAAGCAAGAGCGAATAGATATCTAAAACACCAAGCCAGATAGAAATGCAACTGACTAGCAAACGAAACCCCTTTGCGACGTCTCTGGCTGGGTTTGACATTTTTGTCCCACTTTTGTAATCACAGTAATGCAGTAGGATGATTTTTCACAGGGGAAATCAGAAAACGTTGCAACAGGCTTACATAAAGAACATATAAATGTGATTCTGCTGCGCACAAACAATGAATCAACATGGTGCGAAAAGAATGGAACGTGTGTTGCCTATTTGTGCTGTCAACTTTAAATGTATTTTTCAGCGATGGAATTTGTCGAGAAAACAAAACGTGTTTATGCCGCAACGGTGATAATCTGTGGTTGGACATTTGGAATGTTCTACGTGGCAGGTTTTGCCTACTTTATTCGAAACTGGAGGACATTGCTAATTGCAGCAAGCGCACCTTTTGGATTGTTGCTAGTGGCGGTCTGGTAAGTGATGACGTGCAATTGTCTCGCACATTATTGTAAATTATAGAAAACTCTCATCAAACCAATGTCTTTCTCTTTAGAGTAGAAGAAAATGGAATTTATTTATTTATTTAGTTTTGTTATTTATTCATTTATTTATTTATTATTTATTTATTTATTTTTGATGTTTTTATGATTTAGCAAAGACTACTGCCCCAACACACGCTATTTGTATATTAATTTGTTTCATTAGGCAGGTTAATTACTGTATCTTTCACTAAGCGATTGAACGATTAGAAGATCGTGACTGTTGTTCACCTTACTTGGAACTTAGCTTTGTCGGAACTAATCACGGAAATATTCCATTGACACATGAATAACACCGACATTCAACATATCACGTTCCGAAAACAGTTTACAGGCAAACCCTCTGACCTGTGGAACCAAATGTGTTAAATGATTCTGTATGATTTTAACTAAAATACGTCACCTTTTGAGTTTCTAATATGAGTGCTCTCAGGGTTACATGCTATATTCAAAACCACTTTGGAGTCAATACTATAAAACTTTTACAATTGTACTTTCTAGAATTGTATTTTCTACCTATTAATATGACTGACTAAAAGGAATTATCAGCATTGTAAAAGATACGGCAATTTGCCAACCAGCAAATTGTCACATCATTGAAAATGCTTATGGTTCTATTCAACCCACTTGTAGTCATAACTAGAAGATACAATTCTAGAAAATACAATTGTAAAAGTTCCATAGTATTCGCCACTGTTCGTATTATAACGAATTATTCTTGAGTACTCCATTTCGAGTTCAGCTTCAAAATAAATAAAACCCAGCGAATGCGTGACTGACTGAAAAGCTCGGAACCTTCCCTCTTTTTGAGTAAACGTTGATTTTCTTGGTTCCAAAGAATTGCTAAGCTTCTGGGTTTAGAATGGTTTATCTCTTTGATTAAACCTTCCATCCTAAGATTATTTGTTTACGATAATAACTACCATATATATATGTACACAGCTGCAGACGACTTAACATTGTGTCTATATCATTGTTATCTGCCCGCGAAGGCAGCCAACAATGATGTAGAACACTGTCAAGACAAATGCAGCCTAACGATGGAATAATACGGGGAAGAATACAAACGTGGGAAACTTTTCAACGGAATTGAAGAGAGGGCGGTTTGGGGCTGGACGGGGATTTAAGAGTTAATCGTGGTACTGAGGAGAATTTATCACACAATAGTAAACGAAAACCACGCACATTGAAGATTCTTCTCTCTGCGCAGCATGTAGTTGACGGTTGTTAGCTGTTTAGAGCAGGTGTTGTCTAGTCGAATTTTCCAATATAAGTTCTCTAATTTGAAGCTCAGAGTTGGTGACAACAGCTTCCTGGTAAAGGCATGACGGGTATTTCACGATGGCCTGTCGGCACCATACTCCTTCCCATATTGTAAAAACTGTCAAGTGCGCCTTTAAAAGAAATGTGCGGTTTAGCAACATCCACAGCACCCCCTCCCCCCCCCCCCTTTTTTTTTAAATAAAAGAGTATGAAAGATAAAACCGGCTGCTCATTCTTACTTGTTTATTACTATTCATACATATCTCAACGAGCAATGAACTAACTTGCGTCTTACATTGTAGAGTGTATCCACCGGTAAGAGGCCAGGCAATCTCCTCAATGAGAAATCAGTAAAAACCGGAAGCTGCATCCTCCAGTTTTAACAGATAAAAAATCAATATAAATGATTGATAAAACACACGGTTAACCCAAAACACTTACCTCCATTTAACAACGATTTAAATATTTATAAATGTACAATCTGTAAAAAATGAAAGAAATTTATTTTCTCAGGAGATGAGCAGCTTATGTCCCTTCTGATTCACAACACAACATAATGCTGACATAGGAATATTTTTCAGTTTAGGTAGGCTAATTCGTCAGCTGCCGTGCTGATCATCATCCATGAGGTGTGTTTGCAAGTCGGTATATTAAGGGCGTAAGGGGACAGTCAGTATTTTAAGGGTGTAAGGTACGGCGAATCCGCTTCAAGTAACAAGTAATTTATTTACATTGATTCTTGAAACACATTCCGCTGTTCCAGCATAAATAGAAATATTATGAGCGAAGCGCTTGCCAATCATTGAATTCTAAGGGAAACCCGATAACACAATGTCCGTGAATTGGCAAATGAGCCATACCTGCAGAGAAAAGCATTCCTAAAATATATTCAGCCGCTTCGTCTGTGCCAGGATATCTCTACAATGAAAGAGCAATAATTGTTGTGGCCCATCAGTTGAAGGCACATCTTTTTGAAAGACAATTTCCTGAGCTGCAATCGTTTGTGATTTGCAAATAGATTTGTCACCAAATGATTATCTACGCCCACTGGAAGTTGCCAGATCTATCCCAGCCTCACCAAGTTAATATACAATTTTCAAATAAATCGCTTTTCTGAGAAGGCATATTAACATCACCTTTTGCCAACTCGTTAGAATTATCAGAAACGTGGTAGTTTGAGATAGTCAAATGACCAGGTGGCAGTTCCGAAATATTTAGATCATGGTCAGTCTCTTTTGCATTGCCAATATATGTATTCCTTTCCATCCCGGTGAAATAAAAAATGTCCGTTACCACTTTTACAGCACACTTCCCTACCTCGCCAGTGGCATCAGAAATCAAAATATCATTGATTGTCTAATAAGTTCCACAAAGTAATTTTCAGCCGTAAGTTTTTATCATTTCATTTTAAGAGTGGTGATCGAATTTGGTGGAACGCTAACGCCCCTCTCCACAACAACTTTGGAGACTGATAAAATTTCAGGGAAGAGCCAAAATGCTTTTTGCAGATGCATTAACAATATTTGCCCCAAATGTGAAAGCCTTGTTGCGAAGTTGACAATATATTTGTTGGTTAAAGGAGAATGCATCCCAAAAATTAGTAGTTTACCTTGTGTGGGAGACACAAAAACATCCCATTGAAAAGAGTTTGAGCCAGTTTTAAAATCAAAATCAGGAATTGTATTTCCTAATTTTGTATACTGCCACCATTTCTGTGGGAGATTTGCTTGGAAAAATTGATTTGTAAAGAGCTTCATCCATCAGGGTCGCCAGTGCAGCTGTAAGTACTGCCGCCGTGGTCTGTTTACTTCTCACTGGTGGACAATATTTCCATGGACGCAATAATATTAGATTTCAAACACCAATTATAGGAATACTCATTAAAAATTTAAATAATGAAGCATCGAGTACAACCCGGTGCTTCATTAATTCAAATGTGCACTGCTGATGACGATTGTTATTACTTGGAAAACGCATGCGTGGACATCACTGCCCACGCGTGGATTTCGACCCGTCCACGGAGACTGTACTGTATTAACTCTGGCCGAATATGTTTTGCGTCGAATAGGAAGTGGTATAAGAAAATTAAAACGATCTGCTCAATCTTTTGACATGCTTGGTATTGAACATTTATCTTTTTGATCATACACTGGTTCTGTTTAAGGAGATGTGTCTTTAAACAAGGCCAGGCCCATTTCTCTTTGGGGCAAGCATTGGCATGTACATCAAGTCCCATCAAATTTAAATTTAGACCATAAATCTGGGAATTAACGTGGGTTTCATCTGCAAATTTGATCTCCTTGATGGGAGACTTCGAATTGCTTTTCTGATTTATGGTCTGCCGATATAGGCGGTGTATCACCTGAAAACTGAGGACCAAACTGAATTGGTAATCACACCGTGGTCTGAATGGTTGTGGCGATTACATTGACCTATTGGACGCTGGTTGTGACGTATTGTATGATGGTGTTACATATAACTGGGAATTGCCTGACTAGGGGTAGCCATCTTTTGTTACAAAATTAATTCGCTGTGACAATTCTTCAAAACTTTCTCTTTTTTTCTAATTTTACAAACTGCAACTCTCTGCGAACTGAGACGGGAGATCTTTGGTGCTGAATCTCTGCTTTAATTCCTTTGTTAACTTCCTCTTACTCAGATCGCCTTCAAACGAGTTTGCATATCCTCATGCTGTTTCTGGTAGGCAGACCCCGTTTTCACGCTGAGCTATTCTCTCAAATCTAAGGATGTAATATTTCTATTTTACATTTGGAACACCATTAAACACAGACAATTTTGGTGATTGTGGACTCCTGCTTCGTTTACCCATTAACTTTTTTGGAATGCCTTCTATCCTGAAAGTCTGGGGAAACAGAAGGAGAAGAAGAAGACATTCTTTTGGCTGAATTTCAAGTTTCTTCGGTGATCACAAGAAGAATTACTACAATCAGAAACATTGTTTCCATTACTATGAAATAAACCATTATTTGTTTTATCTTTTGCTTTACTAACATGACAGTGTTTAATCATTACCTGCGTTTATTTCTGATAATTTCGTCCTTGGTCTGCTCTGGCAGGATAATATGTCATGTGAGGCCAGTTTATTTTAAACTTTCGATTCAGTACATTTTATATCAGGGTTGGGATGAAACAAAGAATCTAACTGTCCTTCGGAAGAAGAATAAGGTTCTTCTTTTATACCTTGTTTATACATATAATTTTTGGGGATAACACTTTTAATTCTCCCAAGATAGTCACCATCGCTTTGTGGACATGCAGATTTAGGTTTCTGTAAAGGGCAATATTGTTTGTTTCCGTCCAGAGTATATTTCGTATCCATTTCTTTAAGGGTCAAGTTATCAAATCTTTTCGCCGAATCTAGGCATAATGTCACAGTACTGTATCGCAATATTTTTGTTTGTATTTGCATCAGCAACTTGAGGAACATTGGTTGTAAATTATCAGATGGAGATTCTAAATTCATATCACCAGAAGTATCAGAATTCTTAATGTCCCGATAAGACTAAAATCCTTGCTCTCTTATTGGACGAGAGCTCGCTTAGTTTTTTCTATGTTTACCGCGCCAGCGGCTTGAGTCACCGTCTGACGTCACCACGTGACATATTTGAAACGAGGATAACAATGGGAGGAGATTCAAGGTTCATTCTGTTGATAACTTTGTATTTTTCGAGACTAGTGATCCTCATATGAATGTATACTTACAACCCATTTTCAGTTCAAGATTTGAACTGAAATGAAGTAAACTTTATCTGAGTTATTGATTTCTTTGTTGTCCAGTGACCTTTTGGGGTACACAAAATGTCTTACCGTTAATGATGCCTTGTTCATCCGAGTTGCCTTGTTCGTTTCTCGGAGTGGGTTCTGGGTATGGTCTTATTGAAACATATACCGTGTTATACCGGAAATTCATTACAATAACTTATAATACTGAAATCGATTAATATAAATCTATTATCTTAACCATGCTTGCCAAACAGATAACTGAATACCAATTTCTTGAGTTAGATCACTCATTTGTAACTTCATATTATTCTTTTGGTTTTACCTGCACCAACGTCAGGTGATATTTTGTGTTGCCCACCTTTCACTGTCTGTACATCTATTGTGAGTGCCAGAGTGCTTAACAACTTTAAATTAGAAAAAGAACCCACAAAAACCAAAACGGTTTCATTGAAACTGAGTGGACACCTTAATGTGGAATTCAATTTGAAATTCAGAACATTGAATAGAAAGGAACAACATTTAGGTTCTTGTAACCAAGTTTCGGTTCAGTTCTATTTGATTATCTCCCTTAAATTGTCAATGGAAACAACGTTCCAAATTTCATTTCTCACTTTAAAAAAAAATCAAGAATACACAGTTATTGATTGAAAGTTCATTGGTTTCCACTTCAGAAAAAATACTATTAGTACAGCTCATAACCGTGGAACTAGGAAAAGATAACAGACTGGAAGTGATGAATAACACTGAACTGTCAGAAAATTTCGTGATTTGAAATTATCAAATCGAGGTTTCCTTATGCAGATGATTTCACACAGCGACGCCAGATGTAGAAATTGTGCGGCACAACAGTAAACAAATGTCATTTACTTTGAAGACCCCAGTCGTAGTAAGTTGTTAAACCAGCTGTTGTCTGGTACTAGTGGGCGAATTTGGAGTGTTGAGCTTATGGCATCACCTTTCTGGAAAACGGTATTTAGCATCGGTTGGTACCATAGAATCTCCCATTTCAGTTCAAAGCCACTCGTCAGTTGGAAAAGTCCATTTTCACTAGTTAGGGGCACATCAATTAATGTTTCTTTTTATATTTTAATGATCCGGGCCCGAAAAACGCGGTATTCCAATTGAATGATTGGCGCCCCATTACTACAAGTGAGCTGGGACCTAAATGTCGATATCCATACCCATCGCGCCAAAAGCCTGCTTACTAAACATCGCTGGATCCAGTGGCAAGAATTTGGAGGATCCCAAAGGAGTCAAAATTCATACAATCTGATAATTTCAAGTAAAAATTTTAAAGGATTAAAACAGTATTGTCAACATATAACATTTGAAGTCAGAGATATATGAGTCATTATCAGATTTCGCGTATATTACGGTTGGTAGAAATCAGAAAAATAATGTATGTAATTTTCAGCTTCTACCCAGTTGTGTTAGCTGACCAATCATTAAATAACAGGAAAATACACAAAGCCGAGCTTAATCGCCTTTACACCACGTCAGGACGCACCTCAAAGCTTGGGACTCAAAACGAATGTCTGTGCTGTAACGTTTTATTAATTAAACTTTTCAAGACCAACATTTATACCAAATAACATCATTCAGTGTGTACAATAAGCATTGGCTATGGTCAAACTTTGAGCCAAAAAGTGTTTCTCAGTTCATAATGTCCATCGCGAAATCTCATGTACGCGAATGTGCATCCTAGAAGATAATATTTCAGACATAAAAATGTCAAGTTCCATATGACCCTGTGATTACAGATTGCAGCAGTTTGGCACTTAAAACTACGTGTGTAGGTCTTCCGATATATCACAAAAGTGTCAGCACATTTAGTGACTGATTATACCTAGGAGGCTAGTAGCCCAATATTACAGGAATGACATGACTGTTATAGGACGTACACGTTTTGTTACGGGAAGGAAATTAAATTTTCAATATTGTGATGAACTAATTTTGATACGTGCACATGATATAACCAATGCATGTATATACACACTGTATAACATAAAATTTATGAAACAAAGCAACAAAATATTAGGAAACAATTAATTGTATCCCTTGAGAGACAACATTTGTACCAGGACGGACTTCACTGTTAGAAAATAATTTGAACTTGACAAATCAAATAACGTTATTATTTATAACTTGAGCGGAAGTAGAATGTTAATACTAACAGAAATTTGACGATACATTAAGTCTGATCACACACTATTTACTCCATCTGTCGCAACATTATGTTGCAGATGACACTTATCTGTTATGACAGAGACATACTCTTTCTGAGAAGAATGTTCTATCTTTCATTGTAACAGTATCAAGCTTCGGAATCCGAAAATAAAAATATTTCAAGTGAAAAGTTTGTGTCACAAAATACAGAAATCTATACATGCAAATTACATAATATTACATTGGTGATTGATAAAGGTGGGATTAATTTCTTGTATGTATGTTTTGACTTCGACATGGTGGTTCTGCAAATTACAGTAGCAACATTTTTTTAAACAATTGTTTATTTATGCGGGACCGCATTGCAGGGATTAAATGCTGTAGTAGCTTAATATTGTACAGCGAATTATTAAAAACATTGATAATGCATCAACGTGAACTTTAATTTCCTATACAGTTCCAACTTCCAAATTATAAGAATTTTCCTATTAATGCAAATAAAAAATACAAAATTATCTCAACTAGCGTGAATAACTGAAACTATCTTTAACTAAACGGAAGGAAAGCGTCTGTTAATCTCTGACTGCCAAACATTTCTATCAATTTCAAAATGAACGCTGGACAATGATATGCGTTTCGGTTCAAGAACAAAAACCGACACCTTGTCATAATTATACCAACAAACATCAGTACATTTTTTTAGGCCAACAAAAACTACTAGCATTTTTCTGACCAACTCGTTTCATGCACCTCACGAATAGATCTAGGTCAGAAACATCCTCTACAAATCCTGGGTACAAGGGCCTTTGGTACTCAACAATGACCTACCTATGAAGGCATTCAGCAGGAGGAGGTATGTCGGACCAGTCTTCGTGCCTTTCACCTAACTCTTTCTCACACGGCTCTACAACCTCATACATCATACTCCGTATATCATGCTCGCATTTTCTTCCATTACAATACACACATCACCGTGATCGTTCAGATTATTTCCTCCACCCTTCACTGACATAAGCTGCATATCAACTGTACTTTCTCCCGAACACATTTCTTTCAACTTCCAAGTCGTCACCACTCCCTCACTATCGTTCCCCAGTTGCACCCCGCCGAACTCCTTGTCCTCGCCATGCACCTCACCTGACGAACAAAATTCCATCCTCTCTGGTGCACATCCCTTCTCAAGCTCACCTTCAACCTCGACTGCACCCCTCTCTTCAGTCTCTAACAGAAGTTCCCATAAGACGTTCTCACACGATTTCTCACTCATCCCACAATCCTCCAACCCTTCACCATTCTCGGACACAAGCTGCATTTCAATTGTACTTTCTCCCGAACGCGCTTCGGTCGACTTCCCTGTCTGCACCATTCCTTCTCCATCCTTCCCCAGTAGCACACCAACAAAGTCCCTATCCTCGCCATGCACCTCACCAGACGAACAAACTTCCATCCTCTCTGGTGCACATCCCTTCTTAAGCTCACCTTCAACCTCGACTGCGCACCTCCGTATATCATGCTCGCATTTTCTTCTATTACCATGCACACCATCACCGTGATTATTCAAATTACTTCCTACACCCTTCACTGACATACGCCGCATATCAACTGTACTTTCTACCGAACACCTTTCTATGAACTCCCAGTCTTCATCACTCCCTCACTATCCTTCCCCAGTTGCACACCACCGAACTCCTTGTCCTCGCCATGCACCTCACGAGAAGAAAAAACTTCCATCCTCTCTGCCGCACACCTCTTCCCAAACTCACCTTCTACCTCTACTGCACCCCTTTCTTCAGTCTCTAACAGAAGTTTCTCATGCGATTTCTCATTCATCCTACAATCCTCCAACCCTTCACCACTCTCTGACACAAGCTGCATATCAAATGTATTTCCCCCCGAACACGCTTCGTTCGACTCCCCATTCTCAACAATTCCTTCTCTTTCCTTCCCCAGTTGCACATCACCAAATTCCCTATCCTCATCATGCACCTCATCAGACGAACAAGCTTCCATCCTCTCTGGTGCACATCCCTTTTCAAGCTCACCTTCAACCTCAACTGCGCACCTCTCTTCAGTCTCTAACAGAAGTTCCCGTGCAACTTTCTCACACGATTTCTCACTCATCCCACAATCCTCCAACCCTTCACCATTCTCTGACACAAGCTGCATATCAATTGCACTTTTTCCCTCACCTGACATACACACTTCCATCCTCTCACTCCCCTTCCCAAGCTCACCTTCCATCTCTACTGTGCACCTCTCTACGGTCTCTAAAAGACGTCCCTGTTCAACTTTCTCATGCGACATCTCACCCATTACACAGTCCTCCGCACTTCTTACAGAAACTCTTGCATCACACCTAACACTAACCCAACTCAATCCGTTTATCATTCTTTGGCACGCCTAGCTTGTCCATATGTAAACGTTCGTCTGTAAACCTTTCCCCTTTCTTTACAATCGGCGTGACTACCTCCGTCTTGTTCTGACCAACTTGTATGTATGTAGCACATTTCCCTATGTCTTTCTTGTAACATTGGATACACACAGCAATCTTTGATTATCTTGGAAACGTACAATAACTTTTATACAATTTGATATAGTTTTAGTAACTACGTTTAAAAATCGGATTTCGTACGCATTGAGCATTACATAAATTTATTGCATGCTTATGCTTTCATTTTCCTACAATACACGCAAAAAACGTGTATTTTTGTATTGTCTTTATCCTTCGATAATACGGATCATGTGTGCGGACTATTTGACTATTTTTTTTACATTTTGGGTACTTTTGGCAATAATTTGTGTTTATAATTTTTTTTTTTTTTTAGTAAACTCTAGGCATGCAATAAATACAGAACAGCATTCGCGTTCGAGCTGTCATTTGTACGCAAGAGATCGATAGCGGAGGGATAATATTACTGCATCAAACATACTATACTTTTAAAAATGTGTCTTTCTTGTAACGAGGCAACTCTTTGCATGAACGTGATATAATTATTGTATATCAGTTAAATAAGCAATATTTCTGACCACCTAATACTAATAGTTAATCAACAATTAAAAAAAGTTTTGTGGAAGCATAGCGCAACCCAGAAAAAGCACGCTGTTCTGAAAAAAGGAAGTCTCTTGATCTTTATTTTCCTTCCCCTAACGAAAATTCTACTGGTTATCATGTTTGATGGAATATCACAGGCCCACATCAATAAAGGGCACACCATCGCTTGGAAACAATTCTGAAATAGTATGCCCATTAAATAATTAAATAATATTAAAGAAAATATGAATAAAACCTAACTAACTCAACCTAATGATAATCTATCAAGGTGAAGTCTTTAACATAATTTGTATTTCTTGTAACAAAAACTCTTTCTGCTGACTACAAATTCAAAACATCAATTAACAACTCCAACTTTATGCCACCGATAGCAAAGGCAAGATTGGGAATACATAGGGAATGAATAAAAATTATTGAATCTGTTAGAAAATTACTCTCTTATTCAACATAGCCCCCCGTGTAACAACATTCCGTCTTTACTGTACCAACATAAAACGAAATATGACATTTTATTTTAACTAGTTTATTGTGCGTAAAAATACATGAAAGCATTAGTCACTGCTAACAGTGTTTATAGATTTCTAAGTACGGAATCAACTACAGATCGAAAGTAGAATAAATTATCTTACTGCATCAAAAATTCCATACTGTTACAAAAAATGTTGTTCCCGTAACGAATTTCGCAGTTACGGTAGTGACTGTTATGAGAGAGAAGTACGGGCTATATATGCCACTGTCTGTTAATGAGTCCTACCTGGAACGCCGCGAAAAGTATGAGATAGGGACTACCCCGAAGGCATATTTATCTAATTATAATTGATAGCGTGTGGTTCTATTTTAAGGGCAGTTGATCAGTGTTTTATTAGAGACTCGAATGAAAAATACGCTCTAAGGTCCACTTACCTGAACTTCAATGATGCGATCTTGTCCTTTTCAACAACTTCTGTAGCAGTAGCAGGAATGTTTACGCATGTGAACTTCTTTTATGTCGGATTTAGATGTGGCGTCATTAGAAGGGAACGTCGATTATTTTGTATCTATTGTAAGACGTTATAGATGAGACATCGCGACGAGGTACAGAAATCAAGAGCATTTTTTCACATGAACAGTCACAAATATGCATGTTTTTAGGTTAATTCTTGCTAATAAAGGACCAAATTGTTATTTTACCACTAAAATGCCAGTTATTTCTAGATAATTGTTTGCAACGTACAAATGAAAAAAAATACTTTTGTTACAGCGATTTTTCACCATTTTTGACTGGATGGAAGGCTATCAGTCAACACGTGTTCACGATACGCAAGTCTGGTCATGTTCACTTTGTAGCTCTTATGGTGATACACAATGGAAATGGAAGTTTTTGAGATTACATTTCATACTAGTCATCGCAGGTCACATGAAAAACTTTTTACGCGAAATCTGATAATGACTCATATATCAACCCGGCAAATGTATAGTACACGGTAGCTCAACGTTACGTTTTGGTATTTGAAGCTGACCACTGTTGCCTTCCTTCACTGAACCAACTTGTCGATTCCAAGTGTATGTAATATTTTGAATTCAGTCCAAAATTCGGTACTCTTTAAAGTCTGCTAGCCCGGTTTTTACTCGCTTAACCCATTACTTAACATGAAAAGCAGACGACACTTGCATACAAAATTCTTGAATACCTAATTGCATTCATTTTTCTTAAAAACATAGGTTATGACACCTTATTGGAACGAGCTCGATCAGCTCGTTCCAAAGAGGGGCCATAACCTATGTTTCTGAGACAAAAATGAAAAAAAAAATTAAATCAATTGGCGATTTTTGTGAATAGCGCAGGCTGGTTTTGGCCATTACATTGGGTAAAGTGTTAAGCCATTCAAAGTATTAACCCTTTGGACCCTGATGCAATATTCCATGTCAGCGCAGAGCCATGAACTGGTAGAGTCTATATTCGTTACTTGGGGATGGACGAATCAATATTTTCAATGTGAGTAGTATGGAAAGGAGAGTACGAGCCCACTAAATTGTTTGTCTTGATCGCACCTCACCAAAAACTTAGTTTTTTTTTCGAGGAAATCGCGTTTGTCACGATCGAATTGTATGGATTTGTTTGATGCGACACATCCACGTCATCACTTTTTCCCGATTCTTGCAGTGAGTGACGGTAGACGAGGTGTCGTGGGTTCGACGTTCGATTTCTTTAACGGTCAACACTGGGCTGGCTAAAAATTTCGATGGAATTTTGACAAACTCTAAAAATTCCCCATCTTAAAAATTCACTTTTTGGTGGGCTCGTAAGTCTGACACGACCGATCTCGGGAAAACACTCACTTTTCCGCAGAGGTAACACGGACCCGCCATTTAGGTAAATTTTTTCGACAGAATACCGCCAAAAAGACACCACCAACACGGATGAAAGACTAGCGATCCAACGTCGATTCCCGCGGAAGAAACGGAGTCCGAATCGAGAGGTGACTTTATTGGTGAATCCGAGCTCTCCAGCAATGACGTAGTGAGGTTTTTGGCAGGGAGAGAGAGATAGATCGTGAGGTCCAAAACGCGTGAGGTGGGCCTGCTCCGGTCCGCTATTATGTTGATATTACGAGTTGTGAGATGGATGATAAAAAAATTGTTTTGACCAATGAAATAACAGAATTATTGATCAATCAGCATTGGCTTCATTCTATTTTCATCATAAAATTTAATAATCGTTTCTGTCATTATAGAATAAAAAACTTTAAAAAAAGTTATTGTTTTACATATATAATAGGTAGAAAAAAATAAATATTTTTTACAATTAATAATTATTATCATAAAAAGTTTAACAATTCACAAAACATTTTTTTGAAAATCAGAAAAAAATTTTTGACCAAAAAATATTTTAATAATAAGAAGTGAAAAAAAACAACAAAATTTTTTTACAATTAACAATTATTATCATTAAAAAAAAATGCACTCACAAAATTTTGTCATTAAAGAAAAAAACTTTAAAAAAGTTTTTTTATTTTTACGTAGATAATAAGAAGTAGAATAAAAAAAATATTTTTTACAATTAATAATTATTATCATAAAAAAAATCAGTCATGACATCGTCAGTACCTAAACAATCTGTATTAAAATTGAAGAGAGTCGAGAGATTTTCGAAATACAATAATAAAATTTATAGACTACAATCGCACGACGCCATCAAATTGAAGGACGTAAAGATGACTGGATTGAGAGAGGAATACGAGAAATATACATTGCCTTTGAAATTGAACGAGACCACCTTGGATTTAATGTACGAAAGTCAAGGCGATCTTTTAACCATTCTCAAGGAAAATATAAAAATTTCGATGCAGACGATCTGTCTCTAATCTACGGGAGTAATATATATCCGAACGTCTCTAAAGAAGTGGTAGACAAATTGAATCTGGTCATCGGGGAAGAACGAACGTTCGAGAGTGAGAATCTGGTTTTCCGATGGATTTTTCAGTGGGGAAAGGATAGCTCTCAGGAAAAGGACAGCTTTAAAGTTAACATGCTTATAACGAACGCGAAAATATGATAAAAAGGGAGATTTAGTTCATTATAGATAGATTTAAAATCTCAATTTGAAAAGCTTATTAGAGTATATATCATGAAGTAGTACTCGTTTTTTTTTGTCATTAAAGAGAAAAAAAAACAAAAAATAAATATATATATATAATAAGAAGAAGTTTAACAATTCACAAAAAAATTTTTGAAAAATTAAAATAAATATTATATACACATAGTAAATAAAAAAAAAATGCCAAAAACAAAAAAGTAATCATGGAAAAAAAATTATACTGTTCTACCAAAACCGAGTTGAAAAAGTACTTTGGAAATCTAGAAATTAAAAATTATAACCGTCACAAAAATAAAGAACGATTGATCGAAGCTGTGCACAAGTAGACTTGTGATCCATCACTGGTAAAATTACAAGACAATGTGCGTCAGTCGTTAAAATTGAAAGGTGTCAAGTACATGAAAAAAAGATGAATGCATAAGTCATTTGCTCGACGGAAAGGGAATGGACGAAAGATCTGTGGTAGTGACAAAAACAACTCGAATCGCGAAAAAGAAAGATGAGAAGATAGCGACGACAAAACAACATCAACAAGTGACCGTTGAGGAAACTAAGAAGAAGATAGCCATTAAACGAAAAGTGGTAGAGCAGCAGAAAGTTTCGAAACGGAATAATAAAAAATTCTGCCGTGGCCATGAACGTTTTGGGATATGAGGGAAACGATAAAAAGGAATAGTCTATCCTCTCAGACTGACGTCGCACAAAGGGAGAGAAAAGATTGTTAATCTGTTATTAATTTCAGAGGGTGACAGTCAACATTATTGCTGGATTAAAAGTATGAGTTATTTACTGTCGAAGCAGATTAGTAAACATAATGGTAGGAGATTTTTGTGTCTCAATTGCATGAATTTGTTCCATAGTCAAGAATCATTGATGCGTCATTGGGAATTTTGCAGCGAAAAGCAAGGCGTTGCTGTCAAAATGCCTAAACCCCACACTTATGTGGATATTCGCAACTACAAAAAAAGATTAAAACCATCATTTGTCATCTACGCTGATTTCGAATGTTTCACCACGAAAATAAATTTTTGCCAGCCTGACGAGCGTAGGAGTTATGCTGAAAAATATCAGAAGCACATACCTTTGGGCTATTGTTATTATGTGAAATGTTCTTTCGACGATCGAAAATCGTCGGGTCCATTCGTCTGCACCAAACATTCAGATGATGATGATGTGGTTCAAAGGTTTGTAGAAGAGTTAGAATCGAAAATTCAAATATTATACAACAAATTTGAAAAACCTAAAGACATGATCATCATGCCAGAGCAACAGCGAGAATACAATGAAACCATCGAATGTCATATCTGTAGACAATCATTTGATAATAATTGTGAAAATAATAAAAAAAAAGTTAGAGATCACGATCACTACACAGGTCTGTTTCATGGTGCTGTTCACAACAAATGTAATTTAAGATTTCAAGATGCTCAATTCTATCCGGTAATATTTCACAATCTCTCAGGTTATGACAGTCACTTCTTTGTGAAAAATATGGGTGTTAGCGAGAGGGAGTTGAGCTGCATCACGCAAAACAATGAAAAATACATTTCATTCACTAAATGTAAAGTCGTCAATAAAAAGAGAGTCATCGATGGTTTGACTGAGAAAATTAGACCCATCCATAGAGAGATACGTTTCATCGGTAGTTATAAATTTATGTCAACCAGTCTTGAAAAATTAGTCAACGGTTTGGATAGGGAGAAATTTAAAATCATAAGTAAACATTTTAATGATCGACGAGAATTGGTGGACATTATGTAGAGGAAAGGCATCTTCCCTTACGATTATATGAGTGATCTCGAAAAATTCGACGACGTCGCTCTACCTCCCAAAGAAGATTTTATTCTTAATTATACCTGTCTCACATTTCCGACGATGATTACGAACATGCGCAAAAAGTATGGACATTATTCAACATGACATCCATGAGAGAATATCATGACCTCTATTTGAAAAATGACATGCTTCTCTTGACTGACGTGTTCGAAAATTTTCGGTCGTTGACATTACGAACTAGATCCAGCTTGGTATTTCACTGCAGCTGGACTTGCTTGGGATGCTCTCTTGAAAATGACTGAGGTTCGATTGGAATTATTAACAGACGTAGACATGTTTCTCATGTTTGAAAAGGGCGTGAGGGGTGGCGTCTCTATGATTTCCACCATATATGCAAAAGCTAATAATCCTTACAGGAGAAAAGATTTCGATTTGGAAAAACAGAGTAAATGCATACAGTACTGGGACACTAATAATTTGTTCAGTTGGGCTATGAGTCATCCTTTACCGATCGAAAATTTCAAATGGGTTGAAAAAAGAAGAAAACCTAAAATGGACACACTATCCTTTTATTCTAGAGGTTGATTTGGACTAACCAGAAACGTAACATGATTTACACAACGATTATCTGCTAGCTCCCGAATGAATAGAAGTGACGACATCGAAAAACTCATTCCTAATTTAAATCACAAATGCAAGTATCTGATCTACTGTGAAAATCTGAAACATTACATCGATCATGGGATGAAATTGATCGACGTGCAACAAATCTTTCGATTCGATGAGGAGCCTTGGATGAAAAAATACATTGATCTCAACACGAATTTAAGAATGTAGGCTGAGAGCAACTTCGAAAAAGATTTCTTCAAACTCATGAACAACTGCATGTTTGGGAAATCTGTGGAAAACATTAGGAATAGATCTAACATTCAACTCGTCACGTCTGAAGAGAAGTCTAGACAATTAATCGCAAAACCCAGCTATCATCATAGAACCATATTCGATGAAAATCTAGTGGCTGTGCACATGCGAAAGACGCATCTAAGGTTCGATAAACCCTGTTATCTTAGAGCGATCATCTTAGACATTAGCAAGCAGTTGATGTATGAGTTTCACTATGATTACATCAAAGCGAAATTCGATGCGAAAGCTAAACTATTGTTCACTGACATGGACAGTCTAGCTTACGAAATAGAGACTAGGGACATCTATGAGGACATAGCATCAGACGTGAATCAATGGTTCGACGTGAGTAATTATCCTGATGATCACCCGTTTAAGATTCCAGAGGGTGTCAATAAAAAGGTGTTGGGTAAATTTAAAGATGAGAGCGGTGGAAGACAAATCACCGAATTTGTGGGTTTGAGTCCTAAATTGTATGCTTATCTCATCAATGGTGAAGAGATCAAGAGATGTAAAGGCATTCAAGCATGTGTGACAAATAAAAACATCGTTTTCGAAGAGTATAAAGACTGGCTTTTTCGAAAATTTGATGGTGTATAAAAAGATGGCTATGATTCAATGCGAAATGCATGAGATATACACCAAAGAAATCAATAAGATTGCGTTGATGGCTGACAACGATAAGAGAATTATATGCGAGGATAAAATACACACTTTTGCACTCGGACATTATTTTGCGATATTTCAACAAAATCAAGAGGATGATGAATGGAGTATGACTGAAGACATCTAAATGTTGTATGTTTAAAAAAACTCATGAGTTTATAAATTAAAAAAAGAGCAGAAAAAAATAAAAAAATAAAAAGCAAAATAAAAACAAAACATATTATAAATAATAAGAAAATAAAACACCTATCCATAAAAGGTGTTGTCTTACCCAACGAACCCCTATCCAACATTGATCTATCGAAAGTGGCAAAAGATTTAAAAACCAAACATTTTCGAGGTGTGTTTTCTATAGATGCCTTGCCAAGAAAGAAAGACTATGATTCGGAATGTGGAATTTTAAATAAAAATTATTATTTCAATAGCTACATAATCTCATGGAATCTATAAATAAGGAACTATTTAATGTCAGTTATTTACAATACCGAACGAGTGCAAGCTCAGTTATTTACAATACCGAATGAGTGCAAGCACCGGATCGAGTGTTTTGCGGTAATCTATGCCTCTACGTTCTCAAGAGATGGTCAAAAGGAGATCACTTTCAAGATATTCTCAACAATTTACATCAAAGAACTTTTTTTTGGGATATATATTTATAGAGAGATATATAAATAAAAAAAATTTTGGTTGCATTAATTAAAATAATAAAAAATATATAATTTTAAATAATAAAAAAAAAACAATACATGACAGTTGATAAATAATGAAGGTTCCTCTAGAAAGAAAAGAAGGACCACAGTCGAAATTGTTAGTGACATTGCCAACTTGCATGAATGATACGTTCAAAGATACGAACCTCGACATGAACCTTTAAATTTAAACAATAAGAAAATCTACAATCTTCCCAAAGTGATCGATCGATCAGCCGGATGCCACGACTAAAAATGATGTCGATAGAGGAGATGAAAATTCTCGGCAGAGATATTTGTGTGAATAAAACCATGATGGATGATCTCGACTTGAAATCTAAACGAGTGGTGAACGCAGCAGATCCTAGAGATTCGACTGACACCGCCAGTAAAAGATATGAGGACAACTCTCACGTGAGATTCAGTAAACATCTAAGAGATCACTATGTTCCTAAAGTGATGCAGTCTGAATTGAATGCAAATTCCAACAAGATAATCATTGTGTCTGTTCCCACGAATCCCAATGATGCGGCAACTAAACAATACGTAGACTTGGAACTGAGAAGGAATAATGTCGACAAGCTAGAAATGAAATCGGACTTGGATGCGGGATTCAACAAGATATTGAATCTATCCCAGATCACTGATGCGGACAAAGACTCAACGGTGGTCAACAAAGGCTATGTGGATTCTGCCCTACTGGATTCTCAATCCTATCTGAAATCTCAAGTCGATGAATTGTATCTGAAGAAAAAATCTGGAGGGACCATGGAAGACGGTATCAACATGGATGATCACAATCTGTTTGGTCTCAATGACGACCCGGAATACTCTTCCAGCGCAGTCAGCAGAAAGTACTTGGTTTGGAGAAAAGGTGATATCATGGAAGGTAAACTGGACATGGGAGGGTACGCACTCACGAATCTACCAGATCCCACTCACATGACGGATGCCTGCAATCTGATCTCCATCGTGGAAAAAATAAAATACGCCAGACAACTGATCACCATCTGGGCCGAGGAGAGCGGTGCATTAGATGCGGAAAAAGCTGAATGGTCCTTCAGAAACGGATGTAATGGACCATTGCACGGTCTGATAGGATATCCCATGCATGTGGGAGGCGATATCATTCGAATGAGTTTGACTTCTACGGACTTGAGCGAAAAAGCAATCGTCAATCTCATGGTGAACAGTGTGGAATGCGAGAAGAGCTACAACACTCGAACACTAACGTCTTCGGTATGCCTCTCAAGGTGCAGATGGGGGAAGGATCAATTTCAAGATGAAAACCAATAATCCCCAAGCCGCCACTTCAGTGGTCTCTCTGTTGATCGAACTGGATCCTCTGAACAAACAGTGAGTGCAAAAAAAATTGAAAAAAATCACTTTTTTGTGATGTAAGGGAGACAACTCCCACAAAATATAATTGGATTTTAAGAGATTGAATATTCAATTTCTTAAAATCCAATTATATTTTTTTTTATTATTTATTACTTTCTATTTTTGTTTTGGTTTGACATTCCGAACTTACATATATTGTTATTTGCTTTGGTTTAACATTCTCAAAGCACTCGTTCATGTCTAAACCAAGATCCCACATAGCAATAATAAATTCTTCAAAAGCTGTTTCTTCTCTATACGTTAATGTATCTAGTAAATGTCTCACACAATCTTTCTTAAAATCCGATTATATTTTTTTATTATTTATTACTTTCTATTTTTGTTTTGATTTGACATTCCGAACTTACATATATTGTTATTTGTTTTGGTTTAACATTCTTAAAGCACTCGTTCATGTCTAAACCAAGATCCCACATAGCAATAATAAATTCTTCAAAAGCTGTTTCTTCTCTATACGTTAACGTATCTAGTAAATGTCTCACACAATCTTTCATGGATGTTTCCTGTTTTTTAATTTGTTCTACCATTTCCGAAGTCAAAATTATGGGTGTTGTCATTTCCAATCAATCTAATATATTTAATAAATTGCTGTCATCTATGTTATCTACCACATGCTATCGATTCGTCTCAAACATTCTCTATCTAGATTATTCATTTTTTTAAGATTTTTTTCATTATTTATTTTTTTTTATATTTTATCGATATTTTTGGGGGGTATTTTAATTTCTATTTTTATATATATTATATCATCGAACGATAGACATTTTTCGCCCATCCGATTCGAATTCTAACTCTCTATCAGATAGGACTAGAGCAAAAGCCTCAATTCTCCTCTGACTTCAGCACATTCTTATCGAATTGCATCTTGATCTGAATGTCTAAGATGCTACTCTTGAGTCATTCACTCTGTTTACTAACGTAGAATACAAACAGGGGATACATCGATTTGTATTCGGTGGGAGTGATGTTAGGATTACCCCTCAATTCATCCAGTCGATGAAATTTCTTTCTGAAATCTGCAACATCACCGTATAGTCTGCAGAAATCATTCTTATTGAAAGAGGCATTGTAATCGATGGCCGGATATCTCGTGGCATTTAGAAATACCTGCATGTTTCTCAAGTTACAATGATCGAATAAGGAAGGATTTTTCTCTTGAGGCCCATCCCTATTGGTTTGAAATGCCACTACGATGAATCGCGGTCTTTCCAAAGCAGATTTGATGGTCAATCTCTAATCAAAGTGATTGCTAGGCATTGGAATACTAGCCGTGTCACACTGTCTCGTTCTAATTAAGCCATTTACTCTTCAATTCTATGATCTTGTAGAGACGTACTTTCTCCATGACTGAAGCCAATACGTGCAGACCGAACCAAGATATCTTGTTCAAATGTATCTTACCCACATCGGTCGTGGCGGGTCTTCCTTGTTTCCTTTTCAAATCAACGTCAGATTGTGTTTGAAACCGTAGAGAATCTTATTGTAATCTTTCACGAATTTGTTTCAAATGTATCCTGAACGAAAACGTTCCTTTGGGTATCGATGTCTTGATGATGTAGTCGAATCTCAGGGCAGCACAGGTATTGGCTGCACTCTTGTCGGCAACAGTGTCTTTCACCCACAATTGATTGAGTCCTTTAGATTTCAAAAAATAGTCCGGATACATCAAGAGTCCATACATCGTGGTGGCTTGTCTGGGATGAAAGACGGATTCTATCTCTTGTCCTGAGAGCATGTATTTTATATTACTGAACAGATGCATCATACCTTTATTGGCTAGGGTGACCATGTCATCATCGGCATAATCGTTTCCGTTTTGCATGGTGAGACGCCCCTGTATCACTATGTAACTTTCGCTGGGATGAACGAAAAGATCTTGAGTTTCGATATTCATTCTTTTTTCACCGGCATTGTTTAGACTGGTTCCAGTCACTGGTACGTACTCGTGAACTTCATATTCTTGGATGCTTTCGTCTCTCAATATACTTTCAGTTATATGTAATATATTCGTCATGTTTGTTTTTTTTGTTGTCTTTCTGTGTTAATTCACTTTTTTTATTATTAATTTTTTTTTTTTAATTATTAATCTTATTTATTATTTTTTTCTCCTTTTAACTATACATATGCAAAAAAAATAAAAGTGAAGGGTTGGTTCTTCAAAATGTCTTCTGCAATTGTTGTTCGTAAAATGCTCTAATGATTTATCTGTTGTCATCTTCATCATCCTCTAATGCTTCTATTTTGTAAGGCACCGGATCCATGTAAAATATTCTAATGATCTTATAGATTTCTTTGGTCCATCGATAAGTGTAACATTTTGCAAAGAGTCACTTAGTCACTTATAAGAAGTGATTCTCACTCGATCACTCACTGCAAATTTCGGTGATTTGGACTCCTTCCTGATCTTGATCCTTTCGGGGTAGAGATTAGTGAAGACCCGTTTTTCATTTTGAGGATCGCTAGCTTCTGTGGGGGTCATCTTGATCAATCTATGTTGCATATTGTTGTATTCTTCAACCAGTTCATCTAGAACGTCGATATATTTCTTGGTCTTATTAGGCGTGAAATACTTGTACATGTTTTCCTTCGTGGTTCTATTCCAACATTTGATCACGTTAGCTTCCCCTTCGTTTTCGATGGAATAGAGGTCGACCAATGGATGAAAGTGACTGTTGTAAAATTCCTTCCCTTTGTCCACCCACAATTTATCCGGTTTTTGAGAAGACGCTGCAAATATGCTCTTCAGAGTCTCGGCCACGCAAGCTCCCAATTTATTCTTCAGAGGTCTCATCCATCTGTATTTCGAAAACACATCAATGACCGTCAGTATTTATTTAATGCCCTTGTTCCATTTCGAATGTGATTTCATGTCAACCAGATCGGCCGACAAAATCTGATCCAGACCCTTTAGGAATACCCTTCTCCTTTGAAATGTTTGCATGACGGGCTTGTGTAGTTCATTCGCCAATGCATTCATTAATAATGTTTTCCGGACATTTTTTTTATGACACCATCCAAATCGACGTTTGGTACCGATCACTTTTCCGACCAACGAACGTTCGAGTCTCTCTCTCCTAGTGGGATTTGGTATATTTTTCAATGTCGGCAACATTTTTTTAACGCAGATTCGATTACAATTCTCGACATCGGGATGTTTAGCATAGCACAGATCGTGAGTGTAAGCAGCTGAATCCACCCTATTGATGGGTTTGCTCCAAGATTTAGGTGTCAGATCTCAATTCAATCTCTTATTTAATTTCGTGCCAGATCCTGTGAATTGATGTCCTGGCAGATGCGTTGTGATGGATAGATTATTAATCAATTTATTTGTCAGACTGGCACCACATTTGACGAATTGCATTTTTGTCGAACCGCACATTTTACATGTCCCGCAAAGCATGCAACTTTTATTTTTTGTCAGTACTTTTTTAACATTAACAGTATCGGTAACTTTCTTGCATTTGATGCAATACATTTTTGTTTTTTTGTTTTTTTGTAAATATATTTTAATTTTTTTTTTTTTAATTTATATATAATTTTTCTTCTTCTTTTATATATACATTTTTTCAATCTGGAATCGTTTTGAGATCCAATAATTTACAAAACGATTGTCTCACTTCTTCCCTACCTTTTCCATGAGTGAATCCTTCAATTCTTTCTTGAGAATCTCAGGACTCTTCACTCTTATCTTCGCTTTCTTGACTTCGTATTTTTGTTTTTCATTCAATATGTTGACGAATTCGCCATCTGAAATTCTATCATCTTTCAATGCCATAGAGATCTTATCCGACATGGAATCGATCTTTGCATCAGCTAAAACGCTGATGTTTTCATGTTTCTTGGCCTTCACAGATAATTTCTTAGCGAGAAATTTTCCGATCATACTGACGAATCTGGCAGCCAAAGCCAATTCTTCTATGGCCAACATGACCGGAAGAGCAATGAGGGCAGTTGACAGTAGACTGATTCCGTCAATGTTCAAACCCATAAAGACCGTGATGAGAGTCAAATTCACACCACTCACAAATTTCTCTAATCTCGAATATTTCTTATTGAGCAAACAATGAGAATCTCTCTCTCACATCACATATGATTGAATTCTATTGATTTGTTCTATCTGATAACTCTGAACCTCGTCGTCACTACTTTCTGGTGGTAGAAGAGGTGCTGTGGGCTCCACCTTCTCTAATGATGGATAGATGTTTTTATTTCGAAGTTCCATTTTTATTTTATTTTTATTTTTTATCTATTATTATATATTTTATGTATTTTATTTTTCACTCTTTATTATTTTAACAGAAATTTTTTTCGTGGTGGTGGCAATGGTCGTCGTTAGTAAGATACGGAGAATAACACACATCGTCGTCATCGTTGGAAAGATATGGGAAATAACACATAATGATTTCTAACACCTTTTGATGAAACGAAGCTCTCGATTTCATGGAATCGTTCATTATAATTATTATATAAAAAAATGTCTATTCTTATAATATTATAAGTTTTTTTTTTATTATTATGAATATTATAAGTTTTTTTTTATTTTCACCTCCTTATTATTTATCAAAAAAAAATGTTAATGTTTCTTACATGGAATCCATACATTTGTTTCTAAAGTTTTCTTCCCTTAAAACAAGGAATCCAACATTAAAAACCTCCTTTCGCGGTAGTGGTCCACTATTTTCCAACAAATATTTCAAAATGCATCCTCTCTCTTCATTGGTGAGACCTCGATGCACTATCTTGAATTTTTCCAATTTAGTGGGTTTGGGTTCTCTGACACTAACCACGAATTGCTTCCAACATTCGATCAAATTGTCGCATCGGACGCATCCCAATGTGGTCATGAAATACATGGAAATGATGTCTTTCCATTTCATCATGAACCACGAATGATCAATGTGATTAAATTCTTTCTCCTCTCAACAGCGGAGACGCCTTTCGTGCATGATCCGAGGAAATTGTTCATTCATGCAGACCACATAAGCTCTGCACAGTGCCATTCAGAGAAACCAAGCTCTCGATTTCATGGAGTCATTCATTTTACTCATAATTATTTTATAAAAAGAACATTTTCAGTTCTTATTATTCATTTTTTTCTCTATTATTATGAATATTATAGGTTTTTTTTTATATCTTATATAGATAACTTCGTCAAATTGCCGTCATTTTTTATACATATATATAAAAAAAGTCTTTTTTTTGTTGAATAAAAAAAAACAATTATTATTTAATGGAAAGATTTTTTTAGCAGTCTCCCCTTTCCAACAAATATTCCAAAATGCATTCCCTGTATTCGTTGGTGAGACTTTGATGCACTAACTTCAGTTCTTCTGATTTTGTAGGCTCGGGTTCTCCAGTGCAAGACACGAATTGTCTCCAACATTTGATCACGTCGTCACGTCAGACGTATTCCAATGCAGGCATGAAATACATGGTGACGATGTCTTCCCATTCCATCAGAAGACAGGAATGATCAATGTGATTAAATTCTTTCTCCTCTCAACAACCGAGGCATCTTTCGTTCAAGACACGAGGAAGTTGTTTGTTCACACAGATTGTGTAAGCTCTGCACAGTGCTCTGTGAAGAAACCAAGCTCTCGATTCCATGGAATCGTTCATCATAATTGTTATATACCAAAGGAATTTTTAGCTCACCTGACTGAAAGTCAGGTTGAGCTATTCTGATCACTTTTCGTCTGTCGTCCGGCGTCCGGCGTCCATCGTGAAGGTGGTGTTTGGGCCTTTTTCTCCCAAACCACTGGCTGCATATTGATGAAATATTCGTGTGAGTAGGGGTTGTATAAGGGCATTTTGATTTTTTGTCAAATTAGGTTTCGGCTCACATTGAGCAGAGGGATGGGGCAAAAATGCTCCAATTCTTAAAAAATCTTCTTCTCAAGAACCAGCAATAGCAGAGACTTGATATTTGGTATGCTGCTTCCTTTTGAGGTGTAGACTCAAGTTTGTTCAAGAGAAGCTGGAGGGGCTATATTTGACGATGTCAAAGGAGGGGCAAAAATTTTGGCCCCGCCCCAAATTTCTATTTTCCAAACCGCAAGGCCGATTTGAACCAAATTTTACGTGAGTGCTTATTGGATCATAAGTACCTAATTTATGCAGAAATCTTTTTCCCCATAGCCACGTGGGAACCACAGGAGCTAAAAATAGAAAAAAATTAAAATGCCCATATCTCCAAAACTACACGGCACTGATAATTCTTATTTGTTGTGAAGTTTCCTTAGGACCAACAGAATGGAATGGTAAAAAAAAATTGCCATCGGTTTTATCATGGAGTACTTTTTGGGGACTTTGAAAAAGTGCTGAGTCAGCATTTTTTAACACTGTGGGTAATGGGAAAAACATAAGACTACTTTTCTCCGAAACCACTGCTCCAAAAGCTTTCAAATTTCACATATAACATCTTTGGAAGATTGTTTCACATGTTTATTGAAATCAATTGCCTGGGTCGATATTTGGGCTCTCTATGGGAACCCAAATGTTTAAATTAGTGCAGTATGAGGAGTATTTTTGAAAAATCTTCTTCTTCAGATCTCCCAATAAGAATCTTTTGATATTTGGTATGCAGCATCCTTAGGGGGGTGAGATTCAAGTTTGTTGAAGCCAAATCCCTGGGTTCATATTTAGGCTGAAAATTTGGGGGTCCCTTTGCGGACTTCGAAATTTTGGACCAAAATCCGAAAAAATTTGTTTTTGTTTTTTCTGCGTTTCGGTCAATTTTAAGACAAAAAAAAATAAAAAATTTTCCCCTGAAAATTTGGGGTGTGGGTGGGACTTGGAAAATTTTGGACCAAAATCCAAAATTTTTTTTGTTTTTTTCTGCATTTCGGTCAATTTTCAGACAAAAAAAAAGAAAAAAAAATTTTTTTTTCCCTGAAAATTTGGGGTCCGGGTGGGACTTAGAAAATTTTGCGGACTTCGAAATTTTGGACCAAAATCCGAAAATTTTTTTTTTGTTTTTTCTGTGTTTCAGTCAATTTTAAGACAACAAAAAAAAAAATTTTTTTTTTCCCCTGAAAAGTTCGGGTGCGGGTGGGACTTAGAAAATTTTGGACCAAAATCCGAAAAATTTTTTGTGTTTTTTTTCTGCGTTTCGGTCAATTTTAAGCCAAAAAAAAAATTTTTTTTTCCCCTGAAAATTTGGGGTGTGGGTGGGACTTAGAAAATTTTGGACCAAAATCCGAAATTTTTTTTTTTTGTTTTTTTGCGTTTCGGTCAATTTTAAGACAAAAAAAAAAAAAAAAATTTTCCCCTGAAAATTTGGGGTGCGGGTGGGACTTAGAAAATTTTGGACAAAAATCTTAAATTTTTGGGTTTTTTTTTTCTGCGTTTCGGTCAATTTTAAGACAGAAAAAAAAAAATGTTTTCCCCTGAAAATTTGGGGTCCGGGTAGGACTTAGAAAATTTTGGACCAAAATCCGCAAAATTTTTTGGGTTTTTTTTTTTATGCATTTCTGTCAATTTTAAGACAAAAAAAATTTTTTTTTTTTTTCCCCTGAAAATTTGGGGTCCGGGTGGGACTTCGAAAATTTTGGACCAAAATCCAAATTTTTTTTTTTTGTTTTTTCTGCGTTTCGGTCAATTTTAAGACAAAAAAAAAAAAAAAAAAAAAATTTTTTCCCCTGAAAATTTGGGGTCCGGGTGGGACTTAGAAAATTTTGGACCAAAATCCAAAAAAAATTTTTTTTTTTTTTTTATGCATTTTGGTCAATTTTAAGACAAAAAAAAAAAAAAAAATTTTTTCCCTGAAAATTTCGGGTCTGGGTGGGACTTAGAAAATTTTGGACCAAAATTCGAATTTTTTTTTTTTGGGGGGGGGGGGGGGGGGGGGGTCTGCATTTCGGTCAATTTTAAGACAAAAAAAAAAAAAAAAAAAATTTTTTTTTTCCCCCTGAAAATTTGGGGTCCGGGTAGGACTTAGAAAATTTTGGACCAAAATCCGAAAAATTTTGGGGTTTTTTTTTTATGCTTTTCCGTCAATTTTAAGACAAAAAATTTTTTTTCTTTTTTTCACCTGAAAATTTGGGATCCGGGTGGGACTTAGAAAATTTTGGACCAAAATCCGAATTTTTTTGGGGGGTTTTTTTTTATGCATTTCTGTCAATTTTAAGACAAAACAATTTTTTTTTTTTTCCCCTGAAAATTTGGGGTCCGGGTGGGACTTAGAAAATTTTGGACCAAAATCTGGAAATTTAGTTTTATCGTTTTTTATGCATTTTAAGAAGAAGAAAGCTGAATGTATTTTGTTTGGGAAAAAAATCTGTTTTTTATGCGTTTATCTCAATTTTGAGATGTAAAAGTGCCGGAACTGAAAATAGAAGGAAAATCCTGTGTATTGTGTGGGCACAATTGCTTCATCTAGTTGGTATATGCTTTTCTTGGGAGGGGGCGTATGCAGCTTATTCAAGTCAAGTCCCTGGTTTGATATTTAGACTACCATGTCAGGTGAGCGCCCTCAGGCCCCCTGGGGCCTCTTGTCTATTCTTACTATTTAATGCCAACAAGTGCAATCTGCAAATAAATTTGACACATTCGCAAATAGATTTTTCAATATTTTCATCACCACCACGATCGAATACGTTAACTATGTTTTTCGCGCAAAAAATTATATAACGATATTTCCCGTAATTATAATGTTCTACAAATGTCACATCTTATTTTAAACGATCTAGAACACATATAATCATGTCATAATCTTGGTAAGACACATTTTCTTCACACTTCATCGTTTCGATATTTTCGAAATAGCTTCGATTTAGGAATATGAATAACAATATAAAAGGGTTTTTTTTTCTGCGTTTCGGTCAATTTTAAGACAAAAAAAAAAAAATTTTTTCCCCTGAAAATTTGGGGTCCGGGTGGGACTTAGAAAATTTTGCAGACTTCGAAATTTTGGACCAAAATCCGAATTTTTTTTTTTTGTTTTTTCTGCGTTTCGGTCAATTTTAAGACAAAAAAAAAAAAAAAAAAATTTTTCCACTGAAAATTTGGGGTCCGGGTGGGACTTAGAAAATTTTGGACCAAAATCCAAAAAAAAATTTTCTTTTTCTTATGCGTTTCGGTCAATTTTAAGACAAAAAAAAAAAAAAAAAATGTTTTCCCTGAAAATTTCGGGTCTGGGTGGGACTTAAAAAATTTTGGACCAAAATCCGAATTTTTTTTGTGGGGGGGGTTTCTGCATTTCGGTCAATTTGAAGACAAAAAAATTATTTTTTTTTTTCCCCTGAAAATTTGGGGTCCGGGTAGGACTTAGAAAATTTTGGACCAAAATCCGAAAAATTTTTTTTTGGTTTTTTTATGCGTTTCCGTCAATTTTAAGACAAAATTTTTTTTTTTTTTCCCCTGAAAATTTGGGATCCGGGTGGGACTTAGAAAATTTTGGACCAAAATCCAAATTTTTTTTTTTTTGTTTTTTCTGCATTTCGGTCAATTTTAAAACAAAAAAAAAAAAAAAAAAAAAAATTTTTTCCCCTGAAAATTTGGGTACCGGGTAGGACTTAGAAAATTTTGGACCAAAATCTGGAAATTTTTTTTTGTGTGTGTTTTTTATGCATTTCTGTCAATTTTAAGACAAAAAAATTTTTTTTTTTTTTTACACCAAAAATTTGGGGTCCGGGTGGGACTTCGAAAATTTTGGACCAAAATCCGTAATTTTTTTTTTTTTTTGATTTTTATGCATTTCTGTCAATTTTAAGACAAAAAGATTTTTTTTTTTTTACACCCAAAATTTGGGGTCTGGGTGGGACTTCGAAAATTTTGGACCAAAATCCGTAATTTTTTTTTTTTTTGTTTTTTATGCATTTCTGTCAATTTTAAGACAAAAAAAAAGGTTTTTTGTACACCAAAAATTTGGGGTCTGGGTGGGACTTAGAAAATTTTGGACCAAAAACTGGAAATTTAGTTTTATCGTTTTTTATGTGTTTTAAGAAGAAGAAAAAAAAATTTAGGCTGAATGTATTTTGTTTGGGAAAAAAATCTGTTTTTATGCGTTTATCTCATTTTTGAGATGTAAAAGTGCCGGAACTGAAAATAGAAGGAAAATCCTGTGTATTGTGTGGGCACAATCGCTTCATCTAGTTGGTATATGCTTTTCTTGGGAGGGGGCATATGCAGCTTATTCAAGTCAAGTCCCTGGTTTGATATTTAGACTACCATGTCAGGTGAGCGCCCTCAGGCCCCCTGGGGCCTCTTGTCTATTCTTACTATTTAATGCCAACGAGTGCAATCTGCAAATAAATTTGACACATTTGCAAATAGATTTTTCAATATTTTCATCGCCACCACGATTGAATACGTTAACTATGTTTTTCGCGCAAAAAATTATATAACGATATTTACCATAATTATAATGTTCTACAAATGTCACATCTTATTTTAAACGATCTAGAACATATATAATCATGTCATAATCTTGGTAAGACACATTTTCTTCACACTTCATCATTTTGATATTTTCGAAATAGCTTCGATTTAGGAATACGAATAACAATATGAAAGGAAACAATGTTCCACACCAGTTTAAACACTCATCATGTATGATTTGTTCTGATTGAATTGTTTCTAATGCATACTCGTGTAAAGATTGTGAAAAATCTAAAAGCTTTTCATGATACGAACGTCTTGTGAACACATCTGTTGGAAGTCGTTTTCTCTCCTTTTGTTTCATTTTTTAATTTTTTTTTGTTTTTTAATCGTTATTTTATTTTATAATAACATACCCAAAATGGGTATATTCTTAAACGGTGAATTCTGACTGAACAATAAACCTTTATCAATCGGTTCCACATTCTCTCCAGTCTTCAGATAGAGACCATCTCTGTGGAAAGCATTGCCACCTTTTCTCATGGATCCTAGATACAATCCTTTACCATCGAAGTCTACTTGACACACAGCTCCTCCCTTCTTCAAAAATAGTCCATTTCCTCTCTTCTTCAGAAGCAATCCTCTACCCATTAATTTGTCGACTGCAGAACTAGCGAGTCCCAAAAGTGTTCCCACGCCCAGAGCTGACAACACTGTCTTCGTGAGAACGGGTAATGCTTTAGCAGTGAGTCCCACCAATAGCGGTAAGAAACCACCTTTCATTCTCAGATTGTATCTCAATTGAGCGGGACTCAATCTCACCGTCGTTCCCGTTCGATTACGAATTGCTTTCTCCATCCTTTTGATTTGAGTTTTAGTCCAGGCGATCTGATCGCTACCACCACTCACCAGATCTTCATAACTGATTAAAATCTAACAGCCTCGCCTCCATGATTCAATGCTCTGCAAAGTTTAGCTTTCGGTCTTTCAGATATGTTCACGTTTTGAATGATATATCGACTGCTACTGATATCTGTCGTTTTTTTTTTCACTGGATTATAATTTTTTTTTAATTAGGAATATGCCAAGTTGGTGATTTGTTTAATTATTATAAATATTATAAGTTTGTTTTTTATTTTTTTTTATTTATTATATATAAATATATAAAAAAAATGAAAAAACATTTTTTTGTTAAATGAAAAATTTTTTTTTTTTTCTGAATTCTATTTTTATTTTTCTATTTACATAATTTTTTTTCCATATCCCTCTGATGTGAAATTGTATAGTCACTCTCTCTCTGCGAAGATCTAACAGATCTACATTCTGATCTGTCAACGTGGTTTCGATGCTATACAATGTATACAAGATCATGGGTAGATAGGTGAGATTTCTAGGTCACTCCGCGATCTTGTAACCTGAAGAAACGTCTGTAAAAAAACGAGTAGATCATAGGCTGAGCGCTACCATCGACATAACTTCCCGAGATCACATTGACATTCACTAAAATGCTATTGACCGCGAGAATGTCGACCATATTTTCGGACACGGCATGACCTCAATATATCTTTCGATCGAATCCCAACATCTTACCCATCGAATCTTCCGCACTAAAATCCACTCAAAAATCCACTCAAAAATTGTCTCCCAAGCCTAATATCGTTTGTAGAGTACTCGTATTGGGAGAAGTTCTTATTATCTTGCTTCCGTGACCATTGGTCTTCAGTCTCGTCTGGATGAGACAGTGCAGATTGTCTATGTCATAACCTCCTTTGGGAATTCGTATCTCGAACCAATCGACTCCGTTGGAATACTTGAATGTCTATTTTTTTTGGTGACGTTGGCAAACGAATAGTAAGTCTCGAGATTAACCAACGCCATCTCGAATCTCTTTTCCTTCTTCAATTTGATTGAAGGTTTGCATTTAGTCGTGAATCAAGTCGTGTCGTGACTCACTACGATTTGAAAGGATTGTTTTGCAGCTGTATTCTCGACTATCTGTTCTAATAGATGATGTTCTGACATTTTTATTATAATTATTATCTATATATAATTTTTTTTTTATATTTTATCAACATTGTTTTTTTTTATTTTCTTTATTATTATTAGGAATATTAAAAAAAATCGTCGAATCCACTTCGATATTTTCCGTTGATAAATTCGCTAGTCAAATCGATCTCCATGAAATTGTGAAGTCCTTTGTCCCATACAAAATCTCCTGGATTCTTTCCTACTCATGTCACTTGCTACGTGATCTCCATAGATATGATTGAGATTCTTGCGATCCTGACGAAAGAGACGCAGACAATTAGCATTCTCCCTTATCGTCTGTCCGGGAAGTCGAAAATAATTCTGAGGCAAATAGAAACAATCCACGTTGCTGTGACGTCCTCGAACGTAATATGATTTGCATCGATTCTGTCTCTCCAACAGTAGATCATCAAAGATCATGAGATTCTTATTCTCCGACTTCAACTCTCTAGGATCAGGAACGTCATCGGCATTCTTGTAAAACTGGAATGTCATCGGCATTCTCGTAAAAATCATGCACTCCCAAAGCAATCTATATTCCGGTTGAAAAAGACTCTTGCCAAAAACGAAAAAGCTGTCGTAATCCAACCAACCAGGTCGCAACAATAGATTCATCAAGAGATTGGTCTTTCTGCAATTCGATTTTCCCACTATCAGACCTCGAGACCTCTTGGGAAAGAAATCATCACTCGACCTCTTGGTCATTCCAGGACATGTCTATGTTATTTTTTTTTCTCTAGTTTGTTTTTTACTATGTTTTAAATTATGTTTTTTTCTAATTTTTTTTCTATTTTAATTTCTATTTTTTATATATATATATATATAAAATTTTTTTATTATTTATAAATCACTTTCAATCCCGATCCTTTCGTCATTTTAGCCAAGTCTTGTGTCGGTACGACATCATCATAGAAATCTCTCCAACTTTTCGGTTCGATTCTCAATCGTTTGGCAGGTTGTGGAGTTATCAATTTATTAATCAAACCATCGGCACCTCTCTTACCGGCTTCTGAAGCTATTCTACCACTCGCTTCGGTCGCAGCTTTCTTACCGGTATCGATCGCCGTTTTCTTTCCGATTTTGAGAGCGCTCAACGCAATCTGTTTCGTGGCATCGCCGGTGAATTTACGAGTTAAAAATCACATCATCAAATCCATGATGCCCGATCCGCCGTAAACGTAAGATCTAGCGTATAACATTTTTTTTAATTATTATTATTAGTATTTTTTTAAATGTATGTTTTTAGCTCACCTGAGCGAAGCTCAAGGGGAGCTTTACTAACCACTTTCTGTCCGTCGTCCGTCGTCGTCCGTCCGGCGTTAACTTTACATTATCGACTTCTTCTCACGAACTACTGGACCAAATTCAACAAAAGTTGCTGTGCATGTTCCCTATCATATGTCAATTCAAATTTGTTCAAACAAAGTTGCCACGCCCACAGGGGGCACCACAGGGGGCATAACTCTGATAGCACCCTAAATTTGTTTCCAAAATTAAAAAAATCTTCTTCTTCAGATCCACTGGGCCGAATTCTTTCATATTTGGTATACAACATTTCTAGGGGAGTCAGATTCAGATTTGTTCAAATCGAGTCCTTAGGTTAATATTTGGGCTCCCTATGGGAGCCCGAATTTTAACTTAGTGCAATATGAGGATTATTCTTTAAAAATCTTCTTCTTTGGATCCACTGGTCAGAATCTTTTCATATTTGGTACACAACATCTCTAGGGGGGTCAGATTCAAGTTTGTTCAAATCGAGTCCCTGGGTTCATATTTGGGATCCCTATGGGAACCCAAATTTTAACTTGGTGCAATATGAGGATTATTCTTTAAAAATCTTCTTCTTCAGATCCACCAGCTGGGATTCTTTCATATTTGGTATACAGCATCTCTAGGGGGCTCAGATTCAAGATTGTTCAAATCGAGTCCCTGGGTTCATATTTGAGCTCCCCATGGAGCCCAAATTTGAACTTAGTGCAATATGACGATTATTCTTTAAAAATCTTTTTCTTCATATCCACCAGTCAGAATTCTTCCATATTTGGTATACAACATCTCTAGAGGGGTCAGATTCAAGTTTGTTCAAATTGAGTCCCTGGGTTGATATTTTGGGCTCTCTATGGGAGCCCAAATTTTAACTTCGTGCAATATGAGGATTATTCTTTAAAAATCTTCTTCTTCAGATCCAACAGGCAGAATTCCTTCATATTTGGTATACAACATCTCTTGGGGGGTCAGATTAAAGTTTGTTCAAATCGGGTCCATGAGTTAATATTTGGGCTCCCTACGGGAGCCCAAATTTTAACTTGGTGCAATATTAGGATTATTCTTTAAAAATCTTCTTCAGATCCACCAGGTATAATTCTTTCATATTTGGTATACAACATCTCTGGGGGGGGGGGGGGGGGGGTCAGAAGCACGGTTGTTCAAATCGACTCCCTGGGTTGATATTTGGGCTCCCTATGGGAGCGCGAATTTTAACTTAGTGCAATATGAGGATTATTCTTTAAAAATCTTCTTCTTCAGATCCACCCAGCAGAATTCTTTCATATTTGGTATACAACATCTCTAGAGGGGTCAGATTCAAGTTTGTTCAAATTGAGTCCCTGGGTTGATATTTTGGGCTCTCTATGGGAGCCCAAATTTTAACTTAGTGCAATATGAGGATTATTCTTTAAAAATCTTCTTCTTCAGATCCACCCAGCAGAATTCTTTCATATTTGGTATACAACATCTCTAGGGGGGGGGGGGGGCAGATTCAAATTTATTCAAATCGAGTCCCTGGGTTGATATTTGGGCTCCCTATGGGAGCCCAAATTTTAACTTAGTGCAATTTGTGGATTATTGTTTAAAAATCATCTTCTTCAGATCCACCAGGCAGAATTCTTTCATATTTGGTATGCAACATCTTTAGGGGGGTCAAATTCAAATGTGTTCAAATCGAGTCCCTGAGTTGATATTTGGGCTCTCTATGGGAGCCCGAATTTTAACTTGGTGCAATATGAGGATTATTCTTTAAAAATCTTCTTCTCCAGATCCACCAGGCAGAAGTCTTTCATATTTGGTATACAACATCTCTGGGGGGGGGGGGCAGATTGAAGTTTGTTCAAATCGAGTCCCTGGGTTCATATTTGGGCTCCCTATGGGAGCCCGAAATTTAACTTAGTGCAATATGTTGAATTTTCTTTAAAAATCTTCTTCTTCACATCCACCAGTCAGAATCTTTTCATATTTGGTATATTGCATCTCTATGGGGGTTAGATTCAAGTTTGTTTAAATCGAGTACCTGGGTCAATATTTGCGCTCCCTATGGGAGTCCGAATTTTAACTTAGTGCAATATGCGGATTTTTTTCAAAAATCATCTTCTTCAGTTCCACCAGTCAGAATCTTTTCATATTTGGTATATAACATCTCTTGGGGGTCCGATTCCATTTTGTTCAAATTGAGACCCTGGGTCAATATTTGGGCTCCCTGTGGGAGCCCAAATTTCAACTTAGTGCAATATGTGGAATATGCTTTAAAAATCTTCCTCTTCAGATCCACCAGTCAGAATCTTTTGATATTTGGTATACAGTATCCTTAGGGAGTTGAGATTCAAGTTTATTCAAGCCAAGTCCCTGGCTTCATATATATGCTGAAAATTTGGAGTCCAGTCTGGACTTAGAAATTTTGGACCAAAATCTGGAAATGAGTTTTTAGCTCACCTGAGCGAAGCTCAAGGGGAGCTTTACTAATCACTTTCTATCCGTCTTCCGTCATTGTCCTTCGTCGTCCATCCAGCGTTAACTTTACATTATTGACTTCTCACAAACTACTGCTAAATTCAACAAAATTTGCTGTGCATGTTCCCTATCACATGTCAATTTGTTCAAATGAGGTTGCCACGCCCACAGGGGTACCACAGGGGGCATAACTATGATCATTCAGCATTTCTGAGAATTCCGAATAGTTGAAGTTGACATTGTGACATTTTCGTGGTATGTGTTCCAGTTTGGGACACATAACCACGAAAACATCACAATGTGTACAACAGTCAACTTCGTCGCGTGACTGACTGGATATGACTTGCAATGTACATCACTACATGTACACCACACGAAGAAGATGCCAGAGAAGGCTGAATAAACTACACCAGTTCATGCATGATTACTTAGGACACCGGGACCCAGTGAGTTCAGAGTGTTATATTTTAATTAAATTGTCTGCCGATTGCTAAGGCTGCACAGTATTTGATTTTTCAATACCGAGTACGGTAATAAGAAATAAAATACCGCAGTATGACTAAATACCGTTATCATCATCGGCTTTACATTTTCGGGACAGCTGGCCAGGTAAAATTTGATTACAGGTGTCTGGAAACACGTTCTAAAGAGATATATCACACCTACTTCGAAATACCCCCTCTCACATACATGTAGATACTATACACATGTATTTTAAATATATAAGAGGGGGTATTTTAAGGTATAAGGGTGATATCTCTTTAGATCAAGTTTCCAGACGCCTGTGCTTCGATGAAGAACGAATGAACATTGTTTTTTCAATGAGCATTTTTCAGAGAATGTATTTTTTTTAACTAATTCGCTGTTATGAATTTCACTCGAGCAAGTGTTTTCAAAACTTTAAGTTGGAAGGTCAGTTCCTTTTAAAAGTAATCTACAGAGCCTGGTTGTTTTGGACGTAGCCACCCTAATTGGCTGGAAACATTTCTTCTTATTGAAACCTCTGGTGCCATTGGAGAGCGAGATCACCCCCCTTCTAAATAGTAAACCCCCTTCACCAAAACCAGCAAACATGACTGGATGGAGGGAGGAGTGGGGTCATCTCTATTCTGAAATTCTGCATTAACAGTAATATGTGTAGAATGTGATTGGGGGCGGGGGGGGGGGGGGTGCTCAATTCTGAAATTTGGCATTGACAGTAAAATGCCAAAATTGTGTGGTTATTCCCCTGTGGAGGGGAAACATCACAATTTTGCCGTGTTACTATCGATGCTGTGTTTCAGAGCTTGCGTTTTAGAATCATGACCAGACTGATAGATAGGCCCGATAAATGGGACCACTAGGCCTGATTTGTACTGTTCAGAGGTGATTTTTCATATTACATATATTGGAAACCAGCCTTGAGCCAGTCCAACTGATCAGTCTTTCGAGAATTTGGTTGGGGTTGGGGGGGTGGAGCTTATTACCAGGCTAGGGCCTGGTGAAAATGCAAGCCCTGGTGTTTGAAGATTGAGTTAATTTTCATCAAATCCCTCATTGGTGTGATGTCGCCGGTTTTAGGTAAGTGCTTCTGAGTGGAAGTTTATGGAACAGACGTCAGAATATCTCTCCTTACTCAAGAGAAAGCAGCACAGATAAGATGTCACAGGTTGAGTATACTAATGAAACTCACGGAAAAGAAAATCAAATTATGTTTAATTTTCACCCGGCATAACATAGCACTACAGGATAAGCATTTGGCCTTCTCGTCAGTGGAAGTTTCAATGGTAAAGAAATCCCATATTTTACTGTATTTTGGTGGTAATTTTTAGACTTTCTGCCAAAGCTGCAATGTCGTGATTCATGAACGTATTTATTTGTAATGTTGATCGAATCTTAGACAAAATTTGCAGAAGAGATTTACTATAGAAGGGGTGGTATCCAGGTTTAACCCTTTACCCAAATCTAGCAGTACTAATGCATTATTCACACAAATCTCCATTCATATTTTATGACCCCTCATTGGATGGAACACACACATTCAGCTCATTCCAACAAAGGTCATATGCCATGTTTTCGAGACAAAACAATAAAAATTTTAGTTATTCATGAAATTTTTGGCAACTGTTGTCTGTTATTCACATTGCTTCATGAAATTTCAGTACATTTAGAAGTTACCTCAGTAATGAAGGGTTAATTCCCCTTAATTAAATGTCACCTCTAAAAAACAACCACTTTGCATACCTTACCTTTTTACCAGCATAACTGCGAAAACTTGTCAGCATTCTTCGCAAAAGTCGCTATTCAAATTTTAATTTTTGTCTCTAAAACATACATGTACTGATCGCTTGTAAATACCCCATTGGAATGAGCTTTTTGACCTCATTCCAATGAGAGGTCGCACACCATGCTTTTTGAGACAAAAAAGCAATTTTTTAGTTATTCCAGAATTTCATACGTAAAACACAGCTTTATGACTTCACATTGGAATGAGCTCTCTAAGCTTGTTCCAATCAACATTCACGCACTATGTCTTTGACACAAAAAATAAAATTTTCCACTTATTCAGGAATTTTGTTTGCAGGAACACTCTTACCCAACCCCCCCCCCCCCCCCCTCCACACACACAAACACAGACACACACAATTAAAAAATCGTCAGCAAAAAAACTGAGTTACTTCAATTTTTAAATGCATTATAGGAACAACTTGCCTAATAAAATTTAAATACTTTTGCATCATTCTGTGTCGAGAACAAACCATTTACCATATCTTTACGCAAAACTCTCCAGCGTCATTCACAAAAAAAACACCATTATATATTCACATTTTTGTCTCAAAAATATACCTTATCTTCCCATACCCCTATTGGAATAAGCTGTTTGAGCTTGTTCCAATGATGATAAAAAAAACAATATTTTGGAAATTTTTTGTTCTCTTGCATGCAAATATATACATGTAGCACATGGAAGATATCCACAGTTGGAGAGAGATGTCCAAGGCTATCTCTTCTGACTCTGTAATCTTAACTATTTGAGCACTGGGAGCCACTGTCACATTGGCTTTAAGAAAACGTATTTGCCAGGCTATAGTCTTCACATTCCTTGCTTGTGCTTCATGCTAAACCAGTTTGTCTGCAGAGATAAATTTGCTTTATTAAAATCATTGGAGAGTGGCTGTTGGCACACGCCAATGATTTTAAATAAAACAAATTTTAGGTAACAAATGTTGATCTTCAAAGAAAATCTATCACTCAACCAGTTAATGTTGATGAGGCATGACATGGTGAAAGTGACCTAAAATACTTATGAGAGCCACTTTGTCAGGTGAGCGATTAAGGCCACGTGGGGCCTCTTGTTTTATTTACTTAATACTTTTGTTTCTTTCTCTTTTCTCTTACTATTTTAATATTTCAAATGATTCATCAACTTTTGATAATCCTTCTTAGTCAAGACCTTCTGCCTCAACAATTCCTCGCACACGCTCACTATCTCGTTATCCACTCTGGTGTTACCAGCCTCTCTGTTTGCCATCAACAATCTCAATCTCCCCAACAAGGCATCGGGATCGCACGGAAGAAATATCTTGTCATTCATTCCCTTTCCAGTCGTCGTTTTCACGAAATATTCGTTCGCCTTCCTTATGGGTTCCACCATATGTTTCCACTGTAACCTCTCCTATCCTTCGGTCTCGTCTCTTTGGGATCGTTGTTCTTCTTCATGGCATGAGTCTGAACCGGAATGTCTCCGTAATTTTTATAATCCTCCTCGGTGTAATCTTCGGGTCTCTGGCGCGTGAGCAGAGCATGCAATCCATCGGTCAATTTGTACCTGTTTAAACCGATGATCAATTAACCGCCTTCAGACGATACTTCCGTGTCACCCATGAAAATTTTATCCCCGTCGTCGTACAATCCGTACATCGGATCTTTCAGGATTTCACTACCATCGTCAGATCTGCTAAAAATGTTCGAAGCATCGCTACTATCAGTGGTACTTGAATGGGTCTCTATTCCCATTGTGATAGCGTCTGTAGTGTCGCTATAGACGCTACTCCGACGAGAATCGGTCTTGATTTCCGTCAGAATGAAATCGGAAAAAGTTCTCGGTGCTAAAGTACCGGGAATCGAAACAGTCATCCTCTGAGAACCTTTTTTATGGGTCTCAATTCCTCCACGATCTCTTTCCATGCTCTTTCCTGAATCTCGGTGATGGGTCTGAACAATTTGGTCGCCTCTCGTCTCAATCCCATCTCTCCCAATCGTCTGGCCCTATCCTGCGCTTGAATATTCTCCTTACTTCGTATTAATTCGCGAACGTGCTCGTCCCTCCACTTCGAATCTCCGATGTGCAGAAACATTGTTTTTATTTGTTATTATTTTTTTCTTTCTTTTTTTAATAAAAAATAGCTATTTTTGTATTTTTATTTATTTTTTTTAATGTTGTTTTATATATATCTTTTGTATTCTACTTTCTGAATATTGTTTATATATATATTTTAAAAAACAATTTTTTATCATCCGACTCACAACTCGTAATATCTACATAATCGCGGACCGGGGCGGACCCACCTCATGCGTTTTAGACCCCACGAGCTATTTCTCTCTCCCTGCCGAAAACCTCACAACGTCATCGCTGGAGAGTTCGGATCCACCGATAAATTCGCCTCTCGATGCGAACTCCGTCTTTCCCGCGGGAATCGACGTTGGATCGCTAGTCTTTCATCCGCGCCGGTGGTGTCTTTTTGGTGGTATTCTGTCGAAAACATTCACCTAAATGGCGGGTCCGTGTTACCTCTGCGAAAAGGTGTGTGTTTTCCCAAGATCGGTCTTGTCAGATTTACGAGCTCACCAAAAAGACACCTCGTCTACCATCACCCGCTGTAAGAATCAGGAAAAAGTGACGATGTGAACGTGGACGTATCGCATCGAACAAATCCATACAATTCGATCGTGACGAACTCGATTTGCTCGAAAAAAAACTAAGTTTTTGGTGAGGTGCGCTCGAGACAAAAACATTAGAGGAGGCTCGTACTCTCCATTCCACACTACTAACGTGTAGCCCTGGAGCTACACGTTGAAAATGTTGATTGGTCTACCACACAAATTCACTAAATAACTACCTGCTTTATGAATTCAGGTTGTGTCACGAACCTGGAAAAGAAAAGCGATCTTTCGGGTTCAAATCGTTAGTCTTCATTTTGTCAACCTTCGCTAGCAATACGATGCAAAATGTAATAAACTTATTGCAAAGTCGGTTGTGATCGCTGTTACAACCTAAAATGCAATACAACCACTAATGGAGTAAATTTATTACATAAGTGGTTGCGTTGGATGGTATTCTGTCGAAACGTGTAAAATGGATACTCTATTTCTGCACACTATTGTCGTTTTCAAACTTTCGCATCGATGTGTGGTTGATTCTTTAACATAATCTCAACTTAACCGGAAAGATGTGCTGCCGTTGACAAATGATTTAACTCGATGCGATAATCACAAACATTGTCGATGAACACCACGATGCAAATGTTGCAAATGGTCCGCAGTTGTAATTTTTCTTTCGATTTAAAATATGACTATGAATCTCATAGCACCCAACATGGTAAACGTCATTCGAAAGTAGGAAAATACAACATAAACCTAAACCATTTCAACCTGGTATATACACAACTTGTGTGAAGAAAAAGTGGCAGTAGGCGAGCACACGACACAACGAATAAAACACTGGCAGTGAGGATCTGCAATATTTGGCTTTAGAATTGACGTTTTACCCACCCTCCCTGCAAATGCATGATGGATTTGTCCATTTCGCTGCAGACACTTTCGTTTAGGACGATAAAAGATCCCGTGTGGCTTTCAGAAAGGGTGAAGGTCTCGTTATCGTTATAGAAGGAAGCAGCATTGGTAGTTGTTGAGACAGTAGCAGTACTTTTAGCAGTAGCAGTAATAGTTAAGCCTCGGCAAAGCTTCGAAGATTACATTCGATATTGACAACGATGGTCTCTTCGAGACTGACATTGAATAGGCTTCCTGATATGTATATTTTGGAATCGGTCATTCATGTTTTGTCATCAATGGACGATAGTAGATGAATGTCTTCTATCGACGGAATCATGGCTCAGATGTCTATTGCGTTCTCGTTCAAACGGCTTATCGACATGCTTGCCTGTCTTACAAATTATCTTGTTACAACAGTACGGTACAGTCGCAGTGGACTGGTCGTAATCCACGCGTGGGCATTGATCTCTACTCATGCGTTTACCAGATAATAAAAGTCAACATCAGAAAAATTTTAATTAATTAAATTTTTGAAGATTATTCCTATAATTAGTGTTTGGAATCTAATATTTTATCATCCGTGGAAATATTTCCTAACCGCGGAAAGTGACTAGTCCATGGCGGCTATAACAGACCTGTAAAGTATTATTCTACCAACGGAACTTGTGTCTTTGGCATTCCGTTACTAATGCTTACTGCGATGAGGGCAAACAGCAAGGATACGCATAGAAATTAGTTAATTTATTAAAATAACAAATGATTTCACAAAAAAATGTTTCGCGCTGTTCTCGATTCGATTCGAATTCAATGTCAACATCCCCACCCCCATTCGATTCGAGATTTCACCCAGGGACAGAGATTCCGATTCCATAGTAGTGCCCCAGTAGTAGTGGCAGAATGAATAGCAGTAGACCAAGCTGAGCTCTTAAGGAGTTGTAATCTATTTCTTCGAAGCAATTATTGAGAAACTACCAGAATTTGAATGCCAATATTTATTTATTTATTGGGGGTTAATTACACTTTCAACAGCCATGGCCACCTCATGTCGGACAGTTTTACGGGTCGAGGAAGCCGAAATACCAGGAGAGGAGCATCGAGCAGCGGCGAGTAACTAGTTGTTAGTTAAACCTTCACCTAACGAATTGTCCACATCTGCTCGCGTAATTTACAAACTGCGCAGTTGAAATAAACAAATCTAGATCGTTCCAATGAGAGGACGTCACATTATATGGCTTTGTTGAATGTTTTTGAAAAAACTGAAGAAAACATATTTAAAAATAAATTTTGATATCATCTGCGTTTAGTAAATGGTTATCTGAAGGATTCGGAAAAAAAACAGACTTAAATCTCATGCTTCCTGTGAGGAAAGGGAATATAATTCTCCCGTGGTTCGATAGAATAGCGGGAACATTTTGTCGTCGGTGAACCGTTATAACACGGGTAACTAGAGGGACAGCTAATACTCGCGCTCTGGTCATGCTGATCATACATTCCGAACTGAGGGTTGTTTCAGTTCAGCCGCCTTGGACACACATGCGTTTCCGGAGAATATATTTATCTGCCCTAATCTCTTTTTATGTTAGATGGATCAGGTGTACGCCCCGCACCTCCCCGAAGGGATAATTGCACATCGTAGGGACGCTGGTTTTCAGAGTTTTTCTCAAGTAATAATGATTTAGAAAATGTTTTATCTCTGTCCTTGGCGAGCTTTTACCTCCAATGATATGAGCTAATTGTAAAACTTGAAACGAAACGAATAAGTTTATATGCGTGTACCCATCATTCATTTACTCTCAAGTTTAATGGGACTGTGAATAAAGTTCAAGCCACCAGTCGGCTTGTCGGCAAATTTAGATTGTGTTTGTTCTTATGTGTTAAAGGTATGGCGATGACCATCATAACTGTACTGTCTGCTTATACAGAAGAAAATTTGAAAGCTTTCGTTAAACAAATAATGGACGTAATTGTCTTTTCAACAATTTTGCAACGTATTTGCCGCGTATCACCATACTATAATTAACTTTCTATGTTTGTTTTCTCCCATAGGTTTGTTCCTGAGTCTATAAGATGGTTAGTCGCCAATGGAAAAACTAAAAGAGCTGAAGCTGTTCTATTGCGAGGAGCAAGAATCAACCGTGTAAAGGTGGATCATATCGGTTTCGATCGAGAAAAATCAGTAAAACTAGAAAAAACAAGTGCTGGAGTGATTAAAGTGATGAAATCACCAGTTTTACTGAAGCGATTTCTCATTTCGGGATTGAACTGGTAAATTAGTTCGATAGCCGCCCTATCACTTAAGCCCTGACAATCAGTTGTGACATATTTTGCAGTTATTAGCCAATAACGCGTGAATGATATTATTATTTGAAACTACACATCATTACTTTCGCAAATCGAAGAAGCTGACAATCAGCGTCACTTAGTTGTATAGAAGGCAATACTGTCGGTGGAGATAAACACGCTGTTCAATATTTTTTGCACGCTGACTGTATTGTCTTTTCAGGGTATGCAAATAACTTGAAACACATGGAAGAACAATAATTACCCCCTGGCTCCATTGTCTTTTCGGAGTATGAAAATATATATGATATGTAACGCATGATATCCAGCATAAACCGAAGGTACCATGCGACAAAACACTTTATTATGCCAGTAATTGTTATTGACCAATCAGCTTCGACATCTAGTGACTGTATATGAGCCTGTGTACCATCGAGCTAACCGTATAGAGAGCTTATATACGGTCAGTTCCGACATTTTGTTTTTGACATCCAACGCTCGCTTCGATGTTTTTCCTAATTTCGCGTGTTCAACGAACAACAAATAATTTTGCGTGTGTGTCTGTTGAGCAACATACAACTATAATACGTTTCTTCCAGTCTTTGAGAAATTTTAGTAAACAAATGTAAATAAATACAATAAATAAACCACTAAAACGACATGTATAGAAACATTAATATCACCATTAACAACAAATAATGAATGAAACTGTTCCCACTTACCTTCTTGAAAGCATTGTTAATCCATTTGTTCTAATTGTTTTATTTTTTCAGAACTTAACACTGAATTAAAGTTGTGAATTGTTAATATAAACTCCTGTTTATTGAGAAGAAAACTTGTTTCAGCGCCTGCTACTAGCGTGACCTTCACATGACGTAAAACCGGGAAATTCCCTGATAGTGATAACAGAACATTTGCGCTAGGAATCTGCGTCACTTTCAAAGAAATCGCCTAATATTGATCTCACTTCGCCTTATATCACACCATATCTGCCCACTAAAAGCCCCATAACTTACATTGTGCCGTCAACAAGAGATGTTCAGTTGTGAATTTCTTGACTGAAGACAATCAGTTTCCAGCATTTTATTCTCTGAGTTCCCATTTGACACATCCCAGTAGTAGGAGATGTGGAGATCGGGCTCGGTTGGGGGCACCCCGCAGGGGACCCCGGAAGTGACGTCATGTCACGTGACCTGGTGGCGCCATGTTTGGTTGTCATGGTAACCCGCGTGAGCGGCCATCTTGTGACGTCATCTCCATAGTGATACGTGCTGTGAGTGAGCATGCGCAGCCGCGTGTTGTTAGAGTGATGCGTGTTTCCGTTGTCCATTTTGTATACTGGAGGCCGCCATCTTGGTTTCTATGGTAGCACGTGGTTGCTATGTGACCTAAAGTCTTACAACAAGATGGGAGTACGTTCGGAGGGTATGTTCCTTTGTAGAAGAGTAAATTCCCGATTCGTAAAATTACCACAAACAACCCGACAATCCCTCCAAATCACCAAAAACGACTTTATTTACTATGGCTTCCCCATTTTATCGGTGTAGCACGCAGTGCTATAGTACCAAGGGGGTACCGGGGTATGTTCCTTTGTAAAAGAGTAAGTTTCTGACTTACAATTTTCCCCAGAATCCTCGTTTAATTACCCAAGTTTTACTATTTCGAATTCTTTCCGAATTCTCTGCTTCTATCTATATATGCAATAGTTTTCGTCTATCTGGCCATGTTCCTTTGTTCTAGAGTATACTCCACTAGCGTTGAAGAGTCTATCAGCTGGAACAGCTTTGCTCATTATTACTATATTTAGCTATTCTGGTCTGTTCTTGTTAGTTCTGACCCTATTCCAAGTACTCTTATTGTTTCATTTATGTAGATCATTTATATAAATTATGCCCTAGCACATAGGCACATGCTTTATGTGCCGATATGTGCTTATGTGAAAAGGCACAATGTGACACAATGTGCCCTAGCACATAGGCACATGCTTTATGTGCCGATAGTTTGATCAATCTGACTAGTTTGACCTTCTTTCACTTTGTTATGTTCACTTTGATCTTGGTTCTATTGGATATTCGTTCTGTTGTACCTTTGATTCAGATTCAGATTCAGATTCTTTATTCACGGTACACATACATGTAAAATGGTTACAAATAAACATATTGCACAAATGTAATGAGAAGTATACCGTGGGAAGTGGCATAGCCAGATTGGCTGTCTACCTGCCACCCCCTGGAAGAAGATGGGGTGATTGCAAACAGACTGTAGCTGAAAGAATGAACTGAGAGCCAATTATGTGAAACATGATGGAGAATGACGATCGAATCATTACTTTTCTGGGACTAGAGTATTAGTGTTTCATTTGCGCCAGCGGAAAGACGGTGATTCAAGGTAGGCAAGAAGCAACCTGCCTATAGGACTCCCTCCACTACTTATCATAACACCCGAGGGCGGCAACAAGTCCCATCGTGAAGTTCGTATCGTTTGGACTGTGACAAAGAGGTTGGTCATGATGTTTGGGAGTGGTGTCTACGTTAGCTGCATCATCATCGTAGGATGACGAATGTTATGATTTATTTGTTTAGACTTTTATTTGCAAGTTCTTAATTGTATCCATATAGTATTTTACATAGCACCACTGTAAGGAGGAAGCGCGACAGGTTGCACAAGACGAGGATTCCAGATTTAGACGAGGACCACGACTTTGACAATTTCCAAATTTACGAAGTTTACGAAGTGCAATCGAGGCAGTAGTGAATGTTGCAGCTGACATAACCGGAATATGAGGAAATAAATGTGAAAGTTAACTTGTTCTTAAGCATGTTTCTGTCGCTAATATTACGATGTTTTGTAGTGTCTGGTTGTCTCTGTTCAGGTTCTTGTAATAATAATTGGGTGTTACCAATCCCTTTCCATACCCTCGAGTGTTGATGCTAAAACACGTAATCCCATTTTACGGAGTCTGATAGGAATCCCATTTTACGGAATCCCTTTTTAAGAATCCCTTTTGGAAAACACCTGTGGCTATGGAATCCCTTTTTGGTCGTATGTGCTTATGTGCTAGGGCACATTGTGGCACATTGTGCCTTTTCACATAACCACATATCGGCACATAAAGCATGTGCTTATATGCTAGGGCACATTGTGTCACATTGTGCTTTTTCACATAAGCACATATGACAAAAAAGGATTTTCCAGAACATATCATAGATATGTATCCTCAAATAATACAATACCAGGTTATAGGTATCCTCAAATACCCGTATGTGCCTATGTGCTAGGGCACATTGTGCCTTTTCACATAAGCACATATCGGCACATAAAAACATGTGCTTATGTGCTATGGCACATTGTGTCACATTCTGCCTTTTTACATAAGCACATATGACAAAAAGGGATTCTCCAGAAGGTATCCTAGATAGGTATCCTCAAATAACAATACCAGGTTATAGATATCCTCAAATACCCGTATGTGCCTATGTGCTAGGGCACATTGTGTCACATTGTGCCTTTTCACATAAGCACATGTCGGCACATAAAGCATGTGCTTATGTGCTAGGGCACATTGTGTCACATTGTGCCTTTTCACATAAGCACATATGACAAAGAAAGGGATTCTCTAGTAGATATCCTCGAATAATACAATACCAGGCAATAGGTATCCTCAAATACCCGTATGTGCCTGTGTGCTAGGGCACATTGTGTCACATTGTGCCTTTTCACATAAGCACATATCGGCACATAAAGCAGTGCCTATGTGCTAGGGCACATTGTGTCACATTGTGCCTTTTCATATAAGCACATATCGGCACATAGAGCATGTGCCTATATGCTAGGGCACATTGTAACACATTGTGCCTTTTCACATAAGCACATATGACAGAAAAGGGGTGCCGAAGGTCATATGTTTTTCAAAAAAAGGGGTGCCGAATTTGGGGTGCCCGGGGGTATTGCCATTGGATATAGAGGTAATGAGAATCGGGTACAACTTCGTTGTAATAAGGGGAGATACCTCGATTAAGTACAGGTTATGGGAAATCAAGCAGAACTAACAGGAACAGACCAGAATAGCTAAATATAGTAATAATAAGCAAAGCTGTTCCGGCTGATAGGATCTTCAATGCTAATGGCGTATACTCTAGAACAAAGCAGCATGGCCTGATAGGCGAAAAACTGTTGCATATATAGATAGAAGCAGAGAATTCTGAAAGAATTCGAAATAATAAAACTTGGGTAATTAAACATTAAACGAGAGTAGGTAATATAGGCGGATTCCGTATCACTTGTACACGATTTTGTACATGTACACGTACATCGATGTACACCTCCATAGGATTTAGTGTTAAAATCGTGTACAAGTACACGAAAATGTCGTTTTTTGGGGTGGTACAGAATCCGCAAAGCGGATTCTATATCACTGGATTCTATATACACGTCGCTCAAGAGTAAAAAAAATGTATGAAATTTTAAGAAAAATGAGGTCGATTGTCTGATACAGAATCCGCAAATGGGTTTCCCCATAGGATTTAGTGTTAAAATCGTGAGCAAAAAACGTGTTGCGGATTCTGTATCAGCATCAAAAGTGGTTGCGGATTCTGTATCTGTACACGATTTTAACACTGAATCCTATGGAGGTGTACAGGGAAACCCATTTGCGGATTCTACATCAGAAATCGACTTATGTACGGTACATGGAAAAAAGGTGATACTGAACCCGCAAACCACTGCCACGTTTCCCGATCGTAAGTGGGGGGAATACCCATAGTGGATTTTTCCAAACTTAACAGACTACTATTGGGTACTCCCATTTCTGACGTAAGTGGGGGGAATACCCATAGTGGGATTTTCCAAACTCAATAAAAAAAACTAAGTTTTTTGGAAAAATCCCTACTGTATAAACCTTACTGAGAACGCCATTTGTCACGCTCGAAATGTATTACAGGTTTTTATTCAAACGAGCGTCAATTGTCAGTTAAATAGTTTAACTGAAAAACTATTATATGGATGAAAGCGGAAACAGTTCAAAAGATTAATTGATATGATTTAAACGCGTTTTTTAGAAAGTGTTACATTACTGATGTGTTTATTTGTGATTTTTGATTATTCGAGTTTTCCTCATGGTGAGAATAAGCGCGGTTGCGATTTTCGAGAGCAAAACTCATTTAGAGAGGTTTATTTTGTAAATGTTTTTTCTCAACTGGTTTTAGTTATTATATTAAAGACAGAAGATTTTTATTAACTTAAAACATAAAAAATAATTATACATTTAATTTTGGAAAATAATAAATAACTCACATTAGCATACTCAAAGGAAATATTAATAATTTAAAAACGAAAAAAAATGTTTTTACAGATGGATGCTAAACGCCGAGATCAGCTTTTAAATGAATATGAACGTGCCAAAAAGGGCATTCAATCGGCTGACAGAAGCAGACCTCTTGGAGAGATCGAACTCAAACGCGAGACCACAAAAATATTTAAACTTGTGACGGAGGTTCAAGAGCGAAGCAAGAAGGAGATCGTTGACGAATTGAGGCCCTTAAAAGAAAGTTCTTTGAGAATGGGTTCGTTGCCTGGTAGTTTTACAAACCAGTATTCGTTTCAATCTACACCGGATTACGTTCCCGTGAGAATCGAAACCGACTTGAGCGAAAGTGATGATAGAGCTTCGACTATCACCACTGATAGCGTCGCATTGTCCGAGGATGGTGGTAAGAGAGATCTGTTGTATGGATTTTACAAGGATTCGGACGGTAGAACTTTTGTGGGCGACACAGAAGTGGAAATAGATGATGACGAATTAACCGTCGGCTCGAATAGGTACGAATTAACTTCCGGACTGCGCTAATTGCTACTTTACGAAAAGCCTAGTGATTACACGGAACAGGATTACAACAATTACGGCGACATTCTGGTTCAGACCAACGCCATGAAGAGAAATAACGATGACAGAGAGACGAGACCTAAAGCCAGCAGAGGTTACAAGTGGACGAAAGTGGTGAAACCTATATGGAATTCGCATAAGAAGTTCGTCGAATCGGTGAGTGGTAAAGGGGTGGAAACCACTTTTTTTCCGAGCGATTCTAACGCTCTGTTTCAGAGATTGAGATTGTTGATGGCAAGTAGACGTGCTGGTAACACAGGATTAGATAATGAGATAGTTAGCATATGCGACGAATTGTTACGACAGTAGGTTTTGAATGAAAACCATTATAAAAGGCTGATGAACGAATTGAAGGATTGATGTATATAATAAGTAGAGAGAAACAAACAAACAAACAAAAAATATATAAAATAAAAACAGTAAATTTTACACTAGAATAATAAAAAAAGTATTTAAACAACAAACGATTTACCATTGAAAACAAAATATATATTATAAAATAAAATATGTTGGTGATAAAGGACAGGTGATACGTTAGAACTTACATTCAAGGCGGTTCTGGCATCGTCGATTCTATAATGCGAGCGTTCACGAGTGATGCAGGTAGAAAACTCGCATCGACCGCGTTTGAGGTCGGTAAGAAGACGGCTTTGGATGCTGGTAAGAAAGCCGCTTCCGAAGCCAGTGGTAGGATAGCTTCTGTGGCTGGCAAGAGGGCAGCTGTTGCGTTGATCGACAAGTTGATCAGTCCACCGGCGAAGTGAGCTGCGTTAGAGCGAACGCCGAAAAGTTGGAAAGATTTTAAGGATGCTGTGGTACCCATACCAGATTTAGCCAAAATGACGAGTGGATCTGGATTGAAGAGAACTCGCAACGGTGTAATATAAATAAATAATAATATTAAAAACTGAGTTTGAAAAAACATAAAAAATTGTGTTTGAAAAAAATCTAAAATAACAAACAAAAAAAAAATAAAACAAAGATGAACATTAAAGATATGTCTTGGAACGACGCGGCAACCAAGAGGTTGAATAATGAGTTCTTTCCTAAAAGCATAAGAGGCTTGATAGTGGGAAAATCGAATTGTGGAAAGACCAATCTGTTGATGAATCTGTTGTCGCGGCCCGACTGGTTGGATTTACGACAGATTGTTTGTGTTTGGCAAGAGCTTGTTTCAACCCGAATACAGATTGCTTCGAGAGTGCATGGATCGTAGATTGCCCAAGTACGTCATAGCCAGAATCTTTGACAGTAGAGAGGAATTCGACAAAAGTGAAGCTTCTCTTTCAACCATTTTGGACGGTGCGGAATTGATGAAGAGAAATGCATCTTCGAACGTCGAGTGTCGATTTTATGAGAATGCTAGCAACGTTCTGGATCCTAGAGAATTGAAATTGGAAGATAAGAATCTCATGATTTTCGACGATCTGCTTTTGAAGAGACAGAACCGATGCGAATCGTATTACGTTAGGGGTCGTCACAGCAATGTGGACTGTTTCTACCTGTCGCAGAATTATTTTCAATTGCCCAGACAGACGATAAGGGAGAAGGCTAATTTTCTATGTCTCTTTCGCCAAGATCTCAAGAATCTCAATCACATCTACAGTGATCACGTCGCAAACGACATGAGCGCAGTGGAATTCAGGAGATCCTGTAAGAGGGTTTGGGATGGAGGACTTTACAATTTCATCGTCATCGATTTGACTAGAGAATTTAATCGCGGAAAATATTGGTGCGGATTCGACAAGTTTTATGTTTCTGATGATAATAAGATAGAGCATGAAAATAAAAAAAATTAGAAAATAATAAATCTTCAAATAATTAGTTTTTGAAAAAATAAAACTAAAATTAAATATAATGTTTGAACAAGGAGAATTGTTAGAACGGATAGCCGAGAATACGGCTGCAAAACATTCCATTCAAATCATGGTGAGTGGCAATTTGACTCGATTCTCGACGAAATTCGAACCTTCCATCGAATTGAATAGAGAGAAAAGATACGAGATGGCGTTGGTGAATCTGGAGACTTATTATTCCTTTCCCAACGTCACCGAAAAGAATAACTCATTCAAGTATACCGACGGAGTGGATTGGTTGGAGATTCGAATTCCCAAAGGAAGTTACGACATAGACGATTTGAACAATTACATTCAGACGCGAATGAAGATGGATGGAAAAGGAAGCAACAAGATCAGACTCACTCCCAATCCTAATACCTTACAGATGATGTTGGATTTGGAAGATAATTTTCGAGTGGATATCAATACGGACGATTCTATAGGCAAGATGCTGGGATTCGATCAAAAGATGTATTGAGGCCACGCGGCATCTGAAAATACGGTTGACATTCTCGCAGTCAATAGCATTCTGGTGAACGTGGATGTGATTGCTGGAAGCTACGTGAATGGTAGCGCTCAACCGATGATCTATTCCTTCTTTCCAAACGTGTCGACGGGTTATAAGATCGTGGAACGACCTCGAAATTTAGTTTATCTACCAGTGATTTTAGACACGTTGTATAGTCTCAAAACCACGTTGACGGATCAAAATGGTGAACTGTTAGATCTTTGTGGAGAGAGGGTGACGATACGATTTCACATAAGAGAAATATAAAAGCAAAAAAAAAAAAATATTGTGTATATATATAAATAACAAAAATAAAATAAACGCAATATTAATTTTACAAAATTTATTTAATATATATAATTATCATTAAAACAAAAAAAACAATTGAAGAAAAATATATTTTAAAAAAAAGAATTATGACACAATATGTGGTTAAAAACGTGAACATATCCGCAGGACAGAGGAAGAAACTTAAGAGAGCGTTAACAACTCGAGGCAAGGCGGTGAGATTCAAATTCACTCATGAGGATCTGACGAGTGGTGGTCAGGATTCGATCGCCTGGACCAGAAGTCAAAGCAAAAGGATGGAGGAAGCGATTCGTGATGGAAGAGGGTTGAGATTGAGTCCCGCTCAATTGAGATACAATTTGAGAATGAAAGGCGGTTTCCTACCGCTATTGGCAGGAATCGCCACAAAAGCATTACCCTTCACCGCAAAGGCATTACCCTTTCTCAGAAAGACTCTCGGCGTGGGAGCTCTCACGGGACTTGTGAGTTCGGCAGTTGAGAAATTAATGGGTGGCAGCGGACTGTTTTTGAAGAAGGGAGGAGCCACGTGTGACGTCCACATAGACGACAGCAGTAAAGGATTGTATCTAGAACCCGTTAGAGGTGACAACTCTTTGAGTGGAAACGGTCTCTATCTGAAGAGTGGACAGAACGTTGAGCGACTCGGCAAGGGTTTGTTGTTTGGTGAGAATTCGCCATTTAAGAATATACCAATTTTGAATATGTTATTATAATGTAAAAAAATTATATAATTATATAAATCATAGAAAGTATAAAATAATATAAAATGGATGAAAAGGTGGAAAAACAATTAGACGATAATGATGAATATCGCGAGATAGAGTGTGAAAAAGATGTGGAAAAACGATTAGATGCTAATGATGGATATCTTAGGAAAGAACTGATAAAAGAGTTAAATAAAGATCGGGATATGCGGCTGAAATTTAAAAGAATGAGACGTTTTCCAACATTACCACTATCTTCTGAAGAGAATGGTAATGATGCGAGTGTTACCGAGAGATGCACAACATTCGTTCATAATTATGATTCGGATAAACAAATGTGTTCTTTTTAAAACGTAGCATATCACAAAAAAAAAGAAAAGAAGAATCGACGCTGAAATTTGAGAAAAAAGGAAACGTTATTATAATATATGGGCAATAGTGAAGAAGGAAAACAATAAAAAAAAAAAAAAAAAGTAATGAGATCTAAAGATGATCTCATTACTTTTTTTTCCTTCTTCTTCACTAAAAATCAATCTCTCTGTTGTTTTTATTTCCAAGTCCGTTATTAGCATGTTGACACTCGTGTTTTCTCCTTTTTCGAAAATGTGTTGAATGTTTATCTTCACTTTTTTAAGTTTTTTTACATCGGTGAACGCGGTCTCACCACCCGATTTGTCCATGAGTTCGAGTGAGATTTTTGGATATATGTAACTTCCATAGAACAACGACAAATCGTCCTTGTCGAATTGTCTGTCTTTGGCGACGATGATATTCTGCAGATCGCTTTGGTACTCGTAAAACAAATCGAGCATGGCTTCGTCCAATTTCAAAGGCATGCTATATTTGTCATGTTTATGCTCTAAGCCCTTCATCTCGACCTCATTCAATTCGATGGAGTTGTGTCACTGTAATCTATAGATTTTATAACCGAATTTCTTATACGTTTCGACTCGTTTCAATTTCAATTCGCATCTTTTAGGTGTTATTGTCATGATCGATTATTTGTTTTTTTTGTTTTATGAATTATTGCAAATAATATATATTTTTAAATCTTGTATTTAAATAATAATTTGTTAAAAAAGTTTGTTTTGTTTTTTTACTCTTTATATATATATAAAAAAAAGTTTTTTTAATTTTAATTTTCTTTAATGTGAAAAAAAAATTTTTTTTTGTAAAAGTGTTTTTCTCTTTATATAAATAAAAGTTTAAATTTAACGTCCTTTTTTTCTCATATTAATTCAATTTTTTTCACGTTAAGGAACATAAAAAATTGATTAATTTCATCAAAAAATTTTTTTTTACATTAAAGAAAATAAAAAACTTTTCTTTTTTTTATATTTATAAAGAGTAAAAAAAACAAACTTTTTTAACAAATTATTTAAATACAAAATTCGAAAACAAAAAAAAATATTCTTACAAATGGAGCAAACAAATAAAAAAATGGAAAATTTAAATGAGAAAACTGTACCTCAGTTAAACAAGATTTGTAAACTATTAAAAGTTCCACATTTCAGAAATCATAGAACTAAATCAAAAAAAATTGAAGTCATACAGGAATATTTGCGAAACGATGGAAAGGCAAATGAAATGTCGATAGCAATGACGTCAAAAAATGCATCGGTTGTGAAAAATGAGAAGAAGAAAAAGATAGTAAAAGGAATCAAAATGCCGACGTCGGAAAAAACCAAAAACGTTTCGGTTGTGAAAAATAAGAAGACGACTAAATGAAAAGCCGTTGAAGGACTTCAAGTTTCAAAAGAAAAGAAAAGAAAAACTAAAACAAAAACGAGTGATGCACTTCAAATTCTAGACAAACGGGATATATCGAGTGAAATTTGACAAGCAATCAACGAAGGGAAAGGAGAAGAATATGTAGCACGACTCGCCAAAGAACTATTCCAATCAAAGCCCGTAGAATGGGAGAGTGCGATCAAAGGTGTTTTTAAAACTTTCGACGTGGTTCCCTCATTCAAGAAAATCAATGCGAAATTATTCATGGAACGGGTGAAGAAAAAAATATTGGATTTGTTTTGCAAACACATGAACGTGGGATGAAAAATTAAGACGATACTCCATTGCGTGATGAATAAAATCGATGTGAAGTCCGGCGAGAGCATCGTGAAAAATGCATATTTCAGATCTAACGTCGAACCCATATTTCGAGGTTCAGATTTATCAGACGTTTTCGAAAAGATGAAAGATAAGATGTTGATGTCTCTCGCGAATTATTAACATGAAGGTAGTAATTGGACATTCGATGAGGTGTTGAAACTCGAAATTCATATAACTGAAAACAATTCATTGAAAGGGTCTTCCTACATGGAATTACCGTATTTCTTAGCTAAAAAAATTGCTGTGATCAACGTGAGAAATAAAGATGATCAGTGTTTTAAATGGGCAGTCACCTCCGCTTTATACCCTGTCAAAATGAACTCCGATAGAGTTTCTCGATACGAGGAGACTTCTAAAAATCTCGATTGGACCGGAGTGACTTTTCCAATGCAGTTAAAACACATCGAACGTTTCGAGGCTCAAAATCCCACCGTAGCGGTGAACGTCTTGGGATACGAAAATGAAAAATGAAAGATCTATCCTTTCAGACAGACTTCGTATCTCGAAAGAGAAAAGACGATTATTTTATTATTGATTTCGAATGGTGACAATCATCATTAAAAATCCGAGCTGATTACTGTTGAGACAAAATAATAAACATAAAGGAAAGATATGTTTATGTTATAACTGCATGAACATGTTTCAGAGCGAAAAATCGTTAGCGAAACATCAGGAATATTGCAACGAAAATCAAGGTGTCGCCATCGAAATGCCTAAACCCAACACCATCGTGAAGTTTGAAAATCACGATAGAAGGTTAAAAGTACCATTCGTCATGTATGCCGATTTCGAATGTTTCACCGTGAAAATGAGTTCCTGCCAACCTAACGCTCTTCAAAGTTACGTCGAAAGATATCAAAAACACATGCCTTCAGTTTATTGCATTTATGTGAAATGTGCTTTCGACTCGCAACATGACATGGGACATGGGTCCCTTCACCTACACAAAACAGTGTGAAGACGACAACGTGGCTCAAAGGATCGTGGAAGAGTTCGAATCGAAAATTAAAATGTTATACGACAAATTCAAAACTCCAGCAAAAATGATCATCATGCGAGAACAGCAGGACGAAAATAACAGAACCACTGAATGTCACATATGCAGACAATCGTTCAACGAGAATTCAGACGAAAATAAGAAGGTTAGAGACCACTATCATTACACGGGTCTGTATCGCAGTCTGGCTCACAGCAAGTGTAATTTAAAATATCGAGACGCCGTTTTCTATCTAGTGATATTTCACAATCTCTCGGGTTACGACAGTCATTTGTTCGTAAAAAATCTTGGCACCTCCCATGAAGAATTAAATTGCATCGCGAACAGCGAAGAAAGATATATTTCATTCACAAAATGGAAGGTCATGGAGAAGAAAAGAGTAATCGACGGAGAGACGTTGGAAGAAAAAACGAAATCCATTCGTAGAAGCATACATTTCATCAACAGTTTTAAATTCATGTCAACCGCTCTGGAAAAATTAGTCGATAACACGAGCAAGGATAAATTTAAAATCACGAGCGAACATTTTGGAGAACGAGTAGACATTATGTTGAGGAAAGGAGTCTATCCTTATGATTACATGAACGATCTAAAGAGATTCGACGATAGCGCACTACCTTCGAAAGAAGATTTTTATTCAAAATTATACGAATCCGACATTTCCGATGAGAATTACGAACATGCTAAAAACATGTGGAAATCATTCGATATGAAAACCATGAGAGATTATCACGATCTCTACCTGACGACTGACGTTCTGCTCTTGGCAGACGTGTTCGAAAATTTTCGAGATGTCTGTCGTCGAAATTACGATCTGGATCCCACTTGGTATTTCACCACACCCAGTCTGGTGTGGGATGCTCTGTTGAAGACCACCGAAGTCCAATTGGAATTATTATCCGACGTGGACATGTTGCTCATGTTTGAAAGAGCTACAAGAGGTGGCGTCTCGATGATCTCCCACAGATATTCTGAAGCTAACAATCCCTACATGAAAGAAGGTTTCGATTCGAAAAGATCAAATAAATATATACAGTATTGGGACGCTAATACTCTGTACGGTTGGGCTATGAGTCATCCTTTACCAACTGGAAATTTCGAATGGGTAACGCAACAGGAAGAGATGCAAAAATGGAGAGACTATCCTTGCATTTTAGAAGTCGATTTGAACTATCCGGAAGAATTACACGATCTACACAACGATTATCCGCTAGCTCCCAAACGAATGGAACCGAACGAAGGAGACGAGGAAAAACTCATTCCCAATTTATCTAACAAACGTAACAACGTCGTCTACAGTGAGAATTTAAAACAATACGTCGATTATGGGATGAAATTAGTCAACATACATCACGTCATTCGATTCGACAAAGAGCCTTGGATGAAAAGATACATCGATCTCAACACGAATCTCAGAATTCGAGCCAAGAACGATTTCGAAAAAGATTTCTTCAAACTCATGAACAACTGCGTGTACGGTAAATTGATGGAAAACATCACGAAGAGAACCGACGTTCGACTCATCACGTCTGAGAAAAGAGCTAAAAAATTAGTGGTGAAACCCAATTACAAACATCGAACCATATTCGACGAAAATCTAGTGGCCATTCACATGCAAAAGACGCACCTGAAGTTCGACAAACAGTATTTTCTCGGACCGATCATCTTAGATATCAGCAAGCGATTGATGTACGAGTTTCACTACGATTACGTCAAACGAAAATTTGGTGATAAAGCCAAACTACTGTTCACCGACATGGACAGTTTAGTTTACGAGATAGAGACGAAAGATGTCTACCAAGATATATCTCCGAACGTGGCTGCGTGGTTCGACACGGGCAATTATCCCATCGATCACCCGTCCAACATTCAATCGAACGACAACAAGAAGGTGTTAAGTAAATTTAAGGACGAGAGCGGCGGTAAACAAATCCTCGAATTCGTGGGCTTGAGACCAAAACTGTATGCTTATCGTCTAGAAGATGAAGAGATCAAGAAGTGTAAAGGGGTTAAAGCATGCGTGGTGAAGAAAAACATCTCTTTTCAAGAGTATAAAGATTGTCTGTTAGGAAGTGGTCCAGTGTATAAGACTATGAAATCGATTCGAAGCGAAAATCATGACTTGTATACCGAAACAGTCAACAAGATTTCACTGACGGCCGACGACAATAAGAGATTCATGTTAGATGATAAAATAAGCACTTTGGCATGCGGACATTGGATTTTGGATCTAATTTTAGATGATAGGATTTCAGATATGATTGTGGATGATAGGATTCCAGAAAATCAAGAGGAATTAGACGGATTCAAGATTATGGAAATCGATAGAGACATCGAGAGAGTTAGTTTAAAAAGAAAAAGAAAAAAGAAAAAAATAACGTCATTTTAGTGAATTATAATAAAATAAATAAATTTAAAAAAACAAAATATAATGCATTTATGAATAAGAAAATAGAGATATCCGTAGAAGGTGTCATCTTACCTAACGAACCCCTATCCAACATCGATCTGTCGAATGCAGTGAAGGATTTGAAAATCAAAGATTTTCTAGGCGTGTTTTCGAGAGATGCCTTGCCGAAAAGAAGACCTCGACAATTGGAATGCGGAATTTTAAATCTAGACGATTTATCGGGTGAAGGCACTCACTGGGTGGCGTGGTTCAAGAACGGGAAGAAGAAGAATTATTATTTCAACAGCTACAGAATCTCGCCGCCAAAAGAAATAAAGAACTATTTCAACAAATTGATGGTTCGTTACAACACGGAATGAGTGCAATCACCAGATCAAGTGTTTTGCGGTCACTTATGTCTCTACATTCTCAAGAGATGGTCTGAAGGAGATCGGTTTCAAGACATTCTCAATGATTTACATTAGAGAGAGAGATTTTTTTATAGTATATAAAGGTAAAAAAATTATTTAAAAAAATTTAATTGAATAAAAACAAAAAAAATAAAATAAGTGAAATAATTCATTTTTTTTAATAAACTGCATTTGAAATATATTTTTTTTAAAAACAAAAATCTCAAAACAACATGCCAGTTGGTAAATTTGGTAGAAGTACTGATGAAAGTCGACCCAAAAAGAAGAGGAAGACGCTCGAAGTTGACGATGGTTATGACGTTGCCAACTTGGACGAACGTTACGTTCAGAGATACAAACCTCGAGAGGAACCTTTGAACATGAACGATAAGAAGCTCTAAATCTTCCAGAGCCGATAGATCTCGCAGATGCTGTGACTAAAAAATACGTCGACAGGGGGAACGTGGATTTCGAATGAATCACACTAGATAATTACGTGGATAAAGCCATCATCGACGATCTCGATCTGAAATCTAAATGTTTGGTGAACGTAGCAAATCCCATAGATCCCACCGATGCCGCGACTAAGAAATACGCGGACGACTCTCACACGTGATTCAGCGAACATCTGAGAAATAGATACGTTCAGAAAACGATGCACTCGGAATTGAATGCCAATTCTAACAAGATAACGAACATGGCCACTCCCACGAATCCCAAGGACGTGGCGACCAAACACTACGTAGATCTGGAACAGAGAAAGTCTGACATACGAGAAATGAAATCGGATCTGAATGCGGGATTCAACAAGATATTGAATCTGTCAAAGGTCGACGACACGGATGCGGACTCAACCATGGTCAACAAGGGCTACGTAGATTCTGCCGTGATACGATCACAAGAATACGTAGAATCACAAGTGGACGATCTCTACCTGAACAAACAATCTGGCAGAACCATGGAGGGTGGCATCAACATGAACGGTGAGAATTTTTTCGGACTCGATCACGATCCCGAATTCGATTCCAGCATGGTCAGCAGGAAGTACATGGATGACAACTCGGTCTGGAGAAAGGGCGACATCATGGAAGGTAAACTAGACATGGGTGGACACGCGCTCACGAATCTACTAGATCCTGTGAACCTGACGGATGCCTGCACCCTGATTTCGGTGGTGGAAAGACTCAAATACGCTGGAAAATTGATCACCCATGTGGGCCGAGGAGACCGGCACCTTAGAGGAGGAAAAAACCGAGTGGTCTTTCAGAAACGAGGTAGTGGATCGAAACATGGTCAGGTGGGAATGGAGTAGAGAGTGATAAGAAATACAGCGTTGAAAAGACTGAGAATCAACACGTGAATGTTAGCACGTTCGGCACGCCTCTCAAAGTGAACGCTGGAGACAGGATTAATTTCGTTACGAAAACCAATAATCCCGAAGCCGCCAGTTCCGTGGTGAGTCTACTGATCGAACTAGATCCTTTGAACAAACAGTGAATGCGTGGAAATAATTAATTTAAAAAAAAATGAGTGATTATTAAAAACAAAAAAAAAGTAATAAGATTTAGAAAGATGTTCAATCTCTCTGGATCTCATTACTTTATTTTTGGGGGGGGGGGGTTGTTTTAATATGTTATTTCTCATAATGTTTCATCTCGTGAAATTGGATCACCTATCTCGAAACACGCGTTGACATCTATTTTAGCATTTCGAAGAGCTTTATAAATTCTCGAAATGCAGTCGGTCCTCTATACGTCAACGTGTCTAAAAGTTTTCTGGTCTTATCTTCTATCAAGATTTTACTTTCGATTTCACATCTCATATAATCAGTCAATATCAAAGGTTCTGTTTCAACTAAAGTGTCTAGAATTATTGCTAACGAATCTTGCAAAATATTTTTAATCAAAACATGTCTGTTTCTTCTTAAGTATTCTCTTTCTTTATCATTCATTTTCTATAATAATTTTTTTTAATTTTTATTTATATATTTTTTTTTTTCACACACGTCTCTCATCGAATGATCGACATCTTATTTCCATCCAATTCGAATTGTAATTCTCTGTCTGACAGGACCAGGGCGAAGGCTTCGGTTTTTCTCGGCACATTCCTATTGAATTGCATCTTGATCTGAATGTCTAAGACGCTACTCTTGAGTCGTTCACTCTGTTTACTGACGTCGAATACGAACATGGGATACATCAACTTGTATTCACCGGGAGATATGTTAGGGTTGCTCATCAATTCATCTAGACCGTGATACTTCTTTCTAAAATCAGCGGCGTCGCCGTACAGTCTGCAGAAATCGTTCTTGTCAAACGACGCGTTGTAATCGATTGCTGGATATCTCGTGGCATTCAGAAACACTTGCATGTTTCTCAAATGGCAGTGATCGAACAGCGATGCATTCCTTTCCTGAGACGCATCCCTATTGGTCTGAAACGCAATCACGATGAAACGGGGTCTCTCGGAAGCAGATTTCACCATCAATCTCCAATCGAAGTGATTCGTGGATGGTGGAATGCTAGCCGTGTCACACTGTCTCATTCTAAATCCCACAGGTAATTTACTCTTGGATTCTATGATCTTGTAGAGACGCGTTTTTTCCACGACCGAAGGCTCCACGTGCGGAATGAACCACGATATCTTCTGTAGAGTTATCTTACCCGCATCGGTCGCAGTGAGTCTCACTATCACGTCGTCGTTTCCTTTTTGAATCAACGTCAGATTGTGTTTGAATCCGTACATGATCTTGTTGTAATCATCCACGAATCCGAAGATGTGTTTCAAAGGTATCCTGAACGAAAACGTTCCTTTAGGTCTGGACGTCTTGATGACGTAGTCGAATATCGCGGCGGCACCGGCGCTAGCAGGGCCGACGGTGTCTTTCATCCACAACTGATTAAGTCCTCTGGATTTCGAAAAATCATCCGGATACGTCAAGAGTCCGAACATCGTGGTGGTCTGACCGGGATGAAACACAGATTCTATCTCTTGTCTGGATAGCATGTATTTTATATTACTGAATAGATGCATGATTCCATTATTGGCTAGAGTAACCGTGTCGTCGTCGGTGTAGTCGCTCCCATCTTCCTTGGTGAGACATCCCTGCACCACTATGTAACTCTCGCTAGGATGGACGAATAGATCTTGAGTTTCGACATTGATTCTTATCTCTCCCGCATTGTTCAAACTTGTTCTGGTTACCGGTTCATATTCGTGAACCTCATATTCTTGAATACTTTCATCTTTCACTATGCTTTGTGCTATATCTAGTATATTTGCCATTTTTTAAAGGGTTTTTGTTTTTTTGTTTCTTAATTAGCTTGCTTTTTTTTTATCTAAAAATAGCTTTAATTATTTTTTATTATTATTTTTCTCTCCTATATATATATGTGTGTAAACAAGAAAAATGTTAAAGAGAGTAAATAAAAGAAATTTGTTTTTCTTTATCAAAACTTTGTCTTCTGCAATTGTTGTTTGTAAAACTTTCCGATAATCTCTTCTCCATCCAAAGCTTCGATTTCGTAAGTCACCGGATCGGTGTGAAATATTTTGATTATCACGAAGATTTCCGAGGTCCATCGAGGAGTATAACCCTTTTCGAAGTGCTTCTTATAAGCGTAGATTCTCACTCGATCGCCGACCGCAAATTTCGGCGTTCTAGACTTCTTCGTGATCTTAGATCTCTCAGGATATAGATTCGCATAGACCCATTTTTCGTTTCGAGGATCGCTAGCTTCCACGGGAGTCATCTTGATTGATCTGTGTCGCATGTTGTTGTAATCTTTGACCAGACCGTCCAGAGCGTATATGTATTTCTTGGTCGAATTCACCGTGAAGTATCTATGCATCTTTTCCTTCATCATTCCGATTCCAACGTTCCACCGTGCTGGCTTTCTCTTCATTTTCGATCGAGTAGAGGTCGATCAATCGATGAACGTGCTTGTTGTAGAATTCCTTCCCCTTGTCCACCCACAATTTATTCGGTTTTCGAGAAGACGAGTCAAACACACTCTTCAGAGCCTCGGCGACGCAAGGTCCCGATTTATTCTTCAAAGCTCTGATCCAACCGTATTTGGAAAACACGTCGATGACCGTCAATAGATATTTGACACCCTCATTCCACCTCGAAAACGATCTCATGTCGACCAAGTTGGCAAACCAAATATCATCCAAACCCTTCATGAACACCCTTCTCTTTCGAAATTTACGCACGATGGGTTTGTGTAACTCCTCGGCCAATTCGCTCGTCAATAATCGTTTCTTCTTCTTTTCAGATGCGCTTTTTTTTTTTGAACACCCCATCCGAATTGACATTTCGCACCGATCAGATTACTGACCAGCGAACGTTCTATCTTCTCTCTCCTGGTCGGATTCGATATGCCTCTCTATTTCCCCAACATGTTTTTATTGCAGACGTCGTTGCGAGTCTTGGTGTCGGGATGTCCAGCGTAGCACAGATCGTGATCATACGCGGCCGCGTCCACCCTATTCACAGGTTTGCTCCAAGATTTAGGAGTCATAGCGGCGTTGAGTCTCTTGTTCAATTTCGTTCCAGGTCCCGTGAAACTGTGACCAGGCAGATGCATTTCGAAAGGTAGATTATTGATCATTTTATTCATGATGCCTTTACCTTTGCTCGCGTTCTTTTTTTTGACGAATCGAGTCTTGATAGAACCACACACGTCGCAAATTCTGCGAAGCATCTGTCTGTCGTTTTTAGTTCGTACTTCTTGAGAATTACTCGTCTCGGTAACTCTCTTACACTTTATGCAATACATTTTTGAGAGTTATTTAAATTAATTCGTTTTTATTTTATATATAAATTTAATATTTTTTTTTTTTAAATTCTGTTCTTATTATATATATTTTTTTTCAATCGCTGCTCTTGAGTTCTATCATCCTACCGAATTCCTCCCTAGCCTCTTTCTTCCCTTTTTCCACGAGAGAATCCTTCATCTCTTCCTTGATGATCTGACGAGTCTTGATTCTCACGGCTTCTTTCATGGCTTCGTATTTCGTTTTCTCACCCAATATCGTGAAGTCCTCTCCGTCCGATATCCTACTGTCTTTCAACGCCATCGAGATCATTTCAGATATCATGTCGATCTTGGAGTCAGCCAAGATGCGAATCTTGTCGTGTTTCCTCGCCTTCAGATATAATTTCCTACACAAAAAGTTTCCGAGCGTGCTAAACAATCCGACGGGGAGAGCCACTCCTTCCACGGTCAACACGATCGGAATGCCGACTGCGGTCGACAACAATCCGATGCCGGCCGCGTGTAAACCCATGGAAATCGTGATGAGTGTCGTGTCGACCGTGTTGACGAATCTCAGGAAACGCGAATACTTCTTCTTGAGAGAACGGCGAGAATCTCTCTCTCGAGTTAGATACGCTTGGATTCTACTGATTTGATCGATGTGATACCTCTCTCCTCTTTCTTTTTCTTCTAGCGATGGTGCCGTCGGCAAAACGCCGTTCGGCTTCTCGTCCTCGTCGTCATCTAACGTCGGATACAATTTATTTCTGGTTCTCATTTTTTGTGTTTTTTTTCTTTCTAATATTAGATAATAAATTTATGTGCGTATTTATTTTTATTTTCTATTCTCCCTTATTTTATATCAACGAGAAAACTTAGACGTATGCTTCATTGAACAATAATTTCATGATGCATCCCTTGTCTTCTAAAGTCAGACTTCTACGCGCCAATTTCAGTTCTTCCGAAACTGTGGGCTTGTCTCCTTACAGAAGAGTAATCTCTTCCAAAAGGCGATCACTTCGTCGATTTGAACGCGTTCGAACGCCGGTTCAAAATACTTGACGACCATATCTTCCCTTTCCATCGGCAGACACGAATGATTCTCATGATCGAAGTCTAGGTGATCCCGACATCCGACGCATCGTTCTAACAAGAGGCGACTTAGTTGTTCGTTCACGCAGAATGCGTAGGTTCTCATCAGCATTTGTAAAAGAAACGACACAACTTAATGGAAAAATCGACTCTTGTAGTATGAAAAAACACCTGCTGATCATCTCAGAAAATGAATTTCTCGGGCAAATTTCTCCTTCAAATATCGTTTTTCACATGTTCGCACAAATGTAATATGTTAAAATCATAGATCGACAGATTCGGCGTTCAATTCCACACCAGAAACTATCAACCATAACAACGAAGGAGGTTCAGTGCTACTGAAACTGTTCAAAATACAATGTCACCTTATCGATTTTTTTATACGCCCAGTTGGTAAAATCGTTGATCGGGAGGTGGTGATAATTATACGTCCACTTGAGATTATTCGATTTCCCATATGATCGTTCCAATGCCCATATTTGTGCATGTACGAAGGTCTAATCAGTTAACAAACCATATGAACAGACTCGAATGCACAACGTTGACGTCACACCTTTCAAATGAAACACTACTGACTGAACCACCGAACCTGCAACCACGGGGGAGGGGGCGAGAGGACCGCTCCTCCCCCCCGAAGAACTTTCGCCCCCACCCGAAAGATTTCAGACCATGTTTTTCAATCGGCATTCATTTTTTTAATTTACCTATGCATTAGGGTAAATTAGTTCAGTTACAACTGTAACACTTCATTTTGCCTTGGCTCTAATTCCTTCACACCTGTAATTAACATATCCATAATCACTTGTCTATGAAGGTAATCCCATTGTTATTTGTGAGCTGTTTATTCATCACACATACATTCACACAGCTTTGTCGGGGAATTATTTTTCCAATTGGGGGCATTTGGGGTTTGTTTCATTCTTTTTAATGACCTTTTAAAAAAATTTTTGTTTACCGTTTTTGACCGTGGTCGTTTTTACTTCATAACGATCATTTAGTGTCTATGTTTTGCGGTTTTGCCTGGCTTTTTTTAATTATTTTTTTCTATTTATTTTATTTTATGTTGTTGAAGTGTGTGTTTGTGGAGGGGGGGGGGGGGGGGGGCGACAGTCGAATGGGAAGAAAATGTTTTCACTTCAGGTAACGGCGTGTTATAGCAATACGCCAATCCTCTGTTAATTGAAACCAGTTTGCCTGACAGCATGCTGAGCTAGCAGTTTATTCGACAATAATCCCTAACCCGACCCCCACTTCACCCTCTCGCGCTCTCTCATATTCACTCTCATTTTGGCAACAGTCTTTTGTGTCCAATAACTGTCGAACAAACATCAAATGGGCTATTTTTTAGTATTCTCTTCGAAGCAACTGCATCAATAAGTATCTGGCTTTTAACGATTCCATTTTTAGAGAAATTAGCGAAACACTATGGAATCCTACATGAAGTATACCATACCTATACTTTTGTAAATATTCAATGTTCTTTGAGAACTTATTTTATCTGAAATAAATACTGTTTAAACTAAACTAAAGTATTTTTAGATAAGGCGTGACGTCACATGGGATTCCCTCGATATCTCGCCAATGTTGTGTTGAAAGCAAACAGATCCAGGGTCGAAAACAAGCTTTATACTCACCAAGCGAACCCTACCGTGTGACAAAGGCAAAAAGATGAAATAAATAGAATAATTCGCGCCTTACATAAGTATTTTATAAATTTTCATCTTATTTTCGCTTAATTTACATACGACTTCACGGAAACAGTTTCGAAACAAGACTTCGGTTACCAGTTTTCTTTTTGAAACTTGAATGCCAAACAACATTCTACATGATGTAGGATAAGCACAGTTAGGTCAACAGAAGCTGAAATTAAATTACGTTGTTGTCAATAGCAGTTCAGAGCAGGGTCAAGTTGTCAAAAATACAAAGCGATCATTTCTTTCAAATTAATCGATCACATTTATTGTCCGACGACAGCCTTCATTACTATTCACATTCTCATTTCCATTTCACTCGTGCTGAAGAACAAAACACCTCTCGGATCCAAATGCTCCCAGGGACGTTTCTGGGTAGTTCAGACTCGGTGTGTGTCACAGTCCTCAAATTTCCAAACTTTCATTTCAAATTGAAACCATAAAAAAAGTTTCCGTCAATTGATGATCGGTTTTGAGAAGGAATTTTCTTTATAGATTTATGTACAAATTACATTCTATTCGCTTGATATTTGGCCTTTTCTCCATAATTATGAGTAGCTTTTGTAATTGGCCCAACAAAAGACATTATATTCGCTTGATATTTGGCCTTTTCTCCATAATTATGAGTAGACTTTGTAATTGGCCTAACAAAAGACTTCTTGTGGTACATGATACTGCTATATTGTGCGGGGCTGTCGAGAGGGAGGTGGGTAGTAACCCCGCGGCCCGGCGTTATTGGGGGCCCGCCGATTCCCGTAATTTCCTGAAGGCGGGATACTCGTGCGTGCGGCCCCTTCACTGCACGTCACATTTAGTGGGTCATACTATAAAGAATAAATGTATTTCAACCAAGAATCACTAGTCCTATATTTGCTTAGAACTAAATGTTTCCAACTTTTGAAATTTGAACCATAAAATTTCCAACTTTCAAAAATCAGGATCCGCACTGGGGTGGGGGTGTAAGCCCCCCCCCCCCCCCCACGCCCCCCGCCTCCTCGGAACGTCCCTAAGTGCTCTTCGTCTTTGCTGGCGAAGAGTAGTCTCTTGCGCATCCCATTTGCCTTCATCTAGGTGAAAGGTAGTGGGATGCACAGGAGACTAGGCAAAGAGGTCATCCCGTACTTTAATAGCACAGCCAAACGGAACGCACACCTGGCACGCGTCACTAGCCAAATCGGCTTCAGAGTGACAAGAACCGATCTTGCCGGTTTCTGAGAATTTCACCCAAACAGGCCGCCAACAAAGTTATCCAAACTGCTCTCCAGTTTCCTTCTTAACCCTTTTGGAAAAATAATTTTGTACGCCATGTGTCCTGGTCATATCTTGATACACCCATACCGGCCTCTCGACTCAGCAATTTCATTCAAACCCAGACCGGCCATTACATTATTCTATAAAATACACCTGCAACTAAAATATTTTACTGATATATTTTTCCAGTTTGTCATGCCTGTGAACTGAAATTATTTACTCTCATTCAAGAACGTAACCAGGGGGGGTGGGGGCGGGTACATCCCCCCACCCCAAGTTGAAATGTGGGTGACAAGTTGAAAAGAGTGGTGGATAAGTTCGCTGGTCTCTCGTGCCAGAAGTCGCGGGATCGCGGATCCCCGGCTGAGAAAAGATATGGAGGTATCTGAACCCTCTCTGGCAGCATCAGTTGCGAGGTTGATGATGTCACGGCGTGTCGTCCTATTGGGTGGGGAAGTAAAATGTCCGTCCCCTGTACGGAGAGAGACAGACTCCACGCAGGCTAAAGATCCAGTCGTAGAACACAAAAAAATTGGAATTATCTGCTCCTTTCGTTATCAGACTCGCTTCTAAATTTATTCGTTTGGTTATTTTCTTCGTTTGCGTTTTGTTTTACACTGACCTCTAACATGCAATTTTAAAAATGTAGTTTACATGTATACCATATTTTTTCTTTGTTTATAGTAATACGATAAGACACTGGGAAGGCGTTCATTTGAATCAGTTCCACATATTTATTTTTAAAATAGAGTATAGTTGATTATTCAGGAGCGAAGGAAGGTAAAAATATTGGGGGTGAGGTGGGGATGAGGCTATCAGAGCTAATCCCAAGGGGACCACCATGTATGCTCACCGTGTGCTGTGCAGCAGCATCCAAGCCGCACAGTAGTTAGGTGGTGTGTGTGTGTGTGGGGGGGGGGGGGGGGGGGGGTAGCACAAGAGGCGATATCGCCGTATCCCATTCTCGGTGGTGAGGGTCTGCGGGCTTTCTCTGGGATATTTTGAAAAATGAGGGCCAAAACTCACATGCCCAGTGATTCTGAGGCTGCTGTGACTGACTCCTCAGATGAGGACTGTTGAACGCTGCAAATTCGAATTCTCTGCTCCTTTCATTATTAGATTCGCTTCTAAATTCATCCAACACTCTGTAAAAGTGCGCACGCGTGTGTCTGGGTGGGGGGAGGGGGTAATGCAGAAGCCTTAGATACATTGCCCCTCCCCCTTCCCCCACACACTTTCAAATTGCTTCCCGGCGCCTGCAAATGCTCGGGGTTTACAAGTTATGTACAGTAGGTTTAATATATATTCCCATATATTTAGTATCCCGTTTGTATCTCATTCATAGTTTTGGGGGTTTTGGGGGTTTTGGTTTTTTTTTTAAATATCTCGAAGCAAATTCTCAGTTCAATACTGAGTCTTATATTCGTCGTTCTGTCATTTATACTCCACGCCGGCATTTACCGGCTCTGGAAGTGTGAAATCCTACCAATATTTCTCCATTAAAATCCTCAAAATATCCACTCAGGTGCAAGGAAACGAGGGTTTGGGGACCCTGAAATTCACAATTTTCCTACCCCGGGCCCAACTATGGTCATCCATTAGTAGCGAAGGCCCTGCTTCACCCCATAATAGATCAATAGTCACCCTCTTTGCGAATTTGTGGGTCTGCTATTTAGCTACATGCCTGCCCCTTCCAGAGCGTATTTAGTTGCAAAAATGGTGGTGGGGGGGGGGGGGGCGGGAGCGGGGGGTCTAACGTCTGCTTTTACGTGGGGGATTATGTGTGGGTTGTCTTCCCCACCCCCACCCCCCCCCCACCCCTACACGGCTCTTCGCTGCCTTTCCCACTCCCACTCCGAAGATTTGGTATCAGAAAAATGGTATCTCAGTGAATGGAATGAGCCAGGCAGATATACTCCTTCATACAAGTATTCATTCAAAACATTAACACTTTTCATGTGAAGTGTGTGTGTGTGTGGGGAGTGGGGGCTGAAGCTGGGTAACAAAGTTAATCTGGAACTGAGCCACATCATTTTTGTTGAACGAAAAATAGAATTGAATTAGGCCTCATCAGTTACTTATAATTATACTTACTTACTAAACATTTGCGGGAACACAACTAAAAATTGGGTAAGTTAGCTATAGTTGCAGAAAGGTGCCCTTAAACTACAGTAAATAAGTTCAGCATGAATGTTTCTTTGGAGTCTGCTAGATATTTGGTCTGCCTGTTGCAGTCCATTGAAATTTAGGACCCACAAAAGTTAAGAACTCAACAAATTGTTATCATGTAAAGAAGCAAAGCACAAGAGGCTATTTAAATATAGCCGTGAGTTTATGTTATACCTTTTGTAGTTCACTGAAATTTACAGACCCGATGATTTAAGAACTTAACAAATTGTTGCTTGAGCCTAAAAATTCATAAAATGATAATTACGTGCTATCTATACTGCCATATGCGTACGGGAATTTTTATTTTCTGGGTGGGGTGGGGGAGGATGTGGAACTGAGGTCCACTTCATCCGAAAGAATCCTGAGTGCCCGAAAAAATCCTGACTCCCCCCCAAAAAATTGTTTCATCCCCAAAACGTGTTTTGGAACAAATTGTGTCTGAAAGAGTCAACTTGCAGTAAATACTGCGGCCCAACTTGATCTGGCATTGTTACGCTATGCCATAAAACCAGTCTCATCTTCATATAGTTCACCGCCTATCGTTAGATTCTGTAATGCAGTAAAATGGGCTATTTCTCTGCGTTGAAAAAGGTAACCTGTGGTTCGCTTTTTCAACGCAATGCAATGTTGCATTCAACCCGGCTTGTGCGCGTATAGGCCTATCCTCCTTTCGGAACTTACAGGCTCCAAATTTACCAGATTCTCACATCGAAAGGGTCACCTGACAAGCATAAAAATGTATACGACTCATCAACTGAAGATACGAGCGTATACAACTGGGCGTATAAAAAAATCGATAAGGTGACCTTATATGTTGAACAGTTTTAGTAGCACCGAACCTCCTTCGTTGTTATGGTTGATAGTTTCTGGTGTGGAGTTGAACGCCGAATCTGTCGATCTATGATTTTAACATGTTACATTTGTGCGAACATGTGAAAAACGATATTTGAAGGAGAAATTTGCCCGAGAAATTCATTTTCCGAGATGATCAGCAGATGTTTTTTCATACCACAAGAGTCGATTTTTCCATTCAGTTGTGTCGTTTCATTGTTAAATATTGTTTTATATAACATACTTACTGATTTTGCTTTCTTCGGTCATTCCTTTTATTAAAAAACTCTTGTTTTCGGTGATCTTGGATACGCTGTGACTGAAATTTTGAGATAAAAATAGAAATCTCTAGCCTCGCTTATCTCCACTTCCGGCTAAAAGTTTATACGGTTTATACCCTGTGAAATGACATTGACAGATGTTTTTTTATCAGATAATCACCAACAAATAGCCCATTACGGAAAATATCGTTCACAACACGTCTTATGCGGGAGTAACACCAGAGGTCGACGTCGTAACGCTGTGAGTTAGTTTCGGAAGTAGAACTGAATTAATCTTCTCTAAAATGGGGGCGAGGTGGTTCAGTAGGTAGAGCTGCAGGCTGCAAGCCGAGAGGTCCTTGGTTCGAATCCTACCTACGGCAACCGCGTTGTTTCCTTGGTCAAGACACTTCACTCCATTGCCCATCTGGGGGCACAGTGGCGTTGTGTACTAAGACGTACTACACGTCGATGGTGCACTTGTCTTCAACCAATGCTAACCCTGCTTGTGTGGAGTTAGTATGTTGGGGAACCTGACAGTTGCTCGCTGCTGTTCCGTGGTTCTTTTCGGGTACTCCGGCTTCCTCCACCCGTAACACTGTCCGACACGAGGTGACCCTGGCTGCCGAAAGTGTCGTTAAACTCCAATAAATAAGTAAATAAATAAAAGATAATCTTCTCTAAAATTTCATTATACAAATAGTAGATGACAGTTATCAAAAACTAAAGATATTTGACTATTTTTGCTTCTAAGACATAACTTATGACCCCTCACTGGAACAAGCTATAAGCTAGGGTTTTAAGGCAAAAGTTGAAAAAATAATAAAATTGGTTTCGTAATTTTGCGAATAGCGCTGGCCAGTTCAGTCGTTACGTTAGGTAAAAGGTTAAATTCACATTATATGATAAATTGAATCTCAAATTCGTCACGATTTAACATGTTATTTGTGAACTTCGATCATTAAAATCGATCTGAGCCTCATTAAACCTCGGCTCAGGTCGATTTTAATGAATTCTGTACAGAAATTTAATTTGGAATCGCGACTCGTTAGCGATACTTTATATATTCTTATTCTGGTTTAAAAAAATAAAACAGCTTTTTTAAATTCTCTACTTACCCAAAACGAAACTGTTTTCTTTGTTAACTCATGACAATTGATAAAGAAGGGAACAGTTTCTACGAGCACATACCAGAATCATCATCGTTTTGTTACACACGACTCCTGCCTCCCATTATTAACAAGACTATACAATACGGCCACCGTGGACTGGTTACGTTCCATGGATGGGCAATATTTCATCGGACACAATAATATTAGACTTCAGGCACTAATTACAGGAATAATCACAAAAAAATTAAATAATGAAGTACCGGATAGAACCCGAGGCTTCATTAATTAAAGGTTGCGGATGATGAATTCTATTACCTAGTAAGCGCATGCGTGGTCCTCACTGCCCTCGTGTGAATTACGGCCAGTACGCGGCTGCTGTACTGTAGAAACTTAAAATGATTCCCTATTATAATTTTGTATTTTCTTTTCAACAAGTAGAAATACATTAAATGGAAAAATGTGATCATCCCCAACAATATTTGGACTTCATAAAGACACTCACTTGCAACTGTTCAACTTTTTTCAACCCTAGAAATACAGTATGCTATTTCATTGTTAGTGTAATGAACGTTCACATGCTGTTCAAAGAACTCGTCTCATTTCTATCACTTAGGAATTTACAACAGCAGCCCTATAACAGTGGACCTGTTGTGCAGTATTTCTGAAGGTAGCGTGTGGTGCTGCGACGTTGCCAGGTTGTGAAGTAGATGTGCATGTTTATTTATTTATTCAGCAAGTTTATTACATTGCAGGTGCGCTGTGTCAATGGTGTATTATGGCTTGACTCTGAATTCTGGAAACCTTAGTGGTAATTTGTTTGTTGAGTTCCTAGCATCCGTCCTTGTAGAGGTTCCAGCGTATCTACTTGTTTTCTTCGTCGTGGACCGAATAGGAAGAAAACCACTACACATCGGTCTTATGTGTGTTGGAGGTCTAGCATGCATCGGAACTATATTCCCCGTCGTCTTCCAAAGTTCAGGTACTTTTACAATTAAGATTGCAATGAAGACCAATTGAAGCAAGAGGATGTGAAGAAACTTTTCTCACACATTTTCAAATTTTGGAAATTTTCTCACCGGTTCATATTGTTTTGTTTTTTTTTATATATTTGGGTTGCAGCCACCGACAGGAACTAACCCAGTAAAGCGAGTCGTCAGTCGCACTTTCCGAGGCATTGCACTGCTAAGTTCTGAAAGAAATGTCATGGGGTTGATCTCACATCTTCAGAGAGAATGTCCCCACCTAAAAGAACGAATGACTCAAAGGGTTACTTTCCTTTACTCCAAATACGCATTGCAACTAGTTTAATGTGAATATACCCCCATACTAGTTAAGAAGTTCAACAAGACCACGTTTCCTCCAATGGGTGGGCGATCCAGTCCACGACTCTCCCTGTATGCATCAAATCCATTGACTGTGTGCTCTCCAGTCGAAATGCAGACTTCCAGCAGAAACAGAGTTATCACTGTATTTTTAAATCCCACTTTCCAATAACTGTTTGTTACCTTGTCGCCTTTTTATTAGTTTGTGGCGGTTATTTAAAGATAAGCACAACAGCCTTTTATAAGTTCGATTTGATGTGTTTCCATTTGTTGCAAGCATATGGAACAATCTTAGATGAAATTCAATGACGGTAAACTACGTATCTTCCATTCTATCACGACTGTTGTGTGTATTCCCTGTTACCCGACAGAATATAGACTCTGTAAAATGTGCTAGATACACCGCGCGTGGAATCCTGTTCACGTGTAAGAGCAGAATATCGGAGTCGTTACGAACCTGACGTAAATGAAATGCTTTGACACAAAGAGGTGTCAAGCAAGAAAGTAAACAGACCGACGAAATTGATTTGTGTCTTTAAAAATAATAGCCTCATTCACATAATTCAAGTTGAATCGTGATATAAATGCGGAACGCAACTCAGGTAGAGTACGGAGGACAGGAATCAACGCCCCTTGTTGGAGGTTTTCCTGCACTTCACGCGCGACTTCGGCGCGCGCGAAATACAGGAAAAACTCCAACTCAGGTGGTGAGTTTTGTTCCCCGTACTGCACCCTCGCACTGCTTTGGTTTATTGCCGCTTTTAAGGAGGCCACTTGCGTATTACAAAATGTGTTAACCAAGAAGAGAGAACCCCAAAACACATTGGTCGATGGGGCGATATTGAAAATTGATGTCATTATTGAAACATCGCCCCACGTGTTACTTTGCTGTGTACAAATGTGTTACATTCTTTACCTAACATGAAAAGCAGACGAAACTTGCAAAACAAATTCTTGAACAACTAATTTTTTTCATTTTTTGTCTCAAAAACATAGATTATGACCCCTCATTGGAACGAGCTCGACGAGCTCGTTCCAATGAGGGGTCATAACCTATGTTTTTGAGACAAAAAATGAAAAAAATAATGAAAATTAACTGACGATTTTTGAGAATAGCGCTGGCGGTTTTGGCCGTTACGTTGGGTAAAGGGTTAAAGTGCGTTGACGTCGAAGTATTGGCTTGGAGTGTATATTTCTTTCCATCAGAGACTCCGGTATCTAAGTTTAAAAAAGTGGACAGAGCATTTGACTCGAATCACAACTAAGTCCTGGTCAGTTTAGGAGCGTTGCAAAGATGATCATGGGGTGAGTGGGGGAGGCGGAGTGTAAACCTGATTTGTCCCGACTCAAGTCGGATTGACTAATATTTCAAATGCATCATCTTCGTCGAAGGCATGCCTTGGTAATGTAGTTGGAATATTAGTCAGTTGGGTTTATAGTCAAGAAAAACTCAAGACTTCATAGAAATGTTTTACTGAATAATTAAAATATAGATGCTGTAGTCGTGATGGTCGTCAGCGTGCCCCGCGAGGGCAATCGGGATTATGTGCCCTGCCCGAGGACATAACGCCAGACGGGAAAGAATCGTGGACCTTTCGGTTTGAAGTCCAATGCCACTGAGCCACCGCGCTCCCTGAAAGAATATATAATGACTTTAAAGATTAAAAAAAAATCCTACAAATGGGCCAAGGCGGATTGGGGTCAGTTAAATCAGGACTTAGACCTAATGACACCAGCAGTCCAAGAGATGCAAAGAAATAGAACAAGCATGAATGAAATTTGGAATAATTTTAAACAATACTTTTTCAAGCCAGTCGACAAGCATATTCCTTCCAAAGCCATCAAATCAAGTAATTGATTACCAACGTTTTATAAAATAAAGAAAATGCTAAAGAAGAAACACAAATCTACACAATCAGGCAAAAAAAGAACCAACACTTGGAAATATGATAAGCACTACCAAAGAGAAGTAAGGAAGGAGGAGTGGAACTACATAAATAGTTGAGTGAGCGGAACAACACAGCACTCAACTGTTATGGATAAATATAAAATTAAGAACACAAGGCAATTTCCGCATAGCACCATTCAAAGAAAAGGAAAATAATTTTCATTAGTATTTACCATAGAAAGGGTAACACCATGGTAAGTACACATCACCAGAACATAACAAACATCATCATCAGGCAATAGGCAGGGATGGGGGGTGGGGGGGGGGGGGGGGGTGGCACGATTTCTAAGAGAGATCAGGCCTGCTAAAAAACTTCAGGATCAGATATAATATTCTAAACAGAATCATTAAACAGTGCGCAGACCACCTACATGCAGCCCACGGCTGTCTATCCCATTCCAACTCTCGGTACACACCGCCAAACTACCAAACGACTGGCTGAACACAGACATATCATGCATATTCAAAAAAGAAGATGAGCTTGCCGCAGATAACTACAGACCAGTGACGATAACATCGGTACCACGTAAACTACTGGAACACAATGTATGTAGACAAATGTTCAAACACTTCGAAAAATACCCCAATGTCTTAACATCATTGAACCATGGACTTAGATTCGGTTATTCTTGTGAAACACAACGACTTGTGACCATTGATGGCATGCTTCAGTCATTTCACCAAGGCAAACAGACTGATATTGCAATTTTAGACTTCTCCAAAGCCTTTGACACCGTCCCACACGATGGTCTCCTACACGAGCAATATGGGATCAGAGGAATGCTACAGTACAGCCGCCTTGGACTAGTCGTAATCCATGCTTGGGTAGTGTTGTCCACCGCATGCGTTTACCAGGTAAAAACATCATAAGCAACGTTTTAATTAACGAAGCACCGGTTTGTACCCTGTGCTTCATTAATTAAATCTTTGATGATTATTCCAAAAGTAAAGTTTGAAATCTAATATTATTGCGTCCGTGAAAATATTGCCCACCCCTGGAAAGTGACCAGTGTACGGAAGCCGTATTCTACATACGTGGCGCACCAGCTTACTTACAGACAGGAAAATATGTGGGGGGATTTTCAGATGAAGTGACTATTGACTCCGGTGTTCCACAAGGGACAGTCTTAGGCCAATTATTCTTCATTTGTCATATAAATGACCTTCATAACTCTGTCAGATCATCACTGAGACAATTTTTCAGACAATTGACTACCATATCGCGAAATAATCAACTAAAGGGACCATACCATAACACCATAAAACCTACAACACCTTGAAAAAATGGGCATGAGACTGTAGTATACGTTTGAATGCCAAAAAGAGTCATAAATTCTACACTCTCAACAATACACATTTCCAACATTGCCCCGAGAAGACCGAAAAACTGTTTTAAAAGGCCCAATAACTGCTTTAATCGCACTTGTGGTGGAATGTGGGCCAACTCTCTGCCCCCCTCCCCCTCCCCTACACACACACAGATCAAGAAATACTGAAATTAGAAAGTATTCAAGAGGAGGTGTGAGATTTTTCGTCAAAGACTGCAAATCATGAGAAGAAGGGTGTATGACCAGCATGATAAAATAACTGAATCTACCAAATCTGCAGTCGACACGGCGTGAACAATGACAGGCGTTATTTTATAAAGTGGCTGAGGGACAGATACCAGAATTGCTACCACACCTATTGTTAAAACTACAAGAGCTAAAAATGGAAATATTTCCAAATGCCCATATTTCATAAACCTCACGGAACAGAGAGATGTTATTTGGCATGAAGCAATCTTAGGGCCAGTAGAACTGAATGGTAAAAACTACAAATACAAAAAGACATATTCGAGCTAAAATTTTTAAAGGCCACATATCAACAAACAGTCTCATAACATCCGTAAGAAATAACAACAAAGCGGTCCAAATTTCATCAAGCAGATCCGAACAATACAGATATTCTTTCTTTGTGACTACTAAGTCCACCTCTCTCTCTCTCTCTCTCTCTCTCTCTCTCTCTCTCTCTCTCTCTCGTTGTATCAAAGCCCAGCAGGGATTCTATGACGTAACACTACATATACAAGTTATAATAATGTTAGACATATTTGTAAACTAAATACTAAGTGGTTCACTTCACCTGTGCCTTTCTGATTAGGCCGCGTAAATCTACCAGTTCTGTTAATATTCTGATGTTTTTAAGGCGAATTAAATATGTATTGATTGGAATATCTTTAAATGGAGTACGCAAAAATATCTGTACAGACAGAAATCATGTCATGAACTGTGCGCTTATCTAGGCTTATTTGCGCGTAGAAATTGTGCACAATTGCCATATCGAATGGCATCCAACGCACTGCAGGTTCTCCTGGTTACTCATAGCAAACACAGGCAATGTTTCTGCTAATGGACCTCCGGGTTACCATTGGCTGAACCATTGCTTGTGCACAGGCCATATGTACAGAATTTGATAACCTTACTATGCTCATGACGCGCAGATTAACGCGCAGATCGACGTGCTATTTGTGCTCATTTCAAGATAGGCCTTCTAGTTTTAACTGTATATCTTTATGAGTAAATGGGCATCACATTAAATCAACTGTATTCTGCGCGTAAACAACACAAAAAGTTTGTAAACAAACAGGCCATAATATTGTCGGATTACGTACTGCATTTGACAGATGGACTGAGAGCTCATAATTGTGGTTCAGATTTGCAAGCACTCCAGTCAATAACGAACCACGTTTTTGTGACATTCTCTTACATACCTATTTTCAGCTTCTTTTTTGTAACATTGAGCAGAGGGAGGCCACCAAAAATTTGCAAGACGTGACGTGGGGGTGGGTGGGTCTCTTGAGTGCGCCAAAAATGTGCATTTCCAACTTGTGCATTTTTTTTGAATTTTTTAAAAATGTATCAATATATCAACTAATATATACCATCATTTGTGTTTCAAACCTTAAAGATGATGTTGTACATCACACTCTTAGCATAAATACAACATCAGGAGGCTTTATATTTGAGAATATTGGGCTTAAACTGGGAAAATGTCACACGTTAGTAGGGGGTGGGTGTCTTGTTCGAAATGTAGAAAATGTGCAGACAATATTTGGGGAAAATTCTCTCTGATGCACTTAATTCAACCCAAGTTATTCATTTATTTAATAATATTTTGGGAACAATTCAAATGAAAATTTGTTCCCGTATATGTACACCTGCTCTGGCCAAGCCTGATAATGAACAGCTTGACATTTGTAGATTGGGGCCCACCGCAGCCCACAGAGGTTTAAATTGGTGGTACCAGTTTAACCCTTTACCTAACATGAAAAGCAGACGACACTTGCCAAAAAATGATTGAATAACTAATTTTTTTCATTTTTTGTCTCAAAAACATAGGTTATGACCCCTCATTGGAACGAGCTCGACGAGCTCGTTCCAATGAGGGGTCATAACCTATGTTTTTGAGACAAAAAATGAAAAAATAATAAAAATTAATTGGTGATTTTTGAGAATAGCGATGGCCGGTTTTGGCCGTTACGTTGGGTAAAGGGTTAAGAACATTATGAAAACCCCCTAAAGACAGCTGTGCCTACTAAGTTTATAAGCTTATTTTGGATTTTAATGGGAGAATGGGGGTGGTTGTCTGAGAACGGTAGTAGAAAATTTGCACGTGTTGGGTGGGCGGGTGTAAAAAGGAGCCGAATAAAAAATAGGACGTCACGTCTTGCAAAATTTTTAGTGCCCCCCCCCCCCCCCCCTTGCATTGAGGGTGATATTTCATTTCTGATAGTATTTAACTGTGGCTTACTCTGTTGGGGAAGTTGAGGCAAGTTCATAGGACCCCGATCTTCAGGGGGTCCCCAAACATTTCTACATATCTCGCGTGAGTGCCACAATGTCCTGTGTCCCATAGTGGACATAGGACATCGTAGCACTCAGGCGACGATATTTATACACGAGAGAGGGAGAGAGACAGAAAAGAAAAAAAAGCGCCAGAGCACACAGGCAAGTGCAGACATGGCTACGCAACTGGGGCCACCTGGATTTGCCACATACCACGATTGTTTCTTTCTCCGGTACACTCATGCCGGTCCCAGTGGTGGTAGGGCCCCAAACGGAGCACAGATCTGAGCCTAGACTACCAGCTCATCGCCCTAGAATACGCCTGTGACACCATAACAGGTTTTTCTCCGGAATACTTCTGTTCAGCAGCATTGTTTGTGTCCTTGTTGGTCTGGGGGTCCAGAGCCCCACTAGTGTATAACTCTATGACCCCCTAAGACCTTCGGAATGTTCATTGGACGAAACGCCGATGATACAGTACGGCCGTCGTGGACTGGCCACTTTCTAAAGGTGGGCAATATTTCCACGGACACAATAATAGAAGATTCCAAACACTAATTATAGGAAAAATCACCAAACATTTAATTAATTCATTAATTAAAATTTTACTAATGATGACTTTTACTACCTGGTAAACGCATGCGTGGACATCACTTACCAGGCGTGGATTACGACCAATCCTCGGCGGCTGCAGTGTAGTGTATTTAGAGCGGCTAACATCACGGTTTTGACCTTTGATATTCACCTCTATGTCTGTATTGGTACGTCTGAGGTGTGTGTGCGTGCATGTTTTTGCCTTTGTACGTATTTTCGTGTCAATCGTGCTCCCTGGGCGTGTATCAACATAGCTTTATTTTGTTCAGTGTGACTGTAAAAACATATATTCACCCTCAACGGGTTTATCATTTGCAAAAAGGAAGAATGCACAGTCAGCGAACAACATCCAGAATTTTTTTTCCACACCAATGACTCATACTGTATGCAACAAAGAATGTTACAATCAAACTTTCTATTTTCAGGTCTTCACTCACTGACAATAGTATTAGCAACTACTGGAAAGGCTACAGTTGCTGCAGCGTTCCAGGTTGTATACATTTTCACTCCAGAATTATTTCCAACATCATTACGCATGACAGTATTAGGCGCATCCTCCGTTATTGCCAGAGTAGGGGCAATGGGAGCTCCATATATAGTGGAACTGGTAAGTTTTGTAAGGGTTTATGTGGACGCATGGGGGGGGGGGTTTGAGAGGATGTGTCCCCCTCCCATCGGGAGTGGGCACCGCCTCCCAAACTCTCCCAACTGCCTCATTTAATTTTAAAACCTCCCAGAACTGGTTTGGGGTATATTTTAGCTTTACTCAGAGAATAAATCATTGAAATAAATTGCGTGACGAACCTGGGAAGGCATTGTCTGCTCACCTCGCCCCCATGGTCCGAATGCAGAAAGGGCAGCTGCAGCCTCTGCCCTCATACTTCCGGCGTCCCTGGTCATAGTAATCAAAATATAACTCGCGTGATGAAAATTTGCTGTTCTACTGATTAATCAGTTAAAAAAAAATAAATTGCATATCGAGAAGCGCATCGAAAAGTTCCCTGCATACAAACGTATGTGCTACAAAACAAGCGGTAACTCACGACAGCGATGGGTTAACATATTGAAGTGACTTTTGAAACAGCTGACACTCCGATAACGTCACTTTTGAAACCACTGATTTCGATGACGTCATGTTGCGTATTGTGGGAGATAAATCATCGTTGGGTGATGAGGTGGTGGGATGGACAGCTGTCTCATTTGAAGTGGGACGCCGTGACTACAAAATGCAGACGATTTTGAACTAGTCCGGAGATCATTAAATATTCATTTGAGGATGGTCACGTGGGTTCGATGAAATAGGTCTGTTTCCCCCAGGTATCTCAAATGCGATAAGCGTACCTTAATATTATTTTCAACGGGTTGGATGGAATGAGGACATTTCACCCGAATACTGGCGCAGCCATGGAGGTGGGGGTGGGGTGGCCATACCCTCCCCCAAAATTTAGTCATCCCCCGAGGTGATGTGGTCTAATTATTGATACGTTTCACAACTTATAGAGTATGGTCACAAATGGACTCAGAGTCAAGAAAACAGTGTTTTTGTGTTTCGAATTTCAAAATGTCCCCCCCCCCCTCCTCCTCCTCCAGCGAAAGCTCATCAGGGTTTTAATTCGAAATGTTGAAATGTTGCTCATATGTCCCAGGAGTGTATCTAGAGCTCTGTACGTCCATCCCTGCTGATGCCGCCCAGACCATGATTGACCCTCTACCATAGCGGTCATGCTCAGTAATGTTGGCTGCATGGAATCACTCTCCTGGTCTTCTCCATACCCTAGAACGCCTACCTGTGTGGTCTAGGCAGTACCTTGACTCATCTGTAAAAAGGACAGGTCGCCAATCTTCTCTGCTCCATCCAACGTGGTCCATGGCTCATTCATATCGTGCCTGGCGGTGGTTCTGGGACAGCGGGATACGAATACATGGTCTTCTCGATCGGATGCCAGCTTCGTGCAACCTTGCCCGGATAGTCTGCGTCGAAACATTTACCCCGTATGCATTCTGAAGGTCACTGCGAAACTGGGTTGCTGTGGCAAAGCGGTTCCTACGGACCTGTATGATCAAAAACCGGTCTTCAGCTGCAGATGTTGCCCTGTTTTTGCCATACTATGCCGTCTTACTGGTGTGCCATACTGCTGAAATCTTGCCCAGGCTCTGGTGATCACCATATGGTGCACACCAAGGGCTTCACCAACCTGAAGATGGGTAGCCCCTTGCTCCACCGTCCCTACAGCCCGCCACATTTCTGCTTCAGACAAATGTCTTCTTACATTTGCATTTGCCATATTCAGTCATTAAATCACAAGGGTTTGTGTTGAAATGAAGATTGAATACCATACCCATGTCATGTACATGTAGACAGTTCACGAAAACATCATGAAAATCAAGGGGTACATGCTTTCCATGACTGTCACGAAAAGTCTGCCTGTCTAGAGAGCTAATGTAAACACTGGAGACCATCTCAATACATTCTTCAACCATATCCACCAAAAATATCGCAAATATGTCACAAGCATTTCACAATGATGTGTCAAATGTTTGGTGCTCAGCAAACTTTGAGTAGTATATATTTTTGTCGGGCAAGCAAGAGATTTTACTCAAATGATTATTGCAAACCGTGTGTATATTTTTGTGGGACACGCAGTGACGACTGTCCAACTTGGTATTTCATGATTACCTGACCAACCTCTTCACGACGAAACGCATGATCGGGAGATCTTTTTTAATCTTTTTTAACACTCCCCCAGAAGTTACGCCTCTGTCGGGGACGCGCGTATCTCAGCATGTAGAAGGCGGGAGAAACATCGGTCCCACCCAGGTTTCTCTTCCGAGACACATGCATCTTAGTGGATGAGAGAAACTACTTTTATTTTATGGAATTGGAATTGTGTTTTTCAGAATATAATGTTCAATATTTTTGAAAGATCTATTGCGTTGAGGTGTAAACAATGCAATTTCCGAGGCACAGTCTGCTCCCGCGTATTCGTAACCCTTTGAACCCGAAAGACACTTTCTTTCCGGTCCATGTTCGTGATATGACCTGAACTCATAAAGTAGATATTTTTCATTGAATTGGTGTGTTTGACCAATTAAGATTTTCAAGTGCCGCCTTAATGTTGATTCGTGTTCACCTAAGTAACGAATATAGGTTCTTCTAAATGATGACACGGAGCTCGTGTGGAAGATACCATTAGGGTTCAAGGAGTTAAAATATACTGTATTTACCATTTTGTTTGTTTTGTTTCCTAGAACATTTCAATCATTTTTCCATCTGTTAACGTTAACAGCACTTTAATTTTCAGGGTAAATTTATTGGTGGAGATTTTAGTACAGTTATTCCACTATTGGTCTTTGGTGGTTTCACGTTGTTTGTTGGCTTGCTTTGTGTATTTTTGCCAGAAACGAAAGGTATAGAACTCCCAGACTCAATCGAAGAAGCAAAACATCTGAGCAGGTATAATGAAACAACTTTTACTATTTTATGATTTGCTATAATCAAATTTGGTCCAAAAATTGAATAGTTTGCCGTACACTACAGGAACAATTAATTATTTTCGAAGTTCGGCCGGGCTTTTTTATCATTCGATGAATATTTACATTTAGCTTATAATAAAACACAAAACCAAGCAAACTTTCAGTTCTTGAACCATCGGGTTGCACCCTTTGGTCCTTGACCTGAAAATTTGCTTCAGCCACTTATGTTTTTTTTTGTCGGAAGATGGGAATATGGCCGTGGTGCTGTCCGCCCGTCTGTCCGTTCACCCACCTGTAGATGGAGTTGGTTTCCTTCCTTTAATTAAAGTTTTGCCTAGTCTGTCAAAACCAAACTTGACAAGTGAGCCGGGTTTGCTGAGAGGAAGATGCCTATTTATATATGGGTCACTGTACCAAACATCAAGGTCACAGTGACCTTGAAATGGAAAATTATTCCGGGAGTTTATTGCAACTCTCTGATCAAAATTCCGCTGGGCTGATCGAAGCGAATCTTGGCATGTAGGCCTGATATGATGAGACTTTGAAGAACCCTATTCATTTTGGGAGCCATCGTGGCAAAGTTCAAAGTCACAGTGATCTTTAACTTACAAATGTTCCTACTTTTCTCTATCTGAAGTTCGCCGGTCCGATATATGAGGGCGTTTTCCGGGGGATTAGCTGCCCCTTGTCTATTTTTTTAGATGTTGTAGAAAACAATTGGTGGGAGAGAAATGGTCCTTAGGACTGTTTTTTTTTTCTAGTCGTTGACTATTTACATTCAGCTAATTACAAAGCACAAACACAAGCGATCATTCAGCTTATGGACTAATGGGTCAGATCCGGTTAACCTTGAGCTGAAAATTATTTTGTGCCTCTGCTGTTTCTTGCTTTTTTTTTTAGAAGTCGTAGAAAACCATTGTTGGGAGAGAAATGGTTCATAGGTTAAAAATGCGCAGGTGCCTCTGGAGGTTTTATCTGATAGAAGTCGTAAATAGGCGTTGATTGGAAATGGTGTACCAGTAATCTAATCAAGACGCGCTATATGTACAAATTTAGTTGAAAATTATTAAAATGCTGATAAAATTTACAAAGCCTCTACATGTACTCACTCGTTCAGTCGACATATGCGTGTAGAAGTGCATTGATGCATCAGATTACATTAATCATTTCATTCCGGTGAACAGAAACTTTTCCTTAACGCTTTACCTAACATGAAAAGCAGACGACACATGAAAACAAAATTTTTGAATAACCAATTTTTTTCATTTTTTGTCTCAAAAACATAGGTTATGACCCCTCTTTGGAACGAGCTCGACGAGCTTGTTCCAAAAAGGGGTCATAATCTACGTTTTGAGACAAAAATTAATTGGCGAATTTTTTGAATAGCGCTGGTCGGTTTTGCCGTTACGTTGGGTAAAGGGTTAAAAGAACATTCGGTGGTCGATCTGCAGATAACATAAGAGACAACAAATGGACAAGAGGATAGGCTGTAACTCTTCAACAGCTTTGGAATGGAGGTTATTAAATTAGTTAGGAAGCTCCCTCCAGCTCAAAATACATTTAGGTTAAACAAGTAAAGCTGAAGAAAAGGAGAAGTTGCAATTTATTTAAAAAATATCTGTTCTTCTGAACTTGTTTTCATTTTTCACTACACTCTATCATACTTTTAGTAAATTTAGTCAAAAAATTGGATTGAACCCTCTTGTGTCACTTTTATAAACCCGTTTGGAGGCTGTATGACAGTGAATACACTTTCCTCCTGCTTGTGTCCTGCTTGTATTATAAAACGCCACCTGCTGTTACAAAAGAAAATTTAAAACTTGGGATAAATCATAAGAGCTAGTATAGTAAGGGTAGGGGTTAGCAGTGGCCTGCTAACTCTCACCCTTACCATACTGACCCTAAACCATTGTGACTGTCTTCCATTTTATTGAGGTTTAACAACACCTTCGACAGGCATGGTCACCTCGTGCCGACACCATTTTAGACCACTTCGTGATGGAGCTTTTGTTTCTCAGTATTTTAAGTTTATCGCACGAAAGGGGATACAAGAAATAAATATGATATTGTTGGACACGCAGCGGTTATTATTTGTTAGGAATAGGATATGAAATGAAATGAAAATAAACACAGAGAAATGGTGGAGACAAGGTATGTTTAAAACTATTCTCCAGCTTTTCCGTTAAATTATTAGGGAAGCTCGCAGTACTATAAAATAGATTCACCAAATTGTTGTAGCCAGTATTGTTTTCGACGATCTTGTTCACGACGGAAACGTTTAATGTATTTGAAGGCCATTGCAAACGTCATTCGGCACTTCCAATGGGTCTCTGATGACATGTTTCTCCCCCTTCATGACTTGCCATTTTCGTCATTGGAAGAAATTTCAAGGAAAGTTAACACCACTTCATTTCCTGAAGCTGCCAGTAAATTTAACACTAAGGGTAGGTGAATTTCATACAAAAATTGAAATTAATACAAGAAGCTGGCTTTTTACAATTTTTATGTGTACCCATACTATGTACGGTACACATAATGCCGGCATCCGGGGTGACCATCCGTCGTTCGTCCATCCTTTGTCCCTCCGTTTGTCCGTCTGTCCGTCCGTCTGTCCGTCCGGCGTCCGTATCCATTTCTTTGGCATTCGATAACTTGAAAAATCTTGCTTGGATTGTCAAGTTACTTTATATTTGTGTTCAGGTTACTGATGTGCCGAGCTGTATAGTTTTTGGTGTAAATCGGATAATTTAATCCCGAGATATTAACCCTTTATCCTTCAAATTGAAAATTCCTCCAATCCCTTTGGCATTCGATAACTTGAAAAATATTACTTGGATTGTCAAGTTACTTTATATTTGTGTTCAGGTTACTGATGTGCCGAGCTGTATAGTTTTTGGTGTAAATCTGTTATTTTGATCCTGAGATATTAACCCTTTATCCTTCAAATTGAAAATTTCTCCAATCCCTTTGGCATTCGATAACTTGAAAAATATTGCTTGGATTGTCAAGTTACTTTATATTTGTGTTCAGGTTACTGATGTGCCGAGCTGTATAGTTTTTGGTGTAAATCTGTTATATTGATCCTGAGATATTAACCCTTTATCCTTCAAATTGAACATTCCTCCAATCCCTTTGGCATTCGATAACTTGAAAAATATTGCTTGGATTGTCAAGTTACTTTAATTTGTGTTCAGGTTACTGATGTGCCGAGCTGTATAGTTTTTGGTGTAAATCTGATAATTTAATCCTGAGATATTAACCCTTTATCCTTCAAATTGAAAATTCCTCCAATCCCTTTGGCATTCGATAACTTGAAAAATATTGCTTGGATTGTCAAGGAGTTACTTTATATTTGTGTTCGGGTTAGTGATGTGCCGAGCTGTATAGTTTTTGGTGTAAATCTGTTATATTGATCCTGAGATATTAACCCTTTATCCTTCAAATTGAACATTCCTCCAATCCCTTTGGCATTCGATAACTTGAAAAATATTGCTTGGATTGTCAAGTTACTTTATATTTGTGTTCAGGTTACTGATGTGCCGAGCTGTATAGTTTTTGGTGTAAATCTGTTATATTGATCCTGAGATATTAACCCTTTATCCTTCAAATTGAACATTCCTCCAATCCCTTTGGCATTCGATAACTTGAAAAATATTGCTTGGATTGTCAAGTTACTTTATATTTGTGTTCAGGTTACTGATGTGCCGAGCTGTATAGTTTTTGGTGTAAATCTGATAATTTAATCCTGAGATATTAACCCTTTATCCTTCAAATTGAAAATTCCTCCAATCCCTTTTGCATTCGATAACTTGAAAAATATTACTTGGATTGTCAAGTTAATTTATATTTGTGTTCAGGTTACTAATGTGCCGAGCTGTATAGTTTTTGGTGTAAATCTGTTATTTTGATCCTGAGATATTAACCCTTTATCCTTCACATTGAAAATTCCTCAAATCCCTTTGGCATTTGATAACTTGAAAAATATTGCTTGGATTGTCAAGTTACTTTATAATTGTGTTCAAGTTACTGATGTGCTGAGCTGTATAGTTTTTGGTGTTAATCTGATAATTTGATCCGGATATATTAACCCTTTATCCTTCAAATTGAAAGTTCCTCCAATCCCTTTGGCATGAGATAACTTGAAAAATATTGTTTGGATTGTCAAGGAGTTACTTTATATTTGTGTCCAGGTTACTGATGTGCCGAGCTGTATAGCTTTTGGTGTAAATCTGTTATATTGATCCTGAGATATTAACCCTTTATCCTTCAAATCGAACATTCCTCCAATCCCTTTGGCATTCGATAACTTGAAAAATATTGCTTGGATTGTCAAGTTACTTTATATTTGTGTTCAGGTTACTGATGTGCCGAGCTGTATAGTTTTTGGTGTAAATCTGATAATTTAATCCTGAGATATTAACCCTTTATCCTTCACATTGAAAATTCCTCCAATCCCTTTTGCATTCGATAACTTGAAAAATATTACTTGGATTGTCAAGTTACTTTATATTTGTGTTCAGGTTACTAATGTGCCGAGCTGTATAGTTTTTGGTGTAAATCTGTTATTTTGATCCTGAGATATTAACCCTTTATCCTTCACATTGAAAATTCCTCAAATCCCTTTGGCATTTGATAACTTGAAAAATATTGCTTGGATTGTCAAGTTACTTTATAATTGTGTTCAAGTTACTGATGTGCTGAGCTGTATAGTTTTTGGTGTTAATCTGATAATTTGATCCGGAGATATTAACCCTTTATCCTTCAAATTGAAAATTCCTCCAATCCCTTTGGCATGAGATAACTCAAAAAATATCAATCCGATTGTCATGTTACTTTATATATTTTTTCAGGTTACTGATGTGCTGTGCCGTATAGTTTTTTTTATGAAAATCTGATCCGGAGATATTAACCCTTTATCCATCAAATTAGACACTCCTCCAATCCATTTCTATATGTACCCATACCTTATATGGTGTACATAATGTCGGCATCCGTGGTGGCCCTCTGTCATACAGCTTTCTACTAGTTGCGCGTACGGGTACACATCGGACGATTCCATCGGCCTATTTTTTCCCCAATCAGTTTGAACGTTTGACTATTATTCTTGGGTGAAGCCCATTTAAAATAAGGAAACTGTGTTTGACCATCTTTTGATGTTCTGTAACTTTTTTCTGTTAGTTATATTGACAATGTACACATCGTAACATATAATACAGGCCCCACCCATTCCATTAATATAAACGTCTACGAGGTGAGATTTGCTATTTTTCACCTGCGAAATATAAAACATACAAATTACTGCAAAAATATATTCGCTGAACCAAACGCTAGAGTGAACGCTTTGTGTTGGCAGGCGTGATACTCTCATAGATATTCTTGATGGCGGATTATTTATTTATTTATTAAGGTTTAACGACACTTTACCAGCTAAGGTCATATCGTGTCGGTGAGAGTTGTACGGGTGGAGGAAGCCGGAGTACCCGGAGAGAATCACCGACCAACGATGAGCAGCTGCCTGCTCCCCAACATCGTAACTCCGCACTGCAGAACATGCAGGGTTAGTATTGGTTGAAGACATGCGCACCATCGACGTGCAGAACGCCTTAGTACACGGCGTCATCGTGCCCCCGTGTGGACAACGGGGTTAAGTGCCTTGCCCAAGGTGATGGCGGATTATCCGTAAACTGGTTACATCTAATTAGCTTGCCATAAAATGCCAAGTTTCCTTGCACTATTGTTTCAAAACTAAAACAACAGACAGCTCAGAGAGCTGTCTGTTGATTGCGTTTATGATAAGTAACAAAAGGATGCTTGGATTTATTTTCTACTGTTGCCATAGGTGTTTCTCATCAATTAGTTGTTTCTTAATTGGACGTGCCGCTTTCGACTAATAACCGTAACGATTTTAAGGGCGATAACTTCATCGAACGTCGATTTTCCTTACCATATTCATCAAGGATGGCAATCGAGACACACGTTCAGTTTGCGGCTAATGCCTTGTCGGACCACATATTCCAAAATAACGGATGCGCAAAGCCCAATATTCAAGTTGAAACATAAATTGGCTATGCAAAAATGAATGTACATTTGACCTTTGATATTGCTTGTCAGCTTGCTTATTTTTGCCTTTGTTGCAGAGATATGCGACTTTTAAATACAAGAAAAAATATCCCCATACTCCATACTTCTGGCCAGACGCTATTCAAGCATTTATGAGTTGGAGAAGTGTTATTAAAACTGCACAAGTATTCGATCAATGTCCTAATAGTAATTCCATTCGCATAAAGAAATGTATTGCCACATATACATACCGCCCACCCAATTTCACAGATATCCTACTGAAACTAGTTTGGCATCAACTTTCTTGGTGATAACTGTTTGATTTTCTAATGTCGAACCTGTGGCTGCTCTGCCTATCATGTGAAAATGAACTGACCAGTTTTTAGGTCGGTTATTGAGTTATTGAAGATATACCAAATTACCATCCAAACAAATAGCAAAGAACTAAAATCAACAAAAAACTACTAACTATAATTTTGAAACACATGTACCAATAAGATGACGACTAATAACAACGAGTCCGCTGAGTTGATTGTACAGTTGATAGAACTGGGGAGCTGTATACACACAGATTATCATGATAATGTGCATGTCCTGTGATTTGTATCAGATTCGAGGTGGTGTCCAGGATGGGATCTTGCCGGCGAGTTATGATCCCATTCTGGACACCACCGAGATTAAATCTTGAATTATTAATACAATTTCGGGACATAATGTTGGACGAGAAAAGGTTAAATAAAAAACCCATACAGATGTATTTTATTGAACAACATTGTTGTGCTCTTTAAGAAACAATTAGTAACGCGGTCACCGCAAATTTTCAAACTTGCGTTGTAAAATTATTCACTCTCAGTGTCACTTCCTATGGTGATACGCTTGGAGTTACAAGTGTGCAATATTTAATTGTGCAGTTTCTACTTATTGTGTGTGTGTGTGGGGGGGGGGGGGGTAAATTACTATTAATAGTTCAGTCGCTAATTGTAAGGAATTTTGTTTTGTTTTGTAAGCGATCAGCTGAGTCGATCACTGAAACGCACATAAAATGTATTCATGCACCTGTTATGCTAGAACGTTACGTTCCCGAAAACGAGTCGTCTATTTGATACGGAATCAGAATGGGTTGTCTGTGTGATGCGGAATCGGAACACATTATGTGATACGTACCGTTTCTCGTGGTTTTCAAGCCTAAATGAATTTGATTGTTAGATAAATATATATTATCATCATTATGTTTATATACAAAATTTGGTATTAGTGTTGAGCTCTTGCTTCCAAGGCCATGTCTCGACGAATCAAACACTCATCGAGATATAGCCTCAGAAACAATAGCGAGATTCTGGTGTAACATTTTTACATAAATTCAATGATGATGATAGATTTATCTTACAATTCTCAACTGTAATAACTTGATTAACACTTTACTTAACGACTCGCACGCATCTCCCCGCGTAATTTACAAATTGAGCAGTTGAAAAAGCATTATTTTTCAAAAACTTTAAACCAAATCATATCACGTGAACCCTCACTGGAACGAGCTCGACGAGCTCGTTCCAATCAGGGTGTCACATGATATGGTTTCCTTGAAATTTTTGGAAGATGTTTTTCACAAAAAAAAATTAAAATACTACATTGTAATATCATGTGCTATCAGTAAAGGGTTAACTGGTATTTTAATTCTTGTCGTTTCGGGTGAAACTGTATGCGGCTCTTTTGAACTTTTGCGATCCTCGAATAAACTTATTGAGCAAGTTCAATTTCAGTAAAGACTGTGCACTTTAACAGTATAACTGCGTGTTGTCCCAGCTTGAAGGCTTCCACTGATTCAGATACAAAAGCATCAAGGCAATGTAGTTCCATAATTTAATAATTATACTTTTGAGAACAAAATAGAGACTCTGATACAACATTTTGTAGAAAAACATTACGGTAATAATAGATTTGTCTTACAATTCTCAACTGCAGTTCCAAAAACTTGATTAAGGGGACGTAATCCCTAACTTTGGTCAAATTTCATGTAATTTTCTTCAAAGTCTAAAAAAGACCCACAATGAATAACCCCAATAAATTATGTACTAAAATACTTGGAATGAACATAGAACATCTAAAAACTGGAATTTGCCAGCCATGGAACTGCTGCCATGTGTTGATAGCACCGCCTGAAAGTCTGCTATGGCATAAGTAAGAGAACAAATTTTTTACAATGAAATACCTCAAAATAAAATAACAGCTGTATTCTATAAGCAGTGAAGTACATACTCGAAGAAATCTTTTCTTAATTCTTGAAAGTAATAAAGATTGAGACCAAATGTTATAATGGAGTGCTCACTGATTGAAGGCAGGCATTTTCTTTTGTTTGTGTTTTGATTTGGGGGAGTTCAACAAAGGTCAACTTGAAGGAGTCTACGAGAAGAAGTATGGAAGGACAACAGAGTGTCTCCGAATATAAAGATGTATTTGTCACTGTGGTGGTTTGGAAAGAAACTATGATACTCTCCTATGTAGATTGCACTGCAAAGTCATACATTGTAGTTGAATAAATATATCTACAAATCCCTTGCACTGTAACCCCTTTTATCCCATGCATCAATTTGATAGTGATTAAATTGTTAAATTTGTCTGGTTTATCAATAAGTAAGATAGCTTCGTTTATTCTGTTTATTCTTGGACACCAATACACTCATGATATCTGTTGGAGAAGAAATAAGAGTAACTGTAACCTGTCACTGCAGTAAACCATCAAATGCACATAAAAGTACATTGTTATTCAAAACACATCAACTCAACCCTACACACCCATTATTGCATGGACTTTTCCAAAAGAGGCTTATTGGCATAGTGAGATCAGGAGGGCACATCCAGTAGGTCTCACATTCATAGGTGTTCACATATTTTATCAAGAACGCAGTACGCAAAGTAATCCCCAAAAGGTGACAAGTGAGATCCATTTGATACAAAATTTCCCCGGGGAGGGAAGGGGGGGGGGGGGCTCCCTTCCTTGTATGTCTCTACCTCCGGCACTCATGGCATATGCCTTTTTCATCAAAGTTTAACTCTTTTTTTCTTTTTGAAGATCCTGGCGACACACATGTTCCAAACACTATCAGGCAGGTAACCCTCCAAAAAAGTTTATCTGCAAAAATCATATTACATTGCAAAACATTCTTTTTAGACTTTAAGTTCTGGACCTTTCATGCTTCTTACTTTCAACTATAACACTTCATTTGTCGATTAATGGGTGAATAGAAAAAAAACCTGCCATAATCAACATGTTGAGTTCCAGAAGCCTCCATAACAGCTCCGTTAAAAGTGTCAAACATTAGATTGGTAGCTTTACAGAATATTTATTAGCTTGTTAAGTAATAGGAACAAAATATCCACAAAACATATTTTGTTGCAATTAGTTTGAGGGTGTCAGCAGGCACTTTCCAACAAATTGTAACAAATCAACTAGTTATAAACAAAATGTTCTAACTCTAAAGAGTGAAAAAGGACCACAACTCTGGAAAAAATGTGTGGAAGAAACACATGCTGCAGCAGTTACACAGGCATCGTTTCCCCGTGATGCTCGATCACAACACCAAATATCCTTCAAATTGGAGTAGCAGTGGTTGAGATACAAGGGAGAATGTTGGTATGGGTTAGAGGACAGAGGTCTCCACGGCACTAGATGTGCCTTTGACATTCCAACTTCCAAGTCCGGGCATAATAATCACAACATGCCCACCTTATCAATTCATAATTTCAATAAAATAAACACAATTATCAATTTTAATTAATTTATAGATGATGGAAAAATATTTGGCTTCTTTCGCCTTCTCGTACTATTACCACAAACATCTGCTGGCAGTATAATGCTGACAAACGAAACTGAACGCATGTGGTCTGGTGTGTCAGGTTAAAAAAGTAACTCGGCACGGATAATGAAGAAATTGTGAATATTTCGTGTATTTCATTTGTTTAAATGCCAATTGTGTCTAATTTTGACCGTGGATTCGTTAATTCGTTTGGGTTTTGACCATCACGGTCACGCTGACAGCGGTTATGTTTATTATGATATGCAAATTGGCAGATAGTTTCCGGTAAAAGAGATTTGTCACATTTGTCAGTGTAAAACGATGACAAAAGACACTGATCGACGCTTGTGTTGGTATGGTTGTTGGCAAGAAAAAACTAAATTCACAGCATCGTCCAATCGCACCTTATTTAAAAGCGCGAATGCATCATTTTCAACCCATCTTCAATCGGTCCTTTGCGGACATCAACACAGTCGCGGCGAAGATCCATGGTTACTAGGAAGCAAATAACTTCACAACTTCGGGGAAATCAACACGCTCAATATAGTTCCAGGTCACTTGGAATATACTTCGTGAAAAAGTGATTTCTGAAGCATTCAGCTTACTTTGTTATGAATATTGCCTTATTTTATGTGTATCGTCCCGATTTTATACACTTGGTTATTTTTTTACAAGTGGTTCATGTTGTCTTTTTAGTGCGCAATAATTCAGATTTTTTGTCAACAAAAAAGTTCAGACGGCCTGTAAACATGCATGTCACTGGAGGGAATTTCAAACAATATTTTGCAGTTATGACATTAACAGCTCAAGTATTTGCTGTAACCTGTTTCCAAATCCGCACATACATTGTCTCGAACAAATAAAGGGGCGTGATTACGTCCTTTCATTCTTACGATCGCCCAAAATGAGTACTCCTGCAAGAACCACATTGTAATCACATGATCGGAATAAACATCATTGAAACATGGCCACATCCGGAACATCCAAAATTTGTGTTGGTGGTATTGCATTCCAACATCAAAACACACCAGAGTGTGTGTCATAAAAATGCTTTCTCCGAGTCTGTATTACGTTATCATTACATTGAGGACAAGACTTTCGATTTACCGATCAGTTTGTGGTTTTACGGGTTCGTTATTTATGCCATTGGCAAATTAATGTTCTTCAAAATCATAAAATTCACTTTTTTTCCTGAAAAAAATTATATGTACCTTTTCTATGCACTTTACTCATTAGTTCGCTATATAATTTGTCTTTCTTTACTTCTCTTATCTGTTTCTGGGACACTGGAAAAAATGTCAACAAATTGACCAAAGATACGTTGCTCGACCCCTTAACTAACATTTTAATTTCAGATATCAATTTTACAACCATAAAACGCAAGTCGTTTCGCTGGTAACTGTATCCGACTGCCTTGAACTTTCAGGATCTGGCGCGAACAAAACATAATGAGCGCGTTCGCTCAATATTCCGAAGAGACTCTGCGCGGCGAACGGGGTGTTGTTTCAACTGCAGTTCGTCCAGTGATTCAGGAACAGAAACAATAAAAGTAATCTGGTTGAATGATTTAATTATTATACTTTTGAGAAGAGTTTTTCCCCACTTCATATACAGAAACGTTTACGATCTCTCGCAAATGCCTTTCGAAACCATGTAATGTTCTATAAATGGTAACGTAACCAGATCATAACTAAACACGCGCTTGTAAACAGTGATAAGGCTGGACCGAAACTGTCTGGTCCCACAATTTTATCCATTCTGAATATTTTAGTGCAAAACAAATGTGTATTGGTGCCAAGACGCTAATGGGAGGGGAGGGGTGTACTGCTCTGTCTGGTCCAAAGAAAGTGATTGATCTTTGAAAAATGAATCGGCAATTATTTCAAGAGTGAACGGACACTTGGTCATGAGTTGGAAGAGATGTGGTAAACGAGGCTATTGGCCGGACCCCGGCCCGTACTCCGAAAGTGATGTCATAATCATGTGACTTAGTTACGTCATGTTGTTTGGTTATTATGGTAACGCGCGCAGCAATCTTGTGACATCATTTCCAAAGTGATTGTTTTAGTGCGCAGGCGCAGCGCGTGTTATTAGAGCGACACGTATTTCCTTGATCCAATTTTGTTACTAGAAGCGGTCATCTTGGTTTCTATGGTAGCACATGGTTGCTATGAGCCTGGAAAGCTTGTAATAGAAAGGGGGTATATTCGGGGGTGTATTCGACTGAACAAGAGTACATCTAATAACCCACATAGACCCGACAATCTCTCCAAATCACAAAAAACACCCCAAATCACCGACGCGGTCTCGGATGCACCCAGAATCCTCGTTTTTGTCCAACAATATGGTGAGCTCCTTTGTATAAGAGTACATCTAATTACTCAATATCTTCGGTTATTTCATATTTATCGAGTTTGGGTTCGTCTGAAATCCTATATTTCTATCTATTAATCCATGTTTTTTGTTTCTGTCTACCCGGCCCTGTTTGTTGTTCTGTGGTATGCTCCAGTACCATAGAAACGCCTTTTATTTGAAACAGTTGTAGCTTATTGTTTCTATATTTAGCTTCTCTTGTCTGTTCTAGCTAGTTCTAACCCTATTTCGGGTACTCGGGTTTTGCATGTTGAAAATGTAATTGCGCCTCTTCGACTCATTTCAGGAAAGGGGATCTATGTCCTAAAGAACATTCTGGAAGTTGGGTGCCGAGAAATATGGATCCTGGTTTCATCAAAGAGCTAAAGAGCAGTGACTGAAACAGACATTGCTCAGACGAATCGAAACTTAGCGAGCAAATGAGCCATCGAGCAACTGCTTGACCGAATGACTCCTCTTACTAATTCTTATGCTCACTTGGATATTGGGGGATACCTATGGTACGGTGATGTACTATTGGAGGATATCTATTGGTGGCTACTTTTTGGATGATCCCTTTAGAGATTAGATGTAGTCCAAATCTCTGTTCATACATCCGGGTACATCGATTGAATAGTTTCAAAAGACAACAGTATATAACATTCGATTCCCTTTTGTACTTTGTCACAACCACAGAAAAGAGTATGTTCAGTCCATAGTCAATTGCCCAAGGCATCTTGGTATATAATACATTTGTTAAGTTTATAGTTAATTGCCCATGACATCTGCTTCATCTCCATGTAGAATGTAGTTCTTCTCTCCTCTTCTTCTTGGAGAGGTTGAGAACCACCTTCTTCTTTTCATACGGATCTTCTTCGCATTACCTAACTCTGGTAGGGTTCTTCATGTTGTGTGTTCGCTTGTTCAACACTGACAGCTTGGCTTTCTTGGTTGTTTTGATCCCCGGTGTGTTGTAGGCAGTCTAGTCCGTCGGTTATTCTTTTGAGCGCCATTCTTGGGTTGGTCCATCAGTAAATCTCCATTTTTCTATACACTGTTCTGTTCTTGATTTCAGCTGTAGGTTGGGAAGAAACGTCATTCCTCTATGTGCCAACATCAGTCATTTTCAGTTCGTTCGTTTTTTCAGTGGTAACTGTCGTCTGAGTGGAAAGTTCTTTATTCTTAACTTCAATCTTCTTTAGTTCGTTTTCTCTGGAAACTACCTCTGGCATCTCTTTTGTTCTCTTGTTTGTAGTTTGAGCGGTAACTACGTTCCTCTTCTTTAACTCTTCACCTTTCAGCAGCCCTTCAGTTAACAATCGACCCATCCCCACATATTTTAGTTTCTCTCACACAACCTTTGAAGTGGTCTAAGTTTCTTCTTTTGAATCCTTCTACCATACGATTCACTTGAGTGAATTCCTAGGGAGGCAACTTCAGTCAGGCATCATTCTTGAACATCTGCATGTGTAAGTCGTCTTTTAATTTTAGCACTGTAATGGACATTGACATCTTCACTCATCGACGGGCAGAACACAAATTAATTTATTTTCATACGAACGATCCTTTTATATTTTTTTCTACAACGGTGAGTTCATTTTCTCCTTGGCTCCAAATCCTCTTCGTTGTTATCACTAACTTCCACTTCGAATGAATACTTTGCCATGAGGTCGTCAAACAGAAATTTTCTCTTTTCCAGGGCATATATCTGGGATTCTTCAAAGTCATATTCCTCTTCTTCACGAATCCGCTTTGTAATCTCTTGAACTGTCTTGTGATTTGGGTTCTTGCAAAAATTCGTAATGTGTTCTACAGATAAACTAGAAGTCCTGCCCTGAACTGTGTGCTTATCTAGGCTTAATTGCGCATAGGAATTGCGCGCAACTGCCATATCGAATGGCATCCAAAGCACGAAGGTTCTCCTGGTTACTCATAACAAACATAGGCAATCTTCGTGAACAATAATGGTATTTATGACTCTTCCTACCGTCCGATTTGGAATGCATCTTCTCACAATATCTACAGCGGCACTCGATGACGTTCAGGACACAAGTGAGCTGAAAGCCAGCCTCACACCCCTTTTATCCTTTTTCCCACTGAAGTACCCACGAGAGTGAGTTTAAAGGAATGGAGTGATCTCATTGGTTAGTTAGTTGCAGTAAAGTGAACTAATTGGATCAATGAAACATGATTTATGCCGGAGTACCCGAAAAAGAGTTAGAACTAGCTAGAACAGACCAGAAAAGCTAAATATAATAACAATAAGCTAAACCTGTTCCAAATGAAAGGCTCTTTTAAGATTTCTTAATATATTCCAGAAAAACGAATAGGGCAGGGTAGACAGAAACAATAGCATAGATATAAGCAGAAGATTCCGACGGAGTCCGAACCTGATAAATAGGGAGCAACCGAGGATATTGGAAAATCAAAGGAATGCGCCTCATTATTGGAAAAAGGAGGGATTCTGGGGATTCCGCGTCCTTTTCGGTGATTTGGGTGTTTTTTGTAATTTTGAGTGATTCTCGGGTAACTGGATTTACTCTTATTCAATCGAACAGATCCTCAGAACATACTCCCGTTCCATTATAAGCCTTCCGGTCTCATAGCAATGACGGGATATCATAGAAACCATGATGGCGGTCTCAGGTAAACAAAATGGACGACGGAAGCATGTGCCACCCTAGCAACATGTAATGCGCATGTGTAAAACGACCACGTATCACTATGGGGATGACGCCAAAAGAAAGTCGCTCACGCTGGCTACCATAATAAGCAAACATGACGTAACTAATTCTGGGGTCTATAACGTCACGTCCGGGGTCTGAGTCGGGGCCTGTTTACTACATGCTGTTGCGGATAAAATCCGTCATAACACGAAAATTCTGAAGAAATTATCGGCAGGCGAAAACGTCGCTCACCTCAGGTATAGCTATGCCACTGATTCAGTTAATGGTCAGGCTGAATGATATTGGTACGTACACCTGTTGTTTTACTAATTGCTGTTAATCCTGTTTTCTCGCCAAGATATAGCCTTAGATGCTGATGTGGCGTCAAACACCAATAAATATATAAATGAATATTTTTAATCCTCTGGTCTTATGGAGTATTTATCTTGTTAAATGTAGTCTTTGGTAAAGCTGCTAACCTACAATGTTTTTTTTTTAAGAAAAAACAATGCTTCATTACCATTCACTGACAATTAACGTTGAAAGTTTGTGAAAACACAACTTCCAACACCTTATTGACAACAGATGAAATAACATAAATTTTGTTTGTTTCGACGTCGATCGTGCTTTTATCTGCCGCCATGGTTTTCCTTTGCAATTGAAAATTGAAAGAAACTTTGTAAGTGCCAAACAAAATTTCAGCTAACGAAGGTTTTTTGGTTTCAAATTAAAAAAACAATTGTGAGATCGTTTTGCATATTGCAGTTGCAGGATACATATTTTGTACCAGCGCACCTGGTATTCGATATATTCGGGTAATAGCGGGATTAGTACATGCTTACTGTGAGCGAAAAACTTTTATAATTGTAATTCCATATTTTATTGTTTCATTAGTTACTGTAAATGATGGAAATGAATTATCGACGTTACGAAAGACGTGACATTCTAACGGAATGTTAATCAATCATTTCAGTTATTCATGTTCAGAAGAGGAAAATACATTTCTTGAAAGTACCATTTCAAACATTGTCATTATAGTATTGGTGCTGAGTTCGGCGGGGATATGTCTAGAGGGTCATGGTTCTGGGGGGGGGGGGGGGTGCCCATATGAATTTCCTTCTCTACCCCGCTACCGGCGTGTGGACATCTAACCATCTGATAAATCCATTTGTACCACCCCATCCCCTTCCCCAAAGTGAGGATCGTCCAACTGCTCCCTGCCAGTTTCTATCTGCTGAAGAAATCCGAATGTAACAACTCCTTAAGTGTTCGAAATATATGACCAGTCGGTTCTAGAACTGGAAGTCTGTTTTTTGTACAACTAGGCGCCATCTGCAACGGGACGAACAGTTAAATCGCGTTAGAAAATCCTATGAAATGATAAATGTATTTCAAAATTCACTAAATATTCTTTACAAACGGCCACAGGTATAGATAAAATACCAAAAAATCTATCACCACAGAACATGAAAGTAAAACTGTAGGTGGGTTGTTGGTAATAATATCTAACTAATGACAGTAGTTGCCGAGATTGGAAGGGTAGCTACCCCTTACCATCAATCTCAACCCACCCTCTATCGTCAGGTGCATGTCGTTTGATAAAGGAAATCGTTCCGAACCGTGTTCTTGACCAGTAACCAAAACACGAAGTTCGTGTAAATTGTGCTTCTTCCATCTCATTCTTCTAACTTGTTCGTCTGATCTTACTGTCCGTCCACGTTGACTCAAAGGAATACCAAGAACTTGATCCCTTTAATCCCTCAACTCTGTAATCAACGTAACGGCCATACGTGGTTTGTGCTAATTACGGAAATCGCAATTCAAATTTGTTACTGTCTTCAATCTGGGCTTCAAAAATATAGCTTATGAACCCTTTTGGGGACGAGCTCGTTTCAATGCGGGTTCATAAGGTATGTTTCATGCTATTTTTTTTTTTTTTTTGTTATGTCATTTAAGAATTTGGTTTGCACGTGCAACTGCAACTTCGTGACGGACAATTTGCATCATTGGAAGAGATTTGCAGGAAAGTTAACACCCAATACTTTTCCCAAGCTGTCAGGAAATGTAACACTAAGGATATGGTAATTTAATACAAAAATTGAAGTTTAGAATGTTGGCAAATTTGTATTATCGATGTGCGCATCATTTCACAAACTTCAGGCATTTGTCAACGAGTAGTTTAAGGGCCTACATAAGTAATGAAATTTTGTTTATTCTGAAAATTCACACCTCTCATATTCCTTCAATTCAAATTAAATATACACAAATTATACATCAAAATGAAGGTTGGGATGTATAGAACACGAAATACATATGTAATCAACTCATAGAGTCGACTGTAGGCACCACCGGTTCCTGGAAGTCTGCTACCGTATTCGCACCAGAACTGATAATAAAATAATATTTCATCAGAACAACTTGTGGCCAAATGTGCTTCATATATCCAAGAACAAAGCTAGGCATTCAAAACACTTTCGAATACAGCGATACGACTGCATTTGTGAAAAGGACAACACTGTCTGCATTTTTTATTGAAGATGGTTTCCATGCTCGACAGACATGCCCAAATCACTCGATACCACGAATTTCCACCGAAAAACAAAATATCGTAATTCTCAGAAATTTCAACAGGTATCATGATACCTTGCGTTGAATATGGCAACTGTGCAGTCTCTATCTAATAACAGTATACTGTATGAAGGCGATCTTTTTCATTATTTGATTTTACACGACGTTGTTTTTACATGCTTTTTTCGTCCGATGACGTCGACCGGAAATCGAAAGTATATTCATACGTAAACAAAAGCAAAGGCTTTGGAATTTACCCCCATGCAACTCTGCCGTCGTGTTTTGAAGATTTTTGATCCCCTAGCTTTGTTCTTGTACATGTAAAGCACATTTGGCCTCGAGTTGTTTTCGTAAAATATTATTAAATTATAAGTTCTGGTGCGAATACGGTAGCAGAATTCCAGGAACCAGTGGTGCTTACAGTCGACTCTATGAGTTATGAGTTGATTACACATGTGTTTCGTGTTCTATACATCTCAGTCTTGATTTTGATGTATATTTTGTGTATATTTAATTTGAATTGAAGGAATATCAGAGGTGTGAATTTTCAAAATAAACAAAATTTCATTACATATATAGGCCCTTAAAAATACAGAAGCTGGCTTTCTACAATTTTTTTTCTCCATTGGACGAAAAACGGCGTTTTCATCATCTTTCGGTATTCTGTAACTTTTTTCTGTTCACGATATCAACAGTGTGTGCATCGTGACGTCTTTGCTTCAATAAAAAGTCATAAACTACTTTTTGCAATTAGCCAGGTGTCTCTAAAACAGGTTTATTGATTCAAACAATATTGCATATACATTTCTGATTGCAGACACTTCACTTCTTATCACAGAAATCCCCAGTCACATCGATAAAAGCCGGTCAGACAAAAAACCACAGATAAACCTTTCTGGCAAAAACTACGGAAAATCTGCCTCCAAAGCCAATGCTAATACCGACTACAGAGAAAGCACTTGGAGCTATGCTTAAAAAACAAAAATATATATATATATGACCGATATTTTAGATTGTGACATTGGAATGATGGCGGGAAATATCCGAAAATTGACTCCATACAAATGTTGGAAATTGGACGTTTCAACCTGCTGATAGGTCTGGCTAAAGTGGCAATTAAACAACATGATCCCCTTCACGCATGCATGCCATTCACACCTGATTGATTAAATATCAATACTACCTGTTGATCATGCTTCTTAACTGCCGCCCGGACAAAAGTTTTGCACTATTCCACCGAAACGCGCAAAACTAATAGTCTTTGCTTCAATAAAAAGTCATAAACTACTTTTTGCAATTTGCCAGGTGTCGCTAAAATAATGTCTAAAAGCACAGAAGACTATAGAACGCAGTAAAATAATAACAAGAACTAGATTGACTACCTATGGTAATATCCTGAGATAACATTTGCTTCACAGATCGAGCAACTGTGTCACTTTCAAACGGGATTCTAAAGAATCCTCCACATAACCGTCCTTCGCTCGCTCACTGCGTGACGTTTCCAACAACGGTCGTTCACACCGTTGTTCGCTGCAGCCGTAGCACCACCAGATCGGAGCGAGTGAATGCCAATGTTAACGTTACCCACAACCTCTCTTAACCTACTGGTAATGCATTCTCTTGCCCTGGTGTAACTGATGGATTTATCTTTATGAACCAATATACACTTATTCTCAGATCTGAAAAGAGACCGGAAGAGAAAACAATCCAATGTCACATCTAATTCTGATAGAAACAGGTACTTTTTTAAAAGCGAGTAAGGACAGGCACTGGACTGACCTTTCGAAATAACAATTTCATTTCCTGACCGATACAGTTTTGCTTTTGGTGATCTGAAGTTTAAAATAATCCTGATGAAAAGAAATATCGTTGCATTGCGGTGAGCGAAGCTCATTAAATCTCAAAAACCCAGCAAAACTGAGCACTATCGTGGTCAGATCTCTGAAAATACCCAGATCATCAGAGTTTGCGTACTTATCACACAAAGAAATTATATTTTCTACAGAAAATGGGTCTTTTTTGCCCGTCCTTTTCTGAAAAAAGGCGTTTACTGGATTCGACTAAACTATCCACAAAACCGTTATCAGTTGGATCAGGGTGTCCAAACAACTCATGAATCCATTTAATAGAATATTTGGTGGCAGAAGCTACTTGATAAGAACACTTTTTGTCCATTAAATCCGTCAAGTATTTAAAGCAATGTGAATTGGATTTGTGGGAATAGCGTCACTACTACCTAATCTAGAACAAATGTCTTCCAATTATTAAAGTAACTACAATACTTGGACACCGTGGAATCAGCCCTGGACTGCAACAAACATTGCGCCATATGCTGCGATGCGTTAAAACATTAATTTCTCTAGAAGGTAACAACCCACTCTCCTGGATATGCCGGTAATCTCGCCAATTAAACCTGTGAAAATAAATATTGTCTATTACTCAAACAATCATTAACAACTACTACCGTCGATATGAATGGCACCCATCATGAAACGTAAGGGAATTTCGAGAAATATTCCGTTATCTCCCTTGCCTGGGAATACTATATTTAGTGAACCCAAAACCCGGATTTGCTTCTCTTTACTTTGGCTTTGACTGACCCTCAAAATATGTGGCCAAAAAGGTGCCGAGGTCCAGACTGGAAAAATAACGGAACTTGAAGCGTTATCTTCAGAAAGTTGTAAAAGCACTTTCAAAAGCAGTCTTGGGGGCGGAACAATCCAGTTATTCTCAGCCGACCAAATCTGTGTGAAAGCGTCAACCCCTTCCGTGCCCGGGCACCACCATCTAGAATTGTATCTCTCCATTTTTTTGTTATAGTCTGCCGCGAAACGATCAATAGTATGTGGCCCCCATGATAGGTCTAATGCTTTAAACACTTCAAAACTGACTTGCCAGTCATCTGAATCACAACAGCGACTGAGTCTATCCGCGTCTACGTTAAGCTCCCTCAGGATCCAATTTACATGGAAAGCAATATCATGTTCTAAACAAGTTTCTTCTATATTCAAGGCTACTTCTTGTAAATGAACTGTTTTACTACCAACTCGAGTAATACTTGCCACAGCTTGATTATCAGTTTTCTAATCAATGGTCTTACCTTTCAAACCAGAAACCAAAGTGCCACAAACTCTGTGAAGAGCTGTCAGCTTCTTCCACGTAGAGCTCATCGAGCTCTCAACGGCTGACCATGTTTCAATCACCTCGGAACCGTCCACGCCTTCTGCGTAACCGCCATAACCAGATGACGACGCATCTGAATACACAATCCCAGAGTATACCTTCGACCATATCAGGTCAGACCCTACCAGGTCCGTGTCATTAACTGTCTGTATGTTGTTTTTCCCGAAACATAAGCTCTTTCCGAGCATCTGATGACAAGAGCACTGGCGAATCCCAGCTCGCCTTAAAAGCCAAACAGTTGTACAAATATCTCGTGTGTAATCTAACTTGTGAAGCGGCAGCTCCATTCATAGATATAATTTGACCAAGAAAGGCTGTCAATTTCCTTGCCTTTACCAATGAACTTCTCTCAAGAGAGATTAGCAAATTATTAACTGAATCGATCGATTCTCGTCCCCGAAACCCTGACAGAACCCTTCTCGAAATCCCACTCCAGGCCTAGCCAGGTGGACTTTAAAGAAGGCTTCCAGCAGCATTTCTCTTGGGCAATAACAAAACCGAACCTGTTCAAAGATGTTTGTATTTTACTACTGACAAGAAGTGCACTATCATAACCATGTGCACCAGCAATTCCATCATCTAAATGCATAATCACTTTATCATACTCTTTTCTCCGGTATTTTATCATAACTCTAGTGACTTTTGTAAATATATGAGCTGCAGTGGAAATACCAAACGGGAGTACATTGAAAACAAAATAAACATTTGTTCCGTGATAAAACCAACTAAATCCTAAATACTTTCTGAATTGAGGAGAAATATCAATATGGTGATAAGCAGATTTCAGATCGAAATTTATCACAAAATCACCCTGTGAAAAAAGCAATCTGGCATCAGAGGCGTCTTCCAGACAAAATTTAAATTTAGACAGACAAGGGTTAATGTGCCTGCAATCTAGTATCAGACGTTTTTTGCCATTTCGATTGAGCGCAACCGTTAGAGGGTTAATGACCACTGGAGTTTCCAAAGAACGTGAAATATAGCCTTTCTGCAATAAAGCTTCAATTTCGTATCGACAAAGACTTGATTTTGTAAAGCTGACAAATTGTTTTTTAAAACAGCATTTTCAGGTGAAGCCAAAAATGGAAGACGATAACCCTCCTAAATTACTTGTAATATGCAAGTAGAGGCACCTGCCAACTCCCACGTTTCGATGTTGCGTTTTAGACGACCAACAATGGACGTATTGTCCTGCTTCAAAGCGCATTCTTTCACTTATGAAGCGTGCCCCAAACTGAATTGTTCGTCTGTTGCAATCAATATATCGTTACCTTGTAACGATGTACCGTTATGTTGTGAGGCCAAATCGCTCAACTGATTAACGTCGTTGTTGGATTTGTTTTTTTTTCGCTTGTCTCGCAAACGCGAGTTAACCCACCTACATAAGATTTATCAAAGGAAATACTTATCTGATCATGTTCTTGAACGCTGCTGGTCTTTACAGAACATTCAGCTATCCACTGCCCCGCCTTACCACAAGAGAAGCAAAGCCCGGGCTTCCTTCCTGATGCAGGCTGAGTGAAATGGCTGGGAGCTCCCGTGGATAATGAAGTTGTCGGATATGGCTGAAATCTCGTTTCGACGGCCTTCCTGTTGTTTAAACTTCTTTTGCGCTCTGCCATCTGCCTTGAAAATTCTCCTTTCCTCGTCAGAATCAACGGCGAGTTGGTGATTTTCATACTTAATCAGCTTTTGTTTATGAGTAATTAAGTCAATACCTTCTGATATTTTCTCGGATGCTTTTGTTGCAGAATGACTAGAAACATTTTCAAGGTGAAATTTGGCTTCCTGTAGTTTTTCCTGGACCTTGTTGCTGTGATCGAATTGTTCAGCGTTACCACGCTTTTGAAATTTGAATTTGTCTGTTGCGACAGTTTTCATCTGAGATAACTGCAAATCTGAAATTTCCTTTTGACTAGTGCTGATATCCTTTTGAAAAGACTGCAATCTTGCTGAAATTAAACTGTCCAAATTGGAAAGAAGATCTTTTTGAGAGTCCTTTATGACATCTTTCACATTGGCATCAATTAATTCAATCATTTGGGACTCCATTTATGTAAAATTCAAGGCACAAAAATTGGACGTTTCAACCTGCTGATAGCTCTGGCTGAAGAGAAAATTAAACAACATGATCCTCTTCACGCATGCTTGCCGTTCACACCTGATTGATTAAAGATCAATACTACCTGTTGATCATGCCTCTTAACTTCCGCCCAGACAAAAGTTTAGCGCTATTCTACCGAAACGCGCAAAACTAATAATATAATACAGACGCTGCCATTTCCATTAATATAGAAGACTAGGAGTTACGATTTGTTAATTGTATTCCTTGGACAAATTACTGGAAAACACAAATTTGTTTCCTGCAACGGCTTAACCCTTTACCTAACAAGAAAAGCAGACGACACTTGCAAAAAAAATTCTTGAATAACTATTATTTTCATTTTTTTGTCTCAAAAACATAGGTTATGACCCCTCATTGGAACGAGCTCGATGAGCTCGTTCCAATGAGGGGTCATAACCTATGTTTTAGAGACAAAAAATGAAAAAATGATGAAAATTAATTGGCGATTTTTGTGAATAGCGCTGGCCGGTTTTGGCCGTTACGTTGGGTAAAGGGTTAATGCAGCCGCGTCCTTGGTTATGATTTGTTCACGTTACTATTTATAGAACACTACAAGCTTTCGAAGCGCGTTTGCGAGGGATCTTGCACTTTTCTACGTTCGAAAGGAGAAAAACGCTTTTCAAAAGTACAGTTATTAAATTATGGAACCACATTGCCTTTATGCATTTTTATCTAACAATCATATTGATTTTAGCCTGAAAAACACGAAAAACGGTATGTATCACATAATGTGTTCCGATTTCGTATCATATAGACGACTCGTTCTGACTCCGTATCATATAGACGAGTCGTTACTGGTAACGCGACGGGCTATCATAACAGGCGCATGAATACATTCTATGAGCGTTTCAGTGATCGACCCAACATTATGTCCCAAAACTGTTTTAATAATTTTAGATTTGTTCACTTAATGTGACGGAATTGTTTGATATGAAATTATCATGATAATGTGCATGTCTTGTGATTTGCATCAGATTCTCTGTGGTGTCCAAGAATGGGATCACAAAGCCGGCTCGTTGAGATCCAATTCTGGACAACACGTCGAATCTGATACAAATACAGGACATGCACATAATCATGCTAATCTCTGTGTATCTGAATCACTGGAAGCATTAAAGTGTACAGTCTTTTCGGAATGTTGTACTGTACGCGCTCAATAAGTTTATCTGATGATCACAAACATTCATAGCAGCCACATACAGTTTCAACCGAAACGATAAGCATTTTTATGAGTCTGAAAATATTATCTGATATTAAATGCTAGTTAGGCTAACCAAAATGAATCTTTTGATTTTCAGACAGCGGTGCAATCGTTTTTTAGGCACGTGTTCGTTATATTTATTTCGGAGGCAAAATTTGAAATGTATAAAACCATCACAGGGTGTGCTTTTAGCGATATCCAATCGCGATTTGCGATGCAATATGTCATATGCATTGATACAGTATTATTATTCTCTTCTTGAAATGCGACAAGATTTTCATATGTATGTACAAAATAAACACGAAAAACAATCACAAAATGACTTTTTTTTGTCGCTCTGAACCCCATAACACGTATTATCTTAACTTCAGAGCGACTAAATACATTTAAAAAAAAATGCTAGTGCGGATCAATGGTTTCGCGCGCCGAAGGCACGCAGGGACAATGTGGGACGAGCCCCTTTCGACCCTACTTCAATGTTTTAATTTTTTTCGCAAATCGCCATCATGTCCAGTCGCCACATGGGGGAAAGTGTGAGGGACAAAGGTTTTGGTGTTCTCTTCAGGCAAATATAACCTGCCACTTGTGTCTGTTGATAGATATTTGAAACCAATTTGTCAAGTATAGTCTGCATTTGGCTGATATTGTTTAGGGAGAACGGATTCGGATTCGGTAGACAATTATACAGAAAACGGCCCTCTCAGTGTATCACCAAAGGACTCGAACTTCCCTGGTTTGGGGGCAGACCTGTTTGTTAACCTACTTGGCGGGGACAAAAGTACGTTCTGGGGACGTTTTCAGAAAAGGCCATGGGGACGCAGGCCTAACGCTCGCCTCACCAGGGGTGGGTGACCACCTCTAGGGATGAGAGAAGGATGCTTAAATTCGTAACGGTTATAACACCTCCATAACGGTTATAATGGATCCATAACGGTTAGTGGAAAAACAGCAGATTGTGTATGTGTAATTACGATTGTTCTGGATCTGTCTTCTTGTGTTCTGTAGTGTCTTCGGGCAAGTAGAGTCTGCCGTGTATTGTCTTTCGTTCTCTGGAACCGTCCCAAGTTTAGTCTGCCTCGGGCTTTTCAGTTAGTCCGTTCTGTGGTTGGTGCATTGGTCATTGGGGTGATTGTGGCTGCTGTCTCGGTTCCTTCATCGGGCGTGGTCTGCTTCTGCTGTTTTTTTTTTGTTTTTTTTTTTGTTTTTTTTGTTTTTTTTTTCGCTGTTTTTTGTCGGTGTCGGCGTGGGTTATGTTTCCTGGGGGTCGGTTGCAACGTATGAAAATAGAAAATAATCTGTATCATGCCCCACCCCACCCACCCATTGGCCCACCCCGGGGTTCTGGCTAATGATTTCTTGGGGTCAGGGAGGAAGAGTTAAGGTGACATTGGTTTAGTAGCAGCCTGCTGACAAATTATCCTTACACCGAAGTGTAGGGAGCGCGGTGGCTCAGTGGTAGACTGTTGGACTTCTATGCTAGAGGTCCCGAGTTCGATCCCCGTCCGGGACGACTCGCGTTGTGTCTTTGAGCAAGGCACTTTATCCCGGTTGCCTACATGGGGACACGATGACGCCGTGTACTAAGGCATACTGCACGTCGATGGTGCACATGTCTTCAACCGCTGTAAACCTGCTTGAGCACAGCTTGAACAGAGTTAGACTGTTGAAGAGCTGACAGTTGCTCGTCGTTGCTCGGTTGTTCTCTCCGGGAACTCCGGCTTCCTCCACCCGTAAAACTGCCACAGTCACGATTAGCCATTGTGCATAAGTATGTGACCTTCAACTCCAATAAATAAATAAATACACCGAAGTGTATTCACTGTCGACGTCACGGAGATAGGTCAAGTTGGTGAGTTTTGTTGAGTTGAATTTGTAATCCAAGTGTATGAATACGGCCTGAAGTCTATGTTTATGTTTGCGTGTGACGACCTGGTCGGGTTGTGGTCTTTTCTTCTACATTAACCACCTTCCAACCCTTAGGCTTTGAATTCGAAAATAAATAAGGTAGAAGGAAAAGACTGAACCGACGTAGTCTGAATGTATTGGTTATATGGACGTACATTTTTACAACTGCAGATAACATATAACAGACATGTCTGTATGATGAAACATTTGCACATTCTCAATATTTAAAGGTGATGTTCAGGACAGTCGCGAAAGAGGGCGTTTTAGAGGGTGTGATACCCCCCCCCCCCCCCCCCAATACATTTTCCAGTCGAGACATTTTTAAGCAGATTGGAATCTACGATATCAATTCTCTCATGGTAGTAATCATGTACTTTCTAAAAAGACTGGATTTGAAACATGTATTTTTGTTACACATATCCAGTTACTAAAACAAATTGAGATCTGTAGCACCCGATTAGAGCTGTTGGGGATCTAGCATGACCAATATGGAGTACATGTACGGCCCGTGTTACCCTTTACCTAACATGAAAAGCAGACGACACTTGCAAACAAAATTCTTGAATAACTAATTTCTTTTCATTTTTGTCTCACAAACATACGTTATGACCCCTCTTTGGAACGAGCTCGTCGAGCTCGTTCCAAAGAGGGGTCATAACCTATGATTTTGAGACAAATAATGAAAAAAATAATGAAAATTAATTTGCGATTTTTATGAATAGCGCTGGCCGATTTTGGCCGTTACGTTGGGTAAAGGGTTAATTAAATAAGAAGTTGCGTCACGACTACTACATGTATACTTTATGTCTTCAGCAATAAAGTTCCGAGAGGTCTTCCGTTTTCAACTATAATCCCGACTGTCTACTATTTCTGGAGCGCGGTGGATCAGTGGGTAATGGCATTGGACTTCAACCCGAAAGATCCATGGTTCAATGCCCTCCAGGGTAACTACGTTGTGTCCTTGGACAAGGCACTTCATCCCGACTGGTCATGTGGAGGCACGGTGGCGCTGTGCACTAAGGCGTGCTGCGCGTCGATTATGCACTTGTCTTCAGTCAATGCTAACCCTGCTTGTATGGAGTTTCTATGTTGGGAAGTCAGATATGTGATCGTCGTTGCTCAGTGGTCCTCTCCGGGTACTCCGGCTTCCTCCACCCCTAGTTCAGCCCGACATGAGGTGACCCTGGCTGTCGAAAGTGTCGTTAAATCCCAATATTATTTATTTATTTATTGGTGTTTAAGGTCACATATTTTTGCACAATGGCTAATCATGACCACAGCATGAGTATCAACTCAAGAATAAAAAAAATGACTAATATTTCAACTACAGCATCAAGACATGCCTTCAATGAAGGAATGCCTTGGTTATGTAGTTGGAATATTAACCAGTCGGGACCTGAGCCATCACGGTAGGGAGAAACCAGCTTTACCTCCTCCCTCCCCCAATTTGTCACTTTCGCGAGGTCACTCGTGGTGTGAAAATATGCTTAGAGAAAAGTTGGTTATATAAGACAGGTGCCTCCCATATTCGATAATTTCTGCTTGTATCGTGCAGCCTGAATTTGAGGTGTACTTTGTGTATACTTTGTGATGCTTTCCATTACCATACAGCCATTTGTAAATATTCAAACTTTCGGCAATTTGAAAATAATGGCTCAAATGCATGAGAAAATGTCACAAGTATGATGATTTTTTTCGTGATGTGTTATTTATGTTTTTATACATGGAAACTCGTTTTTCATTGTTGTTGCAGAAATGAAAAGAAACCGGTTGTTCCACAGAATGCCGACGAGATACCACTAAACGCAACGGCCAGGGTAATGGACAAGGCCGACAAAGCTAACCAAGAAGATACGACGACATTTGCATGAATTAGTGATACATCACAGTTAAACACTGATGCAACATGCCATCTGGGGTGCCATAGAGGCAGAAATAATTAGTTTGTCCAATAAAGAGAAAGAGGCGAATTAACCCTTTACCCAACATAACGGCCAAAACCGGCCAGCGCTATTCTCAAAAATCGCCAATTAATTTTCATTATTTTTTTCATTTTTTGTCTCAAAAACATAGGTTATGACCCCTCATTGGAACGAGCTCGTCGAGCTCGTCCCAATGAGGGGTCATAACCTATGTTTTTGAGACAAAAAATGAAAAAAATAAGTTATTCAAGAATTTTGTTTGCAAGTGTCGTCTGCTTTTCATGTTAGGTAAAGGGTTAACAGGAAATTCGAAAGACATTTTACCATTAACCCTTTGAACCATAATTGTATTTTCCACGCCAGTTCAGTGTCATCAGCTGAAAGAGTGTATATTCGTTACTTGGGGGGGGGGGGGGGGGGGATCAAATCAAGATTTTCAACCGTTTTCTGTGCAGCCTTGGGGTTGCACGTTGAGAATCTTGCTTGGTCTACAACACAAATTTCCACCCGACAGCAATTTAATCCCTCCAGAGTAACATGTGTCGTGTTTTACTCTCGGGGAAATCTGCTCCAATGAGTCTTTATGTGAATTAGAATCATATAGTGGGCGCGGTGGCGTTGCGGTAACCGGTTCTCGTCAGATCACTGACGTTAAGCAACGTCGAGCCAGGTTAGTCCTCGGATGGGTGACCGTCTGAGCGATCGATTCGGACTCCCGCGTTGTGTCCTTGGGCAATGCACTTAACCTCGATTGTTCACATGGGGGCACGATGAGGCCGTGTACTAAGACGTACTGCACGTCGATGGTGAGCATGTCTTCAACCAATCTAAACCTGCCTGTGCCGCAGTGCGGAGTTACGATGTTGGGGAGCTGGCAGCTGCTCGTCGTTGCTCGGTAGTTCTCTCCGGGTATTCTGGCTCCCTCCACCCGTAAAACTGTCACGGTCATGATAAGCCATTGTGCATAAGTATGTGTCCTTAAGCACCAACAAATAAATAAATAATCATAAAGAGTTGCCTGTCTACATCTTTAACAAAATTGGCGTTGTTACGCAACATAAAGCATGCACGATGGAATTTTTTTTTTTTTTTTCATTAGGGTTTAACGACACATTAACATCCAGGGTCATATCATGTCGGTGACAGTTTTACGGGTGGAGGAAGCCGGAGTACCCGGAGACAACCACTGAGGAACGACGAGCAGCTGTCAGCTCTCCAACATCGTAACTCTGAACTTTGCACCGCGGCACAGGCAGGGTTAGATTGGTTGAAGACATGCGCACCGTCGACGTGCAGTACGACTTAGTACACAGCGTTATCGTGCCCCCATGTAGGCAATCGGGGTTAAGTGCCTTGCCCAAGGACACAACGCGGGAGCGCGGATCATTCGCTGAAATGGTCACCCATCCAACGACTAACCGCGCTCGACGTTGCTTAACTTCGGTGATCTGACGAGAACCGGTTACTGCGACGCCACCGCCTCCACCCCCCCCCCCCCCCTATGGAATATTTAAAAACGTGTTTCTGACGTTTTGTAGCCTTAAAACTTCAAATTGGCGTGGTTTTATATTTTACAACTGGTTTCATTCCCAGATGCCTTGACAGTCCAGTTGATGTGAAAGACTGAAGAACTAAAACAGGAGTATATTTAGTTCTATGTTACCATACTTGTTTCTCCTACCAGGACAAGCTAGAGAACCTGTTTGGGTTCCTGGAGGAACCACAATTTCTCAATGTGTTTAGATGAAGATTTATACTAATTTTCCTCTGGAAAACTGCTGATCAATTTCGCTATATAACTCATTATTTTAATTATTTTTTCACAACATTTTAGCACAACCATATCATGTTACCCCTCAATGCAACGAGCTCATTCAGCTCGTTCAACTGAAAGCTCACGCGATACGGCTTTATTGGACTATTATGATTTTTTTCAACTGCTTTGTAAATTACGCGGGTGGACGCATCAGATTATTCAGGTAAAGAGTTAACATTTTACATAACGTAACGGTCATATTTGGTAAGCGCTATAATAAAAACTGTCACTCAGACTTTATTATTACTTTTATTTTTTTCTTCCATCAATCCATTTTTCTTACGACTGCTCACAAGAACGAGCGCACCAAGCTCGTTCTAATGAGCCGTCATCGGCCATGTTGTTTTCAGGAAAAAAATAAACTTTTCTGTTATTCAAGAACAGTTTTGTCACGTGATGTCTGTTAATCGTGTTCCTTAAACAGTTATGAGCCAACACGATATTGATCAATATTATCACACAAGGAGGTTTGGCCCATTTCGATCGGTCGTCAACTGCGTTGTTTCCTTCAACAAGGGACCTAATCGCGATTGTCCGCATGGGGTCCCGGTGGCGCTGTGTTCTAAGGCGTACTGAACGTCAATGGCGTACTTGCCTTCAACCAATTCTAACCCAGCATGTGTCGTGTTAGTATGTTGGGGAGTCTGACAGTTGCTTGGCGCTGTTCGGTGGTTCTCCCCGGATATTCCGATTTCTTCCACCCGTAAAGCTGTCCCACACCAGGTGATCCTAGCTGCCGGAAGTGTCGTTAACCCCATTAATAAAATAGTCCCTCACCATACACCTGGTACTAAATGCCGTGAAAGTAGCTGTAATCTCACAGCATTCTCCCTGAAAGCGAAACCTTGATGAAGCGGCACAACAAAAAATCTGAAAGTGTTAGTGCATTAACCTTTTACCCACCGTAACAGCCAAAACAGGCCAGCGCTATTCTCAAAAATTGCCAATTAATTTTCATTATTTTTTTCATTTTTTGTCTCCAAAATATAGGTTATGACCCCTCGTTGGAACGAGCTAGTCGAGCGAATTCCAACGAAGGGTCATAACCTATGTTTTGAGACAAAAAATGAAAAAAATTAGTTATTCAAGAGTTTTTTTTAGAGTGTCGGCTGCTTTTCATGTTAGGTAAAGGGTTAACCATTTAACTGACGATCAGCCACATCTGCTAGTAAATTTTTTGAACTGTTCAAAATACTTTATTTTACCACAAAACTTCAACAAACCCATCGAGCTCGTTCCAACGAGGGTCAAATTATATGGTTTTGTTGAATGTTTAAAAAAATGAAACGAGAGGCCCCACGGGGCCTGAAGCGCTCACCTTAAAAAGAACCCGATATAAACCGAGACCACGAATGAATCTACATTAAGCAATCAATCTCCATAGGATCCATTGCCAATCCTTGGGCCCTTCAGTTGTGACTAAAATAGTCCCACCATCATGCCTGTTCTTCAGTTAATCAGAATGAAAAAAAATGGAGCTCCCCTAAGGAGCCCCTTGATATACAACCTATGTGGATTAATCTTGGTTACACACCTCTAGAGGGTACTTAATAAAAACGTTTCTAATTCTTCAGCTACATGGGTCTTTATAAAATTAACTTGGAATCATGTTTCTATCTCTAATATCTGTTACCCACTTATGCTGCATATCAAATTTGTTCTGAGTAGTAAACAAGAGATGTGGTATACAAAATATGAAAGGATTCTAACTGGTGGATCTGAAGAAGAAGATTTTTAAAGAAATTTCCTCCTATTGTACTAAGTTAAAATTAAACTTCGTGCTCCCGTGGGAAGCCCAAATATTGGCGTATAAAGTTTTTTTATCGATGGTTTTGTATAGTATAGACCTTCCCCTTCAATATGAGACCGGCTGCTTCGTCATCAGCCTTGAGGAAATTTTAATATTCCTGCTCAAAAAACATGGTGGCCGAACTCGCGAAAATGTACTAAAATGATCAAATGAGACCTGATAAAATACTGCGTAATATTATCAGCTATGATTCCATTAACAGTAAAGGCTATCTTCGACCATCTATTCGAGACCGAGGTAACCTACTAAGTACCTGCATAAAGAGTGTTTCGCAGCTGAAAAGTTTTTTTGCGTTATGTGCTTTGTATGTTATCCACTGCGGTAAGCATTCGGTAACATCCGATCACCCGTCACGTGCTTTGGATTCTATGATCATCCTGTATTATCGACTTGCTTTTTCTTACATTTTCAATTTTTGTTATGTGATTGAAGGCAAATATCGTTTTCTTGCATTGTGATTTAAATCTTATTGTTATTGTACAGATTCTGAAAAATACAGTATCTTCAATTCTTGTCTGTTTGCTATTCGCTAGTTTTTTTCTTTTTTTCACGCTTGTTTGGAGGTTTGCTAATTATGTCGGAGGGTTGCTATTTCATCAACATATCAAAATGACGATTTTTCGCAAAAATTTCAATATTTTTTCGGGTTGCTCAAATTGTACTTTTGCCTATATTTATCGACTTTTAACCATTTTCGCGCAAGTTTAAACACATTTACCCCAGTAAATACGGAATGTTATGTTTAACAATTATTTCCCTCTTTCATATGCACAACATATCCCATCCTAATTGCTCTCTCTCTCTCTCTCTCTCTCTCTCTCTCTCTCTCTCTCTCTTTCTATCCCATGCCCCTCTGCCTTTGAAAATAAATAACAATGTATATCGGGTAAAAATCGTCATGTTGGTCGTCACGTTTTGACACTACTGGTTAATTTTTCGACATTACGGATTTTTACATTACTGGTCGATTATTTCGACATTACTGGTTGATTTCGACATTTCTGGTTAATTTTTTCGACATTACTGGTCGATTTCTACATTACTGGTAAATTTATACACTACTGGCTGTAACATGGTCCATTCACTTACAAGATGATCGATTCACTTTGAAAATAAGTTTCAATTTCTCAGAATTAAGCCATGAGCCCTGATGATATCTCCCATCTACATTTCCTCATGGCTGCACATCGAAATGTAGAGTAGCCTTTACAATAAATTCATTGGGGAGTACCCTACTTTTATGAGGACAGGGAACCGGGGATGGGGATCAGGAACATATGAGACACGTGTCCCAACTTTTTGCCAGAAATAGTTGAAAGAGAGAGAGAGAGAGAGAGAGAGAGAGAGAGAGTTTAGGTCAAAGTTATCCTTACCAGCCCATCATTGCAATCCGGTTGCGACTTAGCAGGAGGGGCGCCCATGTAGTTAAAACTAGAAGTCCTGTCATGAAATGCGCACAAATAGGTATCCCGGAGGTCCATTGGCAGAAACATTGCCTGTGTTTGCTATGAGTAACCAGGAGAACCTGCCGTGCTTTGGATGCCATTCAATATGGCCATTGCGCGCAATTCCTACGCCCAGATAAGCGCACAGTTCGTGACAGGACGTCTAGTTTTAACTGTATCATTTCCTCCTCAGAGATACCATCGCATCCTTTGTCATTTGTTTGTCCTTTAAAGAAGTTCACACTTTTAACACTTATAACATATTTAACAAATTTATTAACTACACAGACGCAAATGTTCTTTTTGTTCAGATTGGATGTGTGTTGGTCCCAAACATTGATTTGTGTATTTACATGTGTTCCTACCAAGCCACTAAGGCACATGGGCTATCATTGATATATATCTATGTTATGCGCCCTTCTATTCTATGAATTGTTTTTAAAAATGGCGCCAAAAATGTGCACTTTATCAGCTGAATAGAGGGGCGGAAGTCCCATCTATAGCTTTGTATGTTATACTACTCAAATTTTTGCTTAGGGTCATTCCCACCTATATGCATAAAAGGTCAAATGTGTATAATTGTAAGTTTGTTTATTTGCTCGTTAAGTTTAATGGCACTTGGATAACATCATGTCGGATAATTTTAAAGGTGGAGAGAGTCGGGGTACCCGGTAAAAAAACAGTGTGCAATGGTGAGTAACTTTCAGGATCTATAATTTACCATCCTGACACATGCAGTTGCCACTGGTTGAAGGTAAGTGTTGTGTTGACATGTTGTACTGTTATGGCCGAAGCGCTGTATACCCACAGTTCACGTGCCTCCAACCAATGATAATCCTGCTCGTGCCAGGATGATAAATTAGATAGTGCGACGGTTACTCAGAATTGCTAAGTACTCTGGCTTTTACCCGCAATTTCGTACAACTTGATATGACCCAGCCTGTTAAAAGTGCCATTGCTCCCCAATAAATAAACAAACAAATAATGTACACATGTTCCTTTCATGTACAATTTTGTCGATGAATAGGAGGTGATCGTTAGCAAAATGTGAGCAGTATATATTCCTGCTATGACCGTGCACCCATACCCCATTCATGTTCGAAATGCTTCAAATATTCCGCCGATCCTGGGTGAGGACGTATCATGAGCGACTTTTTGGTTTAACCCTTTGAACCCGAGAGGCGGGCCTTTCCGGCCCAAGAACATGATACGTCATAGTTTCAGCAAGTAGGATGGAAGCTAACTGAATGTGTGGGTAGACCAATCAATATTTTCAACGTGCTGCGCGAAGGCCGCACGTTGAAATATTAATTGGTCTACTTGCAAATAATGATTATGGACTCTTCCAATTGCTGCCAGAGAACTTGAATGGGAGGATTCTATCATTGTTCAAAGGGTTAAAGGCGTTATACGATAAGAGATTTAAACCAAAGATTGTCTGATTTTTCTAGTATCAGGTAGTGATTAAGCACTGATACCGATGAGAACTAGGAGCCTGACCCACTGACTCGATTATGTTTAATGGAGCGGCGCTTGAGAATCAAATCGTCAGTTTATTTCTCCTCAACAAACCTGGGTGAATAAATCAATTCCATTTTGCTTTTGTCGCACAAGTATTTTTTAAACATACGCAATAAACTGATAGTGAACTGTAAGCTCGCGATTAAAACGCTAGGACATTATGGAAATATGCCTCGAATCACATGAAATTGCTGCAGCCACAAAACCACTGGGAAGCAAGTCATTGACAGACTAAATTCATTATGTCTCCGACCAGGTTGTTTTGAGCTTCATTAGTTATTGTTTTAAGGATTTTAGTCTCGTCTTTCCTCAAAAATTAGTCGATATGGTTTTGCACAAAGTAAAACAAATTTAAAATCATTTTCCATATTTGGAGTGTCGTCTTTCGAGAACCTGACACAAAACTGCTGCATTAAACTTGTGAAAACGAGAAAGATTTCTTGTCGTGCAAGAGCCTCTCCCAAACAAGACCTGCTGCCAGCACCGAATGCCATCCAGCTTTGAAGTCTGCTAACGAACTGTGTGTTTTCATCTAGAAATCGTTCCGGTTTGAACGAATTTGCGTCTTGCCAATACACCTCATCGTGGTGAATGCCCCATATATTCATAAAAACCATGGTTCCTTTCGGTACATCATAGCCACCTGTGTGTGAAATTAAAGAACAAAATACATAATAATGAATAGAGTAAATATGGTATAAGGAAGGCAAGTTAGTGCTGAGAGAAATTTTCACCTAGACAAAAAAGTAATAATTTACGTTGAAGCATCAACGGGATATGGATTTACGGGCCTTTAGAAACAACTCGGAGGGTAAAACTTTAAAGTTTGCCTTAACCCCAATCGTATAATTTAAGATGGAGGACAGTGATTCTATCCTCTCACGTTTCTTCTACGTTAGATTCTTGGACCAGACACTCCAAACCGATTGCCTATCTGGTAGCACCTCCATGTTACGGGCTTAAGCATCGCTGACTTATCTCGTCATGAAAATCTACTTTTGGTAAAGTTATCTCCCTTGAAATTATTTGACCGGCGAGATCCAATTTAGAAGCATGTGACTGTTGAGAAAATACCTAGAACATCAGTAAAAATTAAGCGAAGTCTCCTTTTGTAACTTTGAATAAAAGAAATCAACAAACAGCTCTCAGAGCTGTCTATTGTTTTCTTTTATTAAAAGTTATAAAAAAGAAAATTGGCTTTATTTTTACTGATGCAATTAGAAGCGACTAAGTAAACGTCCACTGTGGCTCTTTGTTTACCGAATATATATGTTTCACAGTTTTATTTTTCCAAGCAAAGCAATTAGCAATTATTATCTCCTAGACTTTTATATTAATGGAAAGGATAGTGTCTGTATTTTATTACACATCCATTAAACTTTAAACCCTTGTATCCAACGGAATCGCCGCTATGAGATAAATGTTTCTGTATTCAACTGGTGAAGTACAAGCCGGAACTTTTTTTCCCAGCACCGTGTGTACTAGTTACTTTTCCGTCGAGCCATTGGTTACGCTTCTAAAAGGTTCCAAATTTCGTTATACAATTATCGATCGTCTTTCACGAAGATGAAAATGAAAACGGCCAAAGCAAAATAAAGTCGGTTTACAAAACAATCAGTTAACCAAAAATGCGATAATATTTAAAAAAAAAAACAATAATTTCCAACAACAACATTAATCCCGTGTCTGTCTCGTCTGCGGATCCTGCATAATCTAAATTGGTCAACTTTATTTCGGTAAATCTTCAGATATTCTTACATGCTTCGAATTTTTTTTAAAATGTTTCGCCCAGCTGTTTTGCAAATCTGACCAAATTTGTTCTAATATTTTTACTAACAGTAACAGCCTCCCAATGGTTAGGCGTGAATGGATACCATCCGAAGAGAAACGCCGATACGAATTTCAACAAACACGCCCAACAGAAAAGATAACGAATGTAATGTAGCCAAGTTCTCAAAAGGTTGTTTTGATTTTTTATCGATCCTTTTGATCCGTACAGCTTCAAACAAAACAAACGGGTTCTTGGCCTTTGGGTTTAAACATCGGAATTAAATGTGTTTAGTTTTTATTTAAATGAGTTTTAATGCATGGGATGTGTAATATATGTGTCTATATATGTCACGATGCACACAATGTTGATGTAATGGGCAGAGAAAAAATTGCAGAACATCAAAACAAGCGGCATTTCCTTATTTTAAATGGGTTTATACAGAAAATAATAGTCAAACGTTGACAATGATTTAAAAAAACTGTCAAAGGCCAGCTTCTGTATTTTTATACTACTCTACTGAAGTTTGTGAAAAGGGGCACACATCGATGCAACAACTTCGATAACGTTTCGAAATTATAATTTTATATGAAATTCCCATACTCCTTGTGTTAAATTTACTGACAACTTTAGAAAATTACGGGGAGCTAAGTTTCCTGTAAATCTCTTCAAGTGACGAAAAGTGTCAGTCATGGTAGGGTACGCCAATGGTACACTTGAAGCATACAAGACATGACCCTTTCTGCTAAAAGTGGCGTTACAACAAATAAACAAACATATGGTGATAAGTGAAAACTTTACCACAAAACTGTGTTTGAAGAAAATCAATCGCCTGTAGTATCCCACACCTATTTGACTTCACACGTCTTTTTACAGACCGGCTCGTCGCTGAAAAGACCTTATAAAGGAATGATAACTTCATGCGGGTGGAAAAGCTATTTATTTAGTAAATCCACCTCGTTCTTTGTAAACTGTCCGAATTGGGCGGGGTTGTGGTGTTGAATTTTTAAGTCGCTGGAATTACTCATCGAAATTTCCTGAGAACCTATATTGGTTTTGGTGCTCCCCATTCAGAGAATGTCAAAGTGGACACATTTATGTTGTCGATGAATAATGTTAATTTGACCCCACAACCTATCATAGTAAACACATTTTGGACACATAAGCGCAAAGACATATTTTCAGCCGGGCCCGCTTGGTTTTCCTTTCACTTGTTTCTGTGGGTTTAGCGATATTTATGTAATATTTAGGATGAATTGCTGTCAAAAATTGTACAGTTGCTGAATTGTGAAAACGGAGATAGCTGAGAGCACCCCCATACAGCCACACTGGAAGAGTCAGTGGGGCGATATTGATGTTTGGTAGTTGCAACCACAACCCACGACTCAACAAGTGGAGATTACAATCGTCCGGTAGAAATAGCTTAAGAATTCTGAATTTGTAGTGTAGAGGATGAGATCCCTATACCTGGATTTGGCATCTGGACGCCTACCCTGGAAAAAATCAAGTGTCATTCGAAACCTTCTGGTGTCGTCTTGTACGATGAGAATGTAGTATGAGCAAAATGTATTGATCTGATGCAGGACTGATAACAAGTTGATTACACCTCGTTGCTCCACGTATTTCATTTTTTTCTTCTTGTCATCTTGCTTCGGAAACCCTTGAAAACGGTAGTAATTAAATATCGGACTTTCAAAATGACTAATCGAGACCAGATATGTTTGTTCCCGTTTGTACTGGCTGAAGTCGGGGAGCGCTGTGGCTCACTGGTTAGAGCATTGAACTTTAAACTGAAAGGTCGACGGTTCGATTCTCGCTCGCTTGTATCCTTGGACACGACACGTAATCTTTATTGGCCACGTGGAGGCTCGGTGGCAGTGCCCACGCGTACTGTATGTCGATGGTGCACTTGTCGTCAACTGTTGCTAACTTTGCATAGTTAATAAGTGGAAGAGTCTTATTGATGTTCGTCACTGCTCGTTTGTTCTTGCTGGGTACATCGGTTTCATCCTCTCATAAAACTGCCCAACACATTATGACCCTGACTGTTGAAAGTGTTTTCTAAACACTAATAAAACAACCAAACTGGCTGAAATAATGAGCTGTGCTGTGTGCACCTTATCGTTCAATGGCACCGAACCTATATATCCTCTCTCACTGAACAAAGGATCAAGGGCTGCTGTAAGTGTTTAGCACTTTCTTCTCAATCTCTTTTTCTGTTTTTGATACAAACAAAATATAATATTAATCTTACCAATATAACGAAAATAAGAGGTAAAATATCGTAACGTGAGTGCAACAATAGGCCATCTGCAATGTTAAAGAATCGCAGATAGCGCTTTGATGCATTTTTGTGGCGATATATTCCTCGTAGGATAAATTCAAATCTCACTGCACACAATTCGATGATAGAAAAAGGTGCAGCCTCCAGTAGTTAGTCAACGTCCCTCATGGGGAAGTGCGTATCAGGAGATGCCGAAAAAATTACCGCCAGGCAGAGAAGCCATTAGTGTATTTACGATGATGCATGCACGGGGGAAATCATAAGACAAATTTCTGAAAAATAAGTTATTCACGAGGTTTGTCTACCATTTTTCCGACCTGTTAAAATCGACATCGACTTTTCAAATTATGAAATAGTTACCAAATGATCTGGGGATATTCGTGAATTTTAACAGCCTTCCAATGTGCGGTGAGTATCAGATGAGGCATTACAGTACAAGGCTGGCTGTTCAAATTCAGGAATACCGACAGCGAGGGTAGTAACTGTTAACAATCCATACAATGCAGTGACTCCGGTAAACACAAATAACGTCACACGGACATCCTGCACATTGCTGTACCTCGCATCCACGTTACTTGTCCTCCGAAAAAGACAAAGAAGCCCAAGAACATCAGCTTGCTCAATGCTCAAAAGCTTGCCTATTAATTGAAGGGTAGCTACTGTTAGGAAATCATTCGTGAATGGTGTTCACATATTCTTAATTGCCGATTAAATGATGGCATTCAATTTTTATTATTGAGCTGATGCCAAATTTCATGTAACCCCTCACATGTTGGCGATAGATATTCCTACCGGGGTTGTAAATCTCTTGCCAGTAATATTTGTAACATATGGACACTTTCCAAACCTCTTTTTCAGTAAATTGAATCGGCCGATATAATTTTAAGCAAGCAATAACCTCTTTATTTATTAAACCAAAAGACATAATTACACAATGTTCTCAGATCTGTTGCCGTTTTTCTGTTGACAATGTTATTGTTTCTCATTATTTTCAAAACTTCCGAACTTTCCTCTTCACCTTGTTCAGCAGTTGCATTGGGGAAGCCGAGTCTTTCGGATAGGCTAGCTAAACTATCTCTTCTCCTACCTACTTCGACGATTCTCCACTTATGACTCTGAACTTGGGTTTGCGATGAATTTATTATTCTTCTTTCTTCTCTTCCTGCCACTAATCCTTACTTATTGTCACCTTTAATTCCTAACAATACACAAACTATTCCCTTTTGGCTGGTAACGCCAATTTTACTAATTGAAGGCTTTCGATGACTGACGGTGAACGATCTCACTGTAAACAAAATGCCGCGCACCAAGGGGAACAGCTCAAGCTTGGTTGATATCGGATGAGGTCCGCGTCATATCAGCCGAGTCTGAAGTAATATCAGCCGAGCTCGATAATGGGCAATTTGGGGAAAGAAATATCTATTAAATAATAAATCATGCTAAGGAGTGTGGCTCACAAAATTCTCATATAAGCAATGCATGGAAATGACATTTTTTAATAACTGAAGAGGTGGATCCCCGGGACTTAGATATTAGAAAGAGCCGATTTTGAAAATAGAGAGGTGTCCAATAATGCTACTAGGAAGAATTAGGATTAGAGTACTGCGACTCTACTATTTGTGTTCTTTATAATCGAAGTCGTATTTCCTTATCCGTATATACGGTTACGGTTTCAAGTTCTTACCAAACCTCCACAATTCATTAATTGGAATTTTATTTTTATGTTGTTTACGTGTGTATATTGTTACAGTGCAGTTAAAGCTAGAAGTCCTGTCATGAAATGCGCCCAAATAACACGTCGATCTGCGCGTTAATCTACGCGTTAATCTACGCGTTATGATCATTGTAAGGCTATCAAAGTATGTACATATGGCCTATGCACAAGCAATGGTTCAGCCAATGGACCTCCGGGTAACCCGAAGGTCCATTGGTAGAAACATTGCCTGTGTTGCTAGGAGTAATCAGGAGAACCGACCGAGCTTTGGATGCCATTCGATATGGCAATAGCAATTCCTACCCGCAATTAAGTCTAGATAAGCACACAGTTCGTGCCAGGACTTCTAGTTTTAACTGTACGGCCGCCGTGGGCTGGTTACCTTACATGGATGGGCAATATTTCCACGGACGCAATAATATTAGATTAAAAACACAAATTATAGAAATAAGCATTAAAAATTTAATTAATGAAGGACCGGGTACAATGCTTCATTAATTAAAATTTTGCTCATCATGAAATTTATTACCTGGTATGGTATACGGACATCACTACTCACGTGTGGTTTACGACCAGTCCACGGCACCTGTACGGTAGGTTCTTGTTAAGATGAAAAACGTTTGTGTGCATACGGAACAGTAATATTCTCTGGGGTATGAAACATGAACGGTACTGGTGCTGTTTTTCGTTTCTCCAAAGAATTTACGATGACAAATAGTTATCCTTATCTTTATTTGAAGGGCATTATGCGACACCTGTCTAATAAAGGATTAGCTTGTAGGTTTCTTACTCAGATATGGATATTCATGATTTGAGCTTACTTACCAACTGAAGTAGCAGAACATTATACGAAACCTGTAATAAAGGTTTGGCCCGTAGGATTTTTACATATAGATATTCAAGATTCGCGCTTCCTTACCAACTGAAGTATCACTTGTGGTTTTGTGTGGAACACTGGTCGGTATTGGAGGGTGTAGCCGCATAACTTCATGCAAAACAGCCTGCGTGAATGGCAATTGCGTTTTATCTTTTGTAGACGGAAATCTGTCTCTACCTGGGTAAATAAATAAATAAATTAGCATATTTCAATTTCAAGTGATGTTATTTTCATTCATGTTTGTTCGTAATAATTTCGTTCAAACAGCAGATGGCAGCATTGGCTAAGGATTACGTTTGCATTAAGACAAATTACGATTATTTCAATCGCTTTTTTTATTGCAAAATCGCTTTTTCGAAATACTGCACACTGTTCCGACTGTGGTAACTCAGAAAGAATCCAAACAGTGTTTCTGGGCAAAAGACATCAGTTGCACGTTTCGATTCAGACCTAGGCCTTAGGTATATTAATGCAGTTTATGTTTGGATATGGTCACGACAAGGCTTGATGAGGTTTTGCATCATTTGGTTTTGTTCCTTTACCTTCTGAAGCGATGCCTTCTGATTTTCTCTCGCAAATCAATTCTTTACTTCTATCGCATTGTCGAATCTGATAACGCGAAATTCTGTAATATATCAAAGTGGGGAGAGAGGGGGGGGGGGGGGGGGTCCAAACTGTCATACTATAATGTCGATCTCAAGCAAGAAGATGTTCATCACGTTGCTAGAGCATCTAAGAGAACAAGTGTTTATTTGTTTGTGTAGCTTAAAAATTTGAACATGAAGGGTGATTTCTGGGGAATGTTTCGATTCTTTTTTCCGAATTGAATCGGCTGAATAAGATACACAAGATAATGAGGCGGGGCAACCAAACGGCTGCCTAAGAAGTTAACAATGATTAATACAAAAGGGAATGGGGCAAGGTAGAACAAAAGGCTCCCTCCCGAAAATCACATAAGATGGAAAACAAAGATAGGAAATGTCGCGAACCGAGCTGTGAAGAATTAAGAAAAATAAAACATGTGCCCCCAATTACAAGCAATACAGCCAAGCGGTCATACCCCGTAGGGATAGATTGAAGAGAAAGAAATCAGGGTAAGGGTGGGAGGGCAATTATTAGTTACTCACTTTGGAAACGTCTTAACTATTACCCGTCGGGATGAAAAAAACCGATATCTGATACCTATATCTTTCCGGAGATCCTAACAGACATCTGACTGGTTGTATTTTCCAGGATTGTTCATGTTTGGTGTGGCTCCAAACGGGTGGTTCTGGCATTTCACTTCTAGTTGTATAAATCTATTTATGCGTTGCTGGAACATCAGAGAAAAATGTCGCAATTCAAACTCTCCCCTCCCCCTAAGATGGCGTCAAGTCAAGCAGCTCCTCCCGATCCATGACGTTAGATGATGTAAAAGCTGTTACGCCCCAGCGTAACAGCCTCCGCAACAGCAAAAGCCATGGCGGCGTACATTGCAAGAAAATTAATAACACTATATCAGCTTTCTAATTACGGAATTTATGCCCTGGAGTTGGGTGTTGTGGTAAGTGCTGACTCTGGGAAAGAAATAATTAGGCGTTGTTACAGTTGATGAACTGTTATTAAGTTCGAGCTGGTTAGTTTTTCAGCAAAACTGAATATTCTGATAATATATTTAACAGGTTAACAATAAATCGTAAATAAAAAAGATAATTAGGAGGGGCAACCTCGGAGCAACTTTCTCATTGTGGAATTTATCGTAAATAATTACTAAAATATGTTGTAAATATCCAATCTGTATTGTTACGGATATTAAAATAATTAACATATTTATTTTTCTCAGACATCAAAGTATATTGTCTAACTAGAGGCTCTAAAGAGCTTGTAATCGCTCACTTGGCAGAACTACATACGAAAATATGATTTCCCATAGGCTTTCCATGGTAACTGTGAGCTGCAATTGTGGCCATGTCTGCAACATTACATCAACAATACATGAAGATCATTGGTAGAAGATGTCCCAGTCCTCAATCATGTAAGGTATCAAAACATTTGACCTTGTAGTTTTAGAGGGGAAGAGTTTTCAAAATCGACTAATCAGAATCAAGCAATGCTTCTGGTGGCCACGTTTTTCATCCAACAGGGAGAAAATGAGTAACATTTGTAGAGAACCTCTCATAGACCATGCCTACCAAATTTGGTTCACATTGGCTCAGTAGTTCCAGAGAAAAAGATGAAAATGTGATTTCCTATAGGGTTTCTATAGTAACTATAAGCCGCAATTGCAGCCATAATTGCAACCCGATGAAGATTAAATGGGGATCATTGGTAGAGGGTATTCCAGTCATCAGTCTCTTTAAGTTTTCAAAACATTTGGTGTTGTAGTTTCAAAGAAGATTTCTTGAAAATCCACACACATGAATTCTGTTTCAATAAAAAAAATCATTAAAAGAAAGTCAAATATTTTAAAAATGACATTTTTTTCAGACAGTATTTTCTTTCAAATAGCTTTGGGTAGGTAAAGGGTTACAGGAAACACAACAGTTTGTTCAAATAATTTGTCATATCTTAAATGATATCATAATTGACTGGTCAGCTCTACATGATGGGAAAACATAATTACAGCTGCAAACCTGTTTACATGTACACCCCCCCCCCCCCCTCCCCGCTCTCTGCGGAGAAACTTGTAACCATCCCTTACCAGATTCTCAAAAAACAAGTATTTTGCTGACAGTACCGACCTTTGTGTAGAAAGGAGAGGCATTGGGTTTAGCATTAGAATATAACCTCTGGCGGCCGGCCACATATTTCCATCCTCTCGTAGACCATTCCTGTCAGGTTTTGCTTCACATCAGCTCAGTAGTTCCAAAGTAGAAGAAGAAAATGTGATTTTCCATAGGGTTTCTGTGGTAACTATAAGCCGCAACTGCGGACATGTTTGCAACCCAGTCAACATTAAATGAGGATCATTTGTAGGGGAGAGGGGGCCCCAGTCATCGACCATGCAAAGTTTCAAAACATTTGACCCTGTGGTTTCAGAGGGGAGATATTTTTCAAATTCCATCAATCAGAATTAAAAGAATGTCTCTGGTGGCCACATTTTCCATCCAACGGGAACAAAAAGAGGATCGTTTTGTAGACAGCCCCCTATAGATTATCCCTCCCAGGTTTGGTTCACGTCAGCTCAGTAGTTCCAGAGAAGATGAAAATGTGATTTCCCTTAGGGTTTCTATAGTAAATTTAAGCCGTAATTGCAGCTATATTTGCAACCCGATAAACATTAAATGAGGATCTGCCGTAGAGGGTGTCCCCGTCATCAACCATGCAAAGTTTTAAAACATTTGGCCTGTGGTTTCAGAGGAGAAGATTTTTCAAAATCTTCCAACAGAATCAAAAAATACTTCTGGCAGCCATGTTTTTCGATGCACAGTAACAAAAATGAGGAGCAGTTGTAGAGGACCTCCCACAGACTACCCCTGCCAGGTTTGGTTCACGTCGGCTCAGTAGTTCCAGAGAAGAAGATGAAAATGTGATTTCCCATAGGGTTTATATTGTAACTTTAAGTAAGCCACAAATGCAGCTATGTTTGCAACCCGATCAACATTAAATGAGGATCGTTGGTAGAGGGTGTCCCAGTCATCAATCATGCAAAGTGTTAAAAGATTTGGCCCCGTGGTTTCAGAGGAGAAGATTTTTCAAAATCAACCAATCAGAATCAAAAAATGCTTCTGGCAGACATGTTTTGCGATGCACGGTAACAAAAATGAGGAGCACTTGTAGTGGCCCTCCCGTAAACTATCTCTGCTAGGTTTGGTTCACATCGGCTCAGTAGTTCCAGAGAAAAGATGAAAATGTGATTTCCCATAAGTAAGCCACAGATGCAGCTATGTTTGCAACCCGATCAACATTAAATGAGGATCGTTCGTAGAGGGTGTCCCAGTCATCAATCATGCAAAGTTTTAAAACATTTGGCCCCGTGGTTTCAGAGGAGAAGATTTGTCAAAATCCACTAATCAGAATCAAAAAATGCTTCTGGCAGCCACGTTTTTCGATGCACGATAACAAAAAGGAGGAGCATTTGTAGAGACCCGCCCACAGACTATCCCGGCCAGGGTTGGTTCACTTCGGCCCAGTAGTTCCAGAGAAAAAGATGAAAATGTGATTTCCCATATGGTTTCTATAGTAACTTTAAGCCGCAATTGCAGTTATATTTGCAACCCGACCAACATCAGATGAGGATCGTTGGTAGAGGTTGTCCCAGTCATCAACCTTGCGAAGTGTTAAAACATTTGACCCTGTGGTTTCAGAGGAGAAGATTTTTCAATATCCACCAATCAGAATCATAAAATGCTCCTGGCAGCCATGTTTTTCAATGCACGGTAACAAAAAAAGAGGAGCATTTGTAGGGGACCACCCATAGACTATCCCTACCAGGTTTGGTTCACATCGGCTCAGCAGTTACAGAGAAGAAGATGAAAATGTGATTACTATAGGGTTTGTATAGTAATTATAAGCCGCAATTGCGGCCATGTTTACAACCCAATCATCATTAAATGATGTTTCTTGGTATAGAGGGTGCCCCAGTCATCATTTATGTGAAGAATCAAAACATTTGGCCTGGCAGTTTCTTCAGAGAAGATTTGTAAACGCCACCAAACAGAATCAAAGAATGCCTCTGGCGGCCATGTTTTTCATCCGACGGGAAGAAAATGAGGATCGTTTAAAGAGGACCTCCCATAGACCATTCCTGCCAAGTTTGGATCACACCGGTTGATCTGTTACAGAGGACGCTGGACGACGACAGATGACAAGTAATGAGAAAAGCTCACAAGGCCTTTTAGGCCAGGGGAGCTAAAAAGTGATCGAAGACTGCGAGGCATCGAGAAAATGAAGAGCCTTGAGCATTTTCGGTTGTTGAGCATTGTTTATGAATAATAACTTCCAGCTCAACCCCAAGATGGCGGCAATGGAGACAAGTTTCTGCATGTGACCAATGGGCGTTCCAGCAATCCAAATATATAGAGATCCGTGGAATTTATAAAAAAAAATGTCAATACACAGTTTCTGAGGGTCAATAAGGTCCATTGTGTGTATTCCGATTTGCTCCAATTTTCAGTCGGTTAAAAAGAGGGACTTTTTTTGTTTTTAGCAGCAAGAACTCTCGGAAAATAATTATAAAATTTCCTTTAGTGAATACTGAAAACGTCAGGCAAAACACCGAATAAACGGACGAACGGAAATAGATTAAAAAATGTGCCATTGTCAAAACACATCGCAAAAGTTGAATAATACTTAAAATAAATAAGCACTCATACAAATGTGTTAGAACGTCAAACATGACTGAGTATATTACAAATCTGAGTGCATATCTTGTTTCGAGTTACCATAGGCCAAGCGACTGTCTCCCCGACTGTCTCCCCGCTCCACCAGAGTTGCCTATAAATGACTCCGTAAGACTTTTGGCAGCAGGTAGTATGTCAGCAGAATCCGTTCGAGTAACCGAGCTGCCCTCAGATAGAAATTTGCGAGCACAGTTTTGTGGATATGAACCGAATACTGTATTTTGATGTGGGTGGACATATTAGATCAGATGTCATTGGGGTGCAGATGGACGTTGTACAGCCAGTGCAGGAATCATATCCGCCCAGCCGCTAGGCCAGACAAATTGCACAAACCAAAACAACACTTCCATCTAATCATCTAACTGCCGCGCCCAGCCAGCAAGAGACGCAATACTGACGTCAACGCGACCTCAAACTCCACGCTTTGTTTCTAGACAACCCAAGCCAGTCCAATTCGCCACCAAGCCTCTTAACGTCATCAGCCACGTGACACAGAATTTACTTCCTTCACAAGTTCAAGCAAGAATATTTAACCAAACCCACAGCATTATGATGTGCAAACAAATAAATATTTGTGCTCTTTGGTGTCATGTTCCTTTAGTATAAAAACAATGTTACCACTGCCAACCTCTTTTTATGACCATTTGCAAATCTATATCATGATCAAATTTTTCAAAGTGGAGAACTACATATTGGCTTCTGTTAAGTTAAACAAGCTATCTGTTTCTCGTGTATCTCTTTCATTGAAATTTATTACCTTCATTGAGCATTTTTGTTGGCTTGCAGTGTTTTCTAAAGTTATTATGAGATATGACACTTTAAAATTTTACCTTTTTTGATTGGTGTATATTCATCTGCATATGTTTTCAAGAAAGCATGAATAAAATACAGAATATATTTATTAAATTTTTGAAAACATCTCATTTGCTCTCTTCTACAAAAATATCTCAAGTATTATGTGGATTGTATTTATGTTTCCTGAAAGGTACATAATTGTAACTGAACACGACAGTATTTTGTATTTCTTTATTAACTGGTTAAGTGCTGGAAGACCAAATTTGGTCTTTGTAATTTGATCGTTTGAAGTGCAGGTGCCGCAACTTAAATGCTTCATATTCTGTGGATGTGCCCCATAAAACCTGTTTTGTGGATATGCATAGTTAAATTTATGGGAGAGTGCTTGCTCATGTGATCACTTTTTTTCTGACCAAATATAAGTTAGCACTCTACCGACTATCAAAACTAAGAAATACCCCCCCCCCCCCCCTCCAAATTGATTTGAAAAATTAATTGCTCGAGAGCCATAGTATTTTTTGTGTGACCTTAAACATGTTGCTACGAAATCATTTCTCACAAACAACTTCTCCGCATCCCACAAAATTCCATTCAAGTACAGAGTCATGACTGACAATGTAGAATAGATCGATGGATAAGGATAGCATAGAAGGTTTTCAAGGTTCAACGATACCACACGCATAATGAGAAACGTATATTTTAACGAAAATATTTTAGTATCCAAGAATGTATTCCTAAGTGTGTATTCTTTCGTCTTGTTATTTTAGATTAGATAGATGTTGTAAAATACCGGCTATCAAAACAAAAAATAAAAGCTTTCCTTCTAAACTGATTTGAAAAATTAATTGCTCGAGAACCAAATGTATTTTTTGTTTGGCCTTAAACACGTAGCGACGAAACCATTTCTTGCCAACAACTTCTCCGGATCCCATAAAATTCCACTCAAGTAGAGAGTCATGACTGATAATGTAGAATAGACGCTTTTGAAGGTTTATCGATACCACACTCGTATTAAATAAGAAACGTGTATATAAACCCAAATTTTCAGTATCCAAGAATATATTCTTAAGTCTGTATTCTTTCGTCTGATCGTTTTAGATACATGTTGCAATACAGGTCATATTAAATAAAATATTACATCATACCGATTTTGTTGTCAATTTCTTTTTGCACTTTGGATTGTATCTCCGGAGCAGCAGCCATGTGCCTCAAAGCGAAATCTAGAGTAATTCTAGTTGAATCGATTCCGGCTGAAAGGAAAAAAGAAACGAGTAAAAGAGGAAGGAAACAAACCTCTACAAAATTTCCTCACAATGCAGCTGGATGTTTAGCCTATGATATGTTCGCTGAGAAAACTCCCAGAGCTTTTCCGTATTACAGTTAAATTCTTAGTACTTTGTGGCAAACTATAGCACTAAAATATGGTATTACGTCGCCATCACGCAAGAAATTAAGCTCCAAGTGTCGAATTGAAATTACACTTTCAAAAAGTACAGTTAAAACTTGAAGTAATGTCATGAATTGCCAACAAATAGCACGCCACTCTGTGCGCTGATCTGTGTGCTCTGGTGATTGTAAGGATGTCAGATTCTGTACATTTGCCCTATGCATAGGCTATGTTTCAGCAGATGGACTTCCTGGTTTTACCGGGAAGTCCACTGGCTGAAACGCCGATTTTGCTTGTCATCAGTAATCAAGAGAATCTGTCGTTCTTTGGATGCCATTCGATGGGGGAAAATTTCGTCCAATTCCCATGGGAAAGTACGTAAGTTCGTGACAGATCTTCTAGTTTTAACTGTATTCATAATTGTTTGCGTTAAGAAAAACCTGACAGTGGATGAACACACGACACAATTAATAAAAATCAGTTATCTGCAATAATTTGATCCTTCATCTCTTTAAACCTGCAGAATTACATTTTGAGCTGAACCACTCCACAAATGCAGAATGGGATCGCCTCAGGGTCATTTTGTTCTTACAAAAGGTTCTAGTCTCATTGTTTCATAATGTGAACAATAAATACAAGAAACACACTAATCCAAATACAAGTGTTATTCATGCCACCAGAAAGAAATTTTGGAACGTACCAACACGGTATTTACCTGCAAACACATTAAGAAGCGTGTACACGATGTGCATCTCAGTTATCCGGGAAAGGGAATCTTCATTCTCTCCTCTTTCAGCTTCCTGTCGGGCAACAATTAACGCATCAGCTAAGCTTCTTAACTGCTCTGTAACAGATAACATCAACTTCCGTTCATTGATAAATTCAGTTGAAACCGTAGTTTCACTTTTCCGACCAATTGAAATGTTATAGACGACTGAATCTAAAAACTTCCATAAAAATTCACTTTCTTTTAATCAACGCAAGAATAAATGTTTCTCAATGAAAACTTGATTTCACTTGAATTTAACTGAATCTTTGATGAAATTACCAATACTTTTTGAGATGTTTGGTTACCAATTAATAATGAATTGAGACTCATCACAGAGACATTTTAATGATTTCGGTGGGAGCTCTGTGGATCAGTTGTTAAAGTATCGCTCTTCCAACCGAGAAGTCTGCGGTTCGATCCTGCCTAGTGGTAACTGCGGTGTGTCCTTGGGCAAGGCACTTAATCCAAGTTGCCCACAAGAGGTACAGTATCGCTGTGTACAAATACACACTACACGTCGGTGGTGCACTTGTCTTCAGCCAATGCAAACCCTGTGTGTGTGGAGTTAGTACGTTGGGAAGTCTGTTAGCTGCTCGCCGCTGCTCGATGGTTCCCTCCGGGTACTCCAACTTCCTTCATCTATAAAACTATCGGACATGAGGGAGGTGACCCCTTGGTCAAAGCACTTAATCCAGGTTGCCCACAAGGGGGTACAGTAGCGCCGTGTACTAAGACGCACTACACGTCGATGGTGCACTTGTCTTTAACCAATGCTAACCATGTTTGTGTGGAGGTAGTACGTTGGGGAGTCTGGTAGCTGCTCCCCGCTGCTCGGTGGTTCTCTCCGGGTACTGCAACTTCCTTCATCTATAAAACTATCGGACACGAGGGAGCTGAACCTGGCTGTCAAAAGTGTCGTTAATATAAACTAAAATAAAATAAAACAAATGAATAAATACTCATTTGATCGAGCTCGACAAGCGCGCTCCACCTTGGCGTCATAAGCTAAGCTTTCAATGCCGAAATTGAAAAAGATAAAATTTAAATGACTGTTTTTTAATGAATGTGAAACGACCATTATGTTGAGAATAGGGTAAAGGTTAAAAGGGATAACTGGTATGTTTTCTTAATATTTGACCGTTAAAGTTTCAACTCAGTCTTTGATCGTTTCTTCTGGTCAGAACACGTAATAGCGACAGCACCCGGACAGATGCAAGGTACAGTATCAAAGATTTTCGCGTCAGAAGTTGAAGAAATGTCACCATTGAATGAAAATGTATGTTGTGTTTTGCAACTGCACATAAATGCAACGGATAGCTCACACTTTTCATTCGTAGGTGTGTCAGCCTATTCGGCTATTAAGAGTTATTACTTTTCAATAAGACTTACTTGTCTCACCAGACGTGTAATCCGGATAAAACAGCTTGTGCAATGATAAAATAACTACTTAATAGACTGTTAAAAAGGGTTCCTGCGTATCCAGCGGATATGGTTGTAACCATAGGTTGATAACAACCCATAACAAAGTACAACACCTTGACCCCTTGATATCATTATAATTATTATAACTACTGGTTTGCAGGGCATCCCCAGTTCATTAACGAAATTTAAATCAAACTTTAAAACTGCGTAAAGCTCTACAGCTCACGTGACATCTGTTTGACAACAGAACAGACGATAGTTGTACTTCAGCTGTCAGAAGGTAGTGGCTGCCCCAGCCATAGTACATCCAGGCAGCTGAACTAACAATATATATATATATATATATAATATTTAAGGTTATCAGATATAATGGAGGGTCATCTGATTTCCAGTGTGCAATTCCATTTCAGACTGCGTTCAGTTATAATGAGTTATTTATTGTGTTTTACCTGTGACAGTGGTAATAATAGTAATACCGTGACTTTGTCGGAAATTGTTGTCTTTTTACGGCCAACCGGAAATGATTAACACCCCACCACTTAAGTAGCGGCCTTCGACTGCGTCTCGGGCCGTTTATGAACTGTCGGACTATAAATCATTTCTGTTGGGCCGTTAATAAACAAACAGCAGTGCCACCCAAAATCATGCTTTTGTTGTATTCAAACTTGAAACATTCCTCTTTTGGCGATATCAAGACAGACGATTGCCTTATCTAACTAAAATGGGTCTCATTTCCTTCTTTCGGGCGTTGCAGAAATGTCCTTTCCATCATCATCAATTCTTATAACACAAAGTACATATTGCAAACCCCCTCGTAGTCTGTCAGAAGTGAATAATCTTTCCCCGTGTCGTACCCAATTGGCAAAATCGCCTGGAAACAATGGATTAGACGAACAAGCGCTTTTAACGCAACGTTCAACAATATTTTGGCTAAATTTAGGAGTTTTGGCATCTGTCGAGGGAGGGAATCCTCGATTGTCTAAGAAAAATGATCGCTTTTGTGAATGAATTATAAAACAAATCGTATTTTGCAAAATCTATGAAGAAATTTACTATGAATTATTCAGCCGCTTGAGAATGTTGAGAGACATACCGAATAGTGTATGCATTCCAATATCTTCTCAATACAAATGGAAAGTATGATGATTTTGAAGATAAACATAGGTTTGGGGAGGGGTGGCGGATGCAAAGTCCTACTCTAATATGAAGTAATATCAGCAGGATAAATAGATACCACAGATTTTTACTTGCCTGTCGAAAATGTCTCTTTGCTTTCCTGTAGTTTTCGCTGTACAAGTTTACGAATCCATATATTTACACTGCGGAGCCTTTTGAATTTTTTCGTTGGACAATAGCGTAAAAGTGGTAAAAACTCTTCCAAAAATATCCCACCTTCGGTGTTTCCGAGAACTTTCGAATTATTCATTAATCCTTGGAATTCTTCATCAGCCGGGTCATAGCTGTAAAATATTTGAATCCAAATAATCATATAGCTGTATAACTCTATATGTCTGTGTTGACACTGAGCAAGGTTACATTCATTATAATACTGGTACATTAATTTATAAATTAATATCCTCCTGGATTGCTCACTCAATTTTTATCTTGAAAAATCAAGACCGGGAGCTGTCTCCACAGAACCTGACTCGGAAATATTTGAATGGAGGAGGCATGTTGGTGTAGATTTGTAATGATGAATTTATTCCAATGTCATTTATTAATAGGAAAGGGTTAGGGCTTTCATCTATTTACCCCAAATTTGCGAAAATAATTAAACATTGTAAACAACTACCATAAATTAAATTATGTGAATTGAAAGGAATTATCTGTCGTTTTATGGGAGTGTGAATGTTGAATGAACGTGTTAAATTCAATGTGAAGCGCAGCGCACCTCATAAAACGTGTCTTATCCACCCAACGCCCATGCTACGATGAACGACGTGTAAGTTATTATTTAGACGATCTATCCAGCGACAACACTAAAGGCTAATAAAATTCTTCCGTAATAAATTCCTAATTTTTCTTCTATTTGCATACTTCAGACACAGCGATGTTGATACATTTTTATAATAGTGCCTGTGCAGGATTTGTCACTAAAGATATTAAAGGTCGGGAAGATCGTGTTTCATTTCTCAAAGTTTATTGACTTATTTATATGACATGCTTATTCGATTTCCAAAATTTACTGCAACGCGACCTTGAAATAAGAGTGCAATGATGATATTGCGATGATAGTGGAATAGAGTCACATGTCGTCACAAGATGTCCAGATCTGCCAATATGCGGCGATCGTGGGTGTAAAATATGCCATTTACCACGTCGATTTACAGCTGATATTGTCGAAAGAATTTGAGCATACATCAACGGATACAATCGGATTTTATGCGACTGCAGTCACTTTCGTCAGGAGTCACATTAACGTATCTGTGCTAAAATGGAGCCCAAATAAGCGCTTCTTACTAGGATACGAAGAGCCGTTTTGTAATAATTTAAATTTATAGGTTCTTTTTTTTTGGGGGGGGGGGTGCGGGATGAAGTTATTTCTTATCTTCTCCCCTATTGGTCGTTCGCCGTATTTCTATATATAGACTATGTATCCGCGTTCAACATATGTGCACAACGGGCTGACAACGTGAACAATATTTTTATAAATGATGCTGCTAAGAATCGAAGTAAATTAAATACGAATGTGGAACAATTTTTCAACTTTAGCGACTAGCACAACCATCTGCATGCGCCCGCGTAAGTTACAAAATAAGCAGTTGAAAAAAAATACTTGTCAAAAAATTTCAAGAGAACCATATCATGTGACCTTCATTGGAGCGAGCTCGAGGACCTCTTCCCAATGAGGGGTCATATGATATAGTTTTGTTTAAATGTTTTGGAATATTTGAAAAAACAAAAATTAAATTAATAAATTTTGATATCGTATGCGTTCGGTAATGCACTAGAAAGGGGGTTTGTTTATTTTCATTTTCCTTTTGTTTTTTTTGTTTTTTTTGGGGGGGGGGGGGGGAAGGGGTATTTTTTTTGTTTGATTTTATTCTATTTTTGTTTTAATGTTTTTATTCATTTTTTTTTTTTTTTTTGATGGATGGAAAGGGCGGGTGGGGGGGGGGGGGGCTATAAAAATTATTTCAGCAGCCAGAGTCATATTGCACTGAAAAAACGTATGGGTGGAGGAATGGAGTAACAATCGTACTCTCCGGCTTACCACCCGGCACAAGCTGGGATAGTATAGGTTGCAGTTAAAAAAAACAAAGTGTTAACCCTTTACTCAACGAGTCGGCCGCATCCGCCCGCGTAATATGCAAATTCAGCAGTTAAAAAAAATTATTTTTACAAAAATTTCAACAAAACCATATCATGCGATCCCTCGTTAGAACGAGCTTGTTCCAACGAGGGGTCACATGATATGGTTTTGTTGAAATTTTTTGAAAAATTTGAAAAAATGATATTTGAAATAATAAATTTTGATATCGTCTGCGTTTGGGTAAAGGGTTAAACTGCCCAAGTACACTATGGCACTGTGCTCCTACTTGGGTAATTAGGATTACGTGTTTTGCTGAAAAATACAAACCAGCATACGCGGATCAGGACAGAAATAACGACCTTCCGATATGAAGTACCACGAGATCAACAATGCGACATGGGAATAAAATGGAAATGATGTGAATAAGGTTTAAAATGCGGCATTTGGTTTGCGTTGAAACTACGTCTTGCAGTATTGTGGAAGCGTATTGGTGCCAGCAAGTACCAAAAAATTGGATGTCATAAGTCCTAATGATGAGATATTATCTCATCATTAGGAGTTATTTTCTCATCATTAGGACTTATTATCTCATCATTAGGACTTTTTATCTCATCATTATGAGATAGTATCTCATCATTATGACTTTTTATCTCATCATTAGGACTTATTATCTCATCATTAGGAGATATTATCTCATCATTAGGACTTTTTATCTCATCATTATGAGATATTATCTCATCATTATGACTTTTTATCTCATCATTATGAGATATTATCTCATCATGAGGAGATATTATCTCATCATTAGGACTTTTTATCTCATCATTATGAGATATTATCTCATCATTAAGAGATATTATCTCATCATTAGGACTTTTTATCTCATCATTAGGAGATAATATCTCATCATTACGAGATATTATCTCATCATCAGGAGATATTATCTCATCATTAGGACTTTTTATCTCATCATTAGGAGATATTATCTCATCGTTAGGAGATATTATCTCATCATTAGGACTTTTTTATCTCATCATTAGGAGATAATATCTCATCATTACGAGATATTATCTCATCATTACGAGATATTATCTCATCATTAGGACTTTTTATCTCATCATTAGGAGATATTATCTCATCATTAGGAGATATTATCTCATCATTAGGACTTCTTATCTCATCATTAGGAGATAATATCTCATCATTACGAGATATTATCTCATCATTAGGAGATATTATCTCATCATTAGGACTTTTTATCTCATCATTAGGAGATATTATCTCATCATTAGGAGATATTATCTCATCATTAGGACTTATTATCTCATCATTAGGACTTATTATCTCATCATTAGGAGATATCTTCTATTCCTAGTTTATGGCTATGACGTTTGTTCCATGTCTACGGAAGCGTATTAGGGACTTGATGAAAAATAATTCTCAGACCCAGAAAGTCGAAATTTCGACTTTTTAACTCGAAATTTTGACATAAAATCTCGGAATTTCGTCTTGATATCTCGAAATTTTGACTTAAAATCTCGAAATTTCGACTTTTTATCTGGAAATTTCGACTTAAAATCTCGAAATTTCGACTTTTTATCTCGAAATTTCAACTTAAAATCTCGAAATTTCGACTTAATATCTCGAAATTTTGACTTTTTATTCGAAATTTCGACTTAAAATTTCGAAATTTCGACTTTTTATCTCGAAATTTCGAGATTTCCTCTCGCTTGGTATGCACGTGGTCATTTGCTCATTAGATTCCGATACACCAGGTTCTGAGTTCTAGCAAATTCTCACCGAACCGACAGGGCAGGGATGCTGCCCACCCCACCTCCGACCTTTAAGAGTGCCGTTAATGCACTTTTCAATAAAATCCATTAAATGAGGTTCATTGAAGACTTCCCACATGCCCTTGGAAATCTTCTCTATCGCGCCATTATAGACCACAGAGGTTCACTGAAGACTACCACATGACATGCCCCTGGGTGTCTTCACCATCCAGCCATTATACATCACAAAAAGAGCGATACAACAAATAATATCAATGCACACATACGTCTCCCACCCGCTGATAAGTAATTCTGCATCAGCCCTACCCCCCCCCCCCCCCCCCACACACCAGACCCTGAAAGTGCTGTCCAGTAAATATCACCGGAGTATTTATTATTGGTGTTTAAGGTCACATATTTTTACACAATGGGTAATCTTGACCACAACATGGAGATAAAGTCAAGTTTAGTCAATCGTTTATACTCATTTTAGAGAACTTCCACCCAAGCATTGATGAATGGCTCCTATATTTTAACAGTAAAACAGAGCTTGTTTACAACAGTAAACGAGAACTAAGCACCACTTCACGTACAGGGGGTACCCTCGGTGAATCACAGGAGTAGTAGTCTACCCTTACGAAGATATGCTGCCCAATAAATAGCACTGGGTATTTTCCCTTACGAAGAGGTGCTACTTTTTACCCAGGACACTACCGAAATATTACAGAAGAAAAAATAACAAAAACGAGAATCAAAACGAGACACATGTCACCCAAGTGAAGCGTCATTGTGTGGATAAACAGCAAATACGCTCCCCCCCCCCCCCCCTTCCGAACCACCACAAACAAGTCAAATTATAAGGAATGCACTGCCAGAAGTGTATGCTGTAAGTTTTTGAGCATCGCAGTGTGAGAAACATGTGCGCGCTGAGATCATTTGGATGTTTGCCGTAAACTTTAGGAAGCTGTGTGGTCGGGTGTATTACATTCTTATTTACCGTTAGCGAACTGACTAGCAAATTCCATGGATAAAACTGGACATTTTATGGGGGTGGACTGTTGTACTCTTCCGGAAAAAAACAATGTACCTCGTGGAGGGCCATGCGAATCAACATATTGTGGTGGTGACTGCGCGCGCGCAGACGTGTGTGTGTGCGGGGGAGGGGGAAGGGGGGGGGGCGCACATGTATTCATTTCTGGACAAGACAGGTATAGGGAAGGTATACAGCCAAAAATTTACATATTTGAAAGAGTATATGTATGTAGATATTGGTAAGTAGGTTACAGTTTTCAAAATTATGAGTCTTTCCCCCGGGTGCCCCTGGCATATCCGGTTGGATATCGATGTTTGTGTTTGGGAGAAGTTTGTTTGTATTTAACCACATTTTCAACAGCCAGGGTGACATCGTGTTGTTGGGCAGTTTAACGGTGGGGCGGAAGCCAGAGAGAACAATCATGCAGCGGCGAGCAACTGACATACTGCCGAACTTTGCACAAGCAGAGTTAGCTGCTGTTGAAAGCAGTGAATCATCGATGTGCCGCACGCCTTTGTACACGACGTCTTCGTGCCCCTCATGATGGGATGAAGAGTTTTTACCCAAAGCAGTCACCTCTGATCAGGATCGAACTGCCGATCTTTCGGTTTAAAGTGCAATGCTCTAAACACTTCGTCACCGCTCTCCTCATCGGAGAGGGTGGCGTCGGGATGGCCTGTTATATTACATGTTGTAAGGGATTAAGATAATGGATTTTTTACTCTTCGAAATATATCATACACTTATTTTAATCTCGGCAAATGGAATTTTACTCGTATCGAGTGGAAATAACTTTATTTCCGGGTTTAATGTGCAGGGTGGGGAGAAATGGGGTTAGTGTTGATGGCAACGTGCTAAGTGAACAAGTGTTCTTTTCAAACATTTCGATGGCCCTGATAAGGGTCGTCTTATGGACGAACCCGAGCGGTCCATTCAAGATTGCCAGTGGTTGAAGCTTTGAACTTTAAACCGAGATGTTCACCGATTGATCATGACAAGCGGTAACGGAATTGTGCCCTTGGGTAAGGCACTTAATCCCGATTGCCCACATGGTGGCACGGTGTCGCTGTGTACTAAGGCGCACTGTGTTTACGTCCATGGAGACTTGCCTTCTTCAACCAATGATGACTCTCTGCAGAGTTAGTACGTTGGGGAGTCTGACAGTTTGCTCGCCGCTGCTGTTTCTCCGGCTTCCACCACCCGTAAAACTGCCAGACACGAGGTGACCCTAGCTGACCGTAAATAACGGTAAACCGCAATACAAAATTCAAGCTTGCAGTTATTCCCCAAAACCAGGCACAGAGATAGGATTTCAAAATCCCCCCCTCCCCCCACCCCACCCCACCCTCCCGACATGGTGGGTCTAGAGGTAAATATTCTGACAGTGTTCCCGGATCGCTGACCGTTGATACGAATTTGAATCCTAACTCAATATTTTTTCGTAAAACAATAATTAACGAAACCCCAAATGTTCGTTTATTATTATTATTATTTTCAAGAATTACTTTCGTTTCACAAAAGTAATTCTTTATTATAATAATAATAAACGAACAAGCGTTTACACGCAAAGGATATATGAAACCTAAAGATAGTTTTGCACAATGAAAAATGTGGTATCGTTGTCGTGAGGGCGGCCATAAGTTTTCCGACAGACAACTTGAAAATTCCAACATGGACAGGGTCATGGGTCGCACCCCCTCTCTCCACCATTTTAGCTGAAGGACATACCATTCTAGCGTTAGTTTCATTAAAACCTTGGACGGCAGTGTAAATACACTTTGGAGGAGTAATGGTGCCACCAACACAAGTTATGGTCAGCATGCAGCTGTGTCAGTCATAGTGACCGAAACTCTGCTGAAACAACCAGCAATTATCTAAGTTATCTTTCTATATCTACCCTATACCTCTCTTATCCAGAATTGAATATAGGTGAGCCCCCACCCCCACCCACGCCACCACCACAATGTTATCCCCAAGACGAATAAAATAATTTCCAATGCATTAGGATGTACGACAATACACTGGCTTCTGATTTCTAACAAACTCTCGCCCTACCGACCGGACACGAATACCCTCCCCCACCCCCCCACACACACACCCGAACCCTGACATTTCTGCCAGCTTGGGGTAGGCTTCCTTTTCATTCATTAACATTAACGATCACTCCAAGTGGAATATTGTTTTCTGGACGAGTACAACAGACCTCACCCATACAAATGCCCAATTTTGTTCATCGACTTCGCCATCGGTTACCTAACTGTAAATAAGAATTTAGTCCAACCCCACCCAGCATCCTAAAGTTGATGGTCAAATAAACTGACGCTCTATTCCGAACCGTATTTACAAAGGATGCGGCTTAACAAATGCTGTTCCATGTGAAATTTATCAATCGCCGCCCCCCCCCCCCCTCCACACACACACAGAGTTATGTTTGTCCAATAAACATTCTAATAAAATACCAAACAACACACGTTATTGACAAGTACCGTTAAATCACGTTGCAATAAAAGTCCACAGAGCGCGTCTATAAAATATACATGAGGCTCCGTGAAGACGTCCCACAACTTAGGATACCTTCCCCATCCCGCCATTATAATCCACAAAAAGAGCGATACACCCAAATGATATCAGTGCACGCACGTTTCTCCCACCCGCCAATGAGCAATGTCGTGGAAGCTGCCTCCCCATCTTCCCACATATACTACTCGAAAAGTGCTGCCGGTAAATATCACTGGAGTGGCTCAACTTTACGAAGATATGCGACTTTCACCCAGTTCAGAGCCCCAAAATTACAGCAGAAAATAAAAAAAATCGTGGAAATAATAGCCTTCCACCTCTAATTCACTTCATATTCCCCATTTCAAATCCTGGCGCACCAACACCCATAATAGACGAAGATCAAAATGGAGCACATCCCACAAAAGCAAAGTGAAGCGCCGTGGTGTGCATAAACAGTAAATACGCAACACCATCGCAGCTGATAAGGCTACGAAGTGTACAACAAAAAGTCGAAATTTCGAGATAAAAAGTCGAAATTTCGAGACAAAAAATCGATATTTCGAGATTTTATGTCAAAATTTCGAGATTTAAGTAAAAATTTCGAGATAAGAAGTTGAAATTTCGAGATTTTAAGTCAAAATTTCGAGATAAAAAGTTGAAATTTCGAAAAAAAAAGTCGAAATTTCGTGATAAAAAGTCAAAATTTCGAGATTTTAAATCGAAATTTCGAGATTTTATGTGAAAATTTCGAGATTTAAGTAAAAATTTCGAGATTTTAAGTCGAAATTTCGAGACAAAAAGTCGAAATTTCGACTTTCTTGGGTCTGGAATTTTTTTTTATCATGTCCCTAATACGCTTCCGTACAGGTCAAATACAAGGAGTATTTTGATGGGAAAAATTGAGCTCTTGTACAAGGAAGCCATCGGAGAGCCTCACTGACTTTCCATTTTCCAAAATTTTCCCCAGGAAAACTGTCCCCACCAACGAAAAAGGGATACCCCCTCTCGTGATCTGTCTCAGCTCGCCACTACGTGCGTGCAATCATGCGCACCACGACTAACAGGCCTAATTGAGATATTTAACAGTTGGTGTTTCCTGAAATGAGGCCTAGTTAAATTTTGTAGTGCTGGTTCAGTTCCATTCCAGTCACTGGAAAGGAGTTACGAGGGAGTTTGGTGGACAACTGGATTCAAAGTTCAGCTAAAATGTCTGCTAGTCCTGTTCGGTGAACAGTTACATTTCCACCACTCTGTGGCGTTGTTGAGGGGGAATCACCCCAAAACCCCACCTTCCTGAAAAATTGGAACACTATTCAACCTGAAACCCCCTAGAACTGGTTCATGTACTTTCACTCTGATATTTGTCGGGTTATCTTTCTATGCTTACTCTTACACTCTCTAGCCTTCAAAAAGTACCCAGGTTCTCAAGTTGGCAGGGAAAGTTACTATCGTTCCCCTAGACGTTCACCTATGGGGAATAGACAATCTTAACCCTTTAACCTAACACGAAAGGTTGATGACACCTGTAAACAAAATTCTTGACTAAATATTTTCTTTCATTTTTTGCGTCACAAACATAGCCTATGAACGAACTCTTCCACTGATGGGTCATAAGCTATGTTTTTGAGACAAAAAATGAAAAAAATAATGCATATTGAATGGCTGTTTTGCGAATAGCACTGGTAGGTTTTGTCCATTATGTTAGGTAATGGGTTAACCCAGCAAGTGGGGGTGAGGGAATAAATCATTTATCTGCTGCTGTAAAATATTTTCCCCTGCGCACTTCATTTTGGCCTACCATGCCCCTCCACAACCTTCTAGTCATTACGAGGAGAATGTGAAGACATTTTTAAGTCTTCACTGAATAGGATGAGCAGATCTCGTAATGATGAGATAATAAGTCCTAATGATGAGATATTATATCCTAATGATGAGATAAAAAGTCCTAATGAAGAGATAATAAGTCATAATGATGAGATAATATATCTCCTAATGAGATAAAAAGTCCTAATGATGAGATAACATCTCCTAATGATGAGATAAAAAGTCCTAATGATGAGATAATATCTCCTAATGATGAGATATTATCTCCTAATGATGAGATAATAAGTCCTAATGATGAGATATTATCTCCTAATGATGAGATAAAAAGTCCTAATGATGAGATAATATCTCGTAATGATGAGATAATATGTCCTAATGATGAGATAATAAGTCGTAATGATGAGATAATATCTCCTAATGATGAGATAAAAAGTCGTAATGATGAGATATTATCTCCTAATGATGAGATAAAAAGTCCTAATGATGAGATAAAAAGTCGTAATGATGAGATAATATCTCCTAATGATGAGATATTATCTCCTAATGATGAGATAATATCTCCTAATGATGAGATAATATCTCGTAATGATGAGATATTATCTCCTAATGATGAGATAATAAGTCCTAATGATGAGATAATATCTCCTAATGATGAGATAAAAAGTCCTAATGATGAGATAAAAAGTCTTAATGATGAGATATTATCTCCTAATGATGAGATAATATCTCGTAATGATGAGATATTATCTCCTAATGATGAGATAATATCTCCTAATGATGAGATAATATCTCATAATGATGAGATAATAAGTCCTAATGATGAGATAATATCTCATAATGATGAGATAATATCTAATCATTTGGACTTAAGACATCCAATATTTTTTGTAGTTGTTGGCACCAATACGCTTCCATACAGTATAACTTGTGCGATGATGTTGAATATTTTTTTCTATAATCGTAGTCATCGTACAGTCAAAGACGTACAGCTAAAAATATGGTTTTATAAATGCATGTATCTCTCTGCATGAGTGTCGGAAGCAAAATGGTGGGTATCAGCATGTATCGTTTCTGGGACTTGTTCCCATGATAAAACCTTAAGGTAGAACTTGAAGTTCTGTCAGGGAACAATTGCCATACAGAATTCCAGAATCAAGGATCTGTGTATCTATGTGGTGATTTTGCTAATCTCGGCTTCTGCTAATACAGCTACACAGTTAGTTTAAACTTTGTTGAAAAATCACAAGCCAAGTTTCCGTTGATGATCCTCCAGGTTTAATTTGAGAGATAGAACCCTGAAACCATCGAAATTCGATTCGATTCGAACAGCGGTGATACGTCATAATTTCATTAAGGAGGATGGCAGTTTAGTGAACGTGTGGGCTAGACCAATTAATATTTTCGGCTGCACGTTGAAAATATTAATTGTTCTACCTCCAAATAATGGATACGGACTCTTCTAATTACTGCTATTTAACTGACATGGAAAATACTGCCGGGGTTCAGAGGGTTAAAACCCACTGCGGACAAATGGGTTTGCTTCACTCCCGCAGTTATCCAAACGAATAATCGCCACGAACAATAAGTATGCAATGTTATTATTTGAAGAACGGCCACCATTATTAAGAATAGAACATAATTATTGTTCTAATAAAAACATTCAACTTGAGGAGATCGAGGTTTACTCGTGTTTCTGTCCAGACCACCTGAAGCTGAATGATGTGCTTGGGCGAGACACTTAATCTCGATTGTCCATTTTTGTGCACGATGACATGGAGTCTGAAAGCGCATGGCACGTTAATGCCGCACTTGCCTTTAATCGCCTCTAACTCTAGTTGTAATCTGTGAGACTCTGACTTCCTCCACCGTAAAACTGTCCGATATGGTGTGATCCTGGCTGTTGAAAGTATCGCTGGACCCCAATAAACAAACAAATCCGTGTTTCTGTAGAAATATCCATGCTCAAAGTTCTATTGTCCTCGAGGCGTAGTATCACAGAGGTGATATCTGTGTCGTTTTATTTTTCTGAAAACCACTTATTTAATATAGTTTAGAGTTGATACCAGTGTGGAACAAAAATGTTAACTGACCGACAACCCAGTGACATTAAAAACGCTTCACATTTTAAATTTTTATTCTCCCCAATGTGATAAAGTTACTTAATTGTTTATTTGTGTATTTAAACAACAATTTAATGTAAAGTGGGTTTTAAGTCGGATAATGCACTTGACCCAAGAGAATATTCGGACGGATAATGAATGAGGTCGAATGTATTATTCTTTATATGAAAACAACGTACCTGTGACCAAAGCATATTGCACATGCAATATTGATAGTTATCATAACAAGGTAATCATTCGGAACAACTGCTCCTTTTTGACTCACCAGCCTATCACATACATACTTTATAATTTCATGGATATGTGACTCAAATGCAGAACTCGCCAGGAACTTTCTGAAAAAACAATAAATCTGTCCAGAACAAAGTCACTCAATTTATATCCACAACTTTTCAGCCCCATTGTGTTTATTAATTGATAATTACATTGTTAATGTAGTTATACGTTTTGGGTCCAAATACTCAATTCCCATTGGTCAGCTGGATGAAAACGTCATGACCAAATGTAATTCATTTTCCAATGAATACATTTGGTTGAACTTTGACCTGCATTTACGGTAGAGGGCAGTTGACAGAATGTAATTCGGGCGGTGTTTGGGTGGGTTTTTAACGTTTAGCGCCTCTCGAAGTGATCAACGCCGCTGCTGTTTCTTTGGTGACTCGGAGTTGTGCGCTTTGTCTTTTGTGTGAGGGTGGTTTTTCGCCTCGTTCGTTCGTACATGTTTTATTTCGTCTTTCTGCTTTGTTGTTTGGTCAAAAATAGTTTAAACAGTTACGGAATGTAATTATAAGAATTGAATGCAACCCGAAGGGATTCATACAATTTGTACCCATTCCCACACGTTCATACTCCAATAAAGATTATAAAAAATTGCATTCAATTCTTAATAGAAAACATTTTTAAGGCCACCGTTTATGTAAAATCCATTTTGTGACTTGTGAAATTTTAAGATCTTTTAAAGTCACCCAATTAATATCAAAAAATGTTCAGCCCCATTGCCTCTCTGAAGTGGAAAAAATGAAATGTTACTGTCTATGTAAAATCCATCTTGACACTTGCTCAAATTTGAACCTGTAAAACTTTTAACATGTAAAGTGTGTATCCTGTGAACAAAAATTCCACTCGATAAAGGCCATGTGGATATTAATTGAGCTGCTTTGTTATGAATGATGTAGTAACTTCCCTGTGGAGGACTTTCAGTGTCAAAGCTTGAATGATAACGAGAAAATAATGCAACGCGAAGCTTTACATATGCCCCTTCCGCAATGTCAACATGGGCAATACAAAGCACGGCGGACAGTTTTTCTAAGTCTAAAAGGGCATAACTGTGGTAAATCTGGTACGTATGCATGGGAGTAACCCGCAATATGAAGATCTCTTTTCCCTTAGAATGGCCTATCACCACACCAAAGGACATCAAAATACAGAACCCCTGCCGGAGTTATGATGCAAAATGTTCGTAAGGAATGTTTGCGTACTGAATTTTATTATATGAAGCCTCGTCAAAACTGTAGTTTTATGATGACACCGGGTTGTTTCACAAATTGTGTTATTATCTTTATGTACTGGAGGGGATGTAAATACTTAATGATTGGACTATTTATAACTGTGACACAGACGGATTGTATATCTTCGTGAGTATCACATTACATCACATTACATCAACGGTAGTCTGTGCGCAATCTCCAAAGAAGCTGAGTAAACAAATAACACATAATAGTGTCGGATTTCTTACAGAATTTGACTGGTGGTCGGATATCTAGAAGCTCAACGCTGAAAAAGTTGAGGTATGTACCCTAGAATGTTGCGCCGGGGTAACAAATATCACATTTTCATTCTTTGTTGCATTTTTTACATGATATGAGCCCTGTAATCTGTAATGTGAACCTCGCCACAGAACAAACACAAATACTGCCTGCAGTGAGACCAATGTGTAGCCTAAGGTGTAAAACCAATAAATATAATTTTGACGCAACGAAACAATGAGTCGAAATGAAATCCAGTGATAAAAAGAGGATATCTGCGTCTTTTAATGAATATCGGGAATTTTAACACATCAATTAAACTTTAAACGCGTGTATTTAACGGAATCACAGCTATGACATAAATGTTTCTGTATTCAAGTGGTGATATAGAAGCTGGAACTTTTTTCACAGCACCGTTTATACAAGTTCCTTTACCGTCGAGTCAACAGTTACGCTTCGAAATGTTTCCAGATTTCGTTGTATAATTATCGACCGTCTGTCGCGTAGGTGAAAATGAAAACGCCCAAAGCAAAGTAAAGCCTGGTCTCAAAAAAATTATTTAACCAACAATGAGAAATCATTAAAAAAAACGATCATTTCCAATCACAGCATTAATCCAGTACCGAGGCCTGCTGATACCGTTATATCTAAATTCGTCAACTTTATTTCGGTAAATCTTCGGACATCTTGACATGCTTCGAAATTCTTTTAAGAAAGCTTCTCAGCTGTTTTGCAAATCTAGTCAAATTTGAACTTACATTTGTACTAATAGTAGTAGCCACAAAATTTTTAGGCATGAATGGACACCAGCCGAAGAGAAATAGCGATACGAAATTAAACAAACACGTCTAATTAAAGATAACGAATGTAATTTAGACTAGTTCCCAAAAGGCTGTTTTGATCTTTTATGGATCCTGTCGATCAGTACAGCTTCAAACAAAACAAACAGACTCTTCACCTTTGGGTTTAAACATCGGAATTAAAATATGTTTATTTAAATTAATTTTAAAGCTTGGGATGTGTAATATACACAGAACGCAATGTGTGTTTGAATAGTTGGAATGGCGTAGTCCTATTTCGCTCAAACCTACGGCTCTCGCAAAATACGACTACGCCATTCCAACTCGTTATGCGAAACACCAACCGATTCAAACACACGTCACTTTCTGTCTATTTATCTCTTGAGTGTGGGCCGAAAGTTTTATTTTTCGCCTGCGCTCGCGCGAGTGAAACATAGTACTTTTAGGTCCACTCGAATGAGATAAATCCCGATATTCATTAAAATAGCGTAGATCTTCTTTTTATTATATGCTACGTGACATTTTATTTCGAAATATTCAACCCACTTCGACTGCAACAGTTTCAAGAAAATAACAAAGATCTGCTGATCGTTCCTTCAAGGCGACGTTCAAGCCAATGTCATGCGTCGACGCGTGACGTCATTTAGGAAGCTACTGAAAAAAGACCCTGAATACTTGTCACTCAATTAAGAGCTCGCGAAAAATAAAACTTTCCCGCCCGTACTCATGAGATAATTACCGACACTGACTAAAATAGAGTAGATTTTCTTTTTTTATTATATGCTACGAGACATTTTATTCAGCACAATATTCAGCCCAAATACGTACGTTCCATACAGAGTATCACCACAGTGTGTGTCTCCGGGAATTCAGATCAAATCAAGTTGTAGGCACAGAACAGTATTTCGACGAGCCCGTTAGGGCGAGTCGAAATGCGATTCTGTGCCTACAACGAGACTTGATTAAATATCCCTCTTGGTGTAAAGGTTTATAATATTTTAAAATATGCCGTTCATCGTTTATTGAGGTGGAGTTTTTCACATTTCATAGCGAAAGCTAATCCTTTAACCTCAAGAGAGAAGCCTCAACTCGAGCGTTCATGAGAATCCCAACAATAGACTACAAACCAGCCCAAGATGCCGAAAGGTGCGCATAATTTAACTATTCGTTGAGTTAACTTCCCCCACTCCAGCGACATGTTAGCATGCCGTGCATAATAAATACGTTACAGGGAGTTTAGTTGGCAGATACAGTGTCATATACGGCTCAGAGAAAATATTAGGTTCGGCTTCGCCTCACCTAATATTGTTTTCTCTGAAGGAACAACGCGAAGCGATCGAAAAATGATATTAATGCCGTTGTTTTGACAACAGCAGAATCACGCGCTTGAATCAGGGGCCCTTGATACGGATTCGGAACAAGAGCCCAGATATATTAAACTTTAATTGCGTAATAGTGCAAAAACGCCCCGATTGTCAGATAAAAATAATAACAAAGATCAGCTGATCGTTCCTTCAAGGCGATGTGATGCAGCGTAGCGTGACGTCATTTAGGAAGCTACCGAGAGATATTCCTCGATATCCATAGAGTCGATGGATATCGAGAAATATATTTTAGATAATTTGCGATAATTCACAGACTAGCATGTAATAAATATTTCAGATTTTTGATCTATAACAAATACAAAATCGGAGTCAAAACACAATATCGAAAACGCAAGAGAAAAAGGAATGAAAGTGTCAATGACACTGTAGCTCAACTTGACAAACTTGAACTTGGTAAGTTATAAATGAAATGGCAAAATTGAAGATCATTGGTACCAATGTCATTTGTTTTGCCAGTGGCAACATTTTTTGACAGAAACCGAAGAAAATCGATAGCTCCCATCTAGAGGCCTCCCTAAACAAGCATGCCAGGTTTCAAAGCAATCCGATCATAAATGTGCCCTGTATAAAAGGGAAATATTGTGGTCTGACTAGACTAAATTCTAAGAACGTTGGCCATGGCAACATTTTTTGACGGAAATGGAAGAAAATCAATAGCTCCCATCTAGAGGTCACCGTAAATAAGCATACCAGGTTTCAAAGCAATCTAATCATAAATGTGCCCTGTAGGGTGAGCCAAAGGGAAATATTGTGGTCTGACTAAACTAAGTTCTAAGAATGTTGGCTGCGGCAACATTTTTTGATGGAAATTGAAGAAAATCGATAGCTCCCATCTAGAGGTCACTCCAAACAAGCATGAAAGGTTTCAAAGCAATCCGATCATAAATGTGCCCTGTAGGGTGTGCCAAAGGGAAATATTGAGTCTTCTGACTAAACTAAGTTCTAAGAACGTTGGCCGTGGCAACACTTTTTGCCGGAAATTGAAGAAAATCGATAGCTCCCATCTAGAGGTCTCCCCAAACAAGCATACCAGGTTTCAAAGCAATCAAATCATAAATGTGCCCTGTAGGGTGTGCCAAAGGGAAATATTGTGGTCTGACTAAACTGAGTTCTAAAAACGTTGGCCGCGGCAACATTTTTTGACGGAAATTGAAGAAAATCGATATCTCCCATCAAGAGGTCACCTCAAACAAGCATGCCAGGTTTCAAAGCAATCCAATCATAAATGTATCCTGTAGGGTATGCCAAAGGGAAATATTGAGTCTTCTGACTAAACTAAGTTCTAAGAACGTTAGCCGCGGCAACATTTTTTGACAGAAATTGCAGAAAATCGATAGCTCCCATCTAGAGGTCACCCCAAACAAGCATACCAGGATTCAAAGCAATCTGATCATAAATGGGCCATGTAGGGTGTGCCAAAGGAAAATATTGAGGTCTGACTAAACTAAGTTCTACGAACGTTGGCCGTGACAACATTTTTTGCCGGAAATTGAAGACAATCGATAGCTCCCATCTAGAGGTCACACTAAATAAGCATACCAGGTTTCAAAGCAATCAAATCATAAATGTGCCCTGTAGGGTGTGCCAAAGGGAAATATTGTGGTTTGACTAAACTAAGTTCTAAGAATGTTGGCTGCGACAACATTTTTTGATGGAAATTGAAGAAAATCGATAGCTCCCATCTAGAGGTCACCCCAAACAAGCATAAAAGGTTTCAAAGCAATCCGATCATAAATGTGCCCTGTAGGGTGTGCCAAAGGGAAATATTGAGTCTTCTGACTAAACTAAGTTCTAAGAACGTTGGCCGTGGCAACATTTTTTGCCGGAAATTGAAGAAAATCGATAGCTCCCATCTAGAGGTCTCCCCAAACAAGCATACCAGGTTTCAAAGCAATCAAATCATAAATGTGCCCTGTAGGGTGTGCCAAAGGGAAATATTGTGGTCTGACTAAACTGAGTTCTAAAAACGTTGGCCGCGGCAACATTTTTTGACGGAAATTGAAGAAAATCGATATCTCCCATCAAGAGGTCACCTCAAACAAGCATGCCAGGTTTCAAAGCAATCCAATCATAAATGTATCCTGTAGGGTATGCCAAAGGGAAATATTGAGTCTTCTGACTAAACTAAGTTCTAAGAACGTTAGCCGCGGCAACATTTTTTGACAGAAATTGCAGAAAATCGATAGCTCCCATCTAGAGGTCACCCCAAACAAGCATACCAGGATTCAAAGCAATCTGATCATAAATGGGCCATGTAGGGTGTGCCAAAGGAAAATATTGAGGTCTGACTAAACTAAGTTCTACGAACGTTGGCCGTGACAACATTTTTTGCCGGAAATTGAAGACAATCGATAGCTCCCATCTAGAGGTCACACTAAATAAGCATACCAGGTTTCAAAGCAATCAAATCATAAATGTGCCCTGTAGGGTGTGCCAAAGGGAAATATTGTGGTTTGACTAAACTAAGTTCTAAGAATGTTGGCTGCGACAACATTTTTTGATGGAAATTGAAGAAAATCGATAGCTCCCATCTAGAGGTCACCCCAAACAAGCATGAAAGGTTTCAAAGCAATCCGATCATAAATGTGCCCTGTAGGGTGTGCCAAAGGGAAATATTGAGTCTTCTGACTAAACTAAGTTCTAAGAACGTTGGCCGTGGCAACATTTTTTGCCGGAAATTGAAGAAAATCGATAGCTCCCATCTAGAGGTCTCCCCAAACAAGCATACCAGGTTTCAAAGCAATCAAATCATAAATGTGCCCTGTAGGGTGTGCCAAAGGGAAATATTGTGGTCTGACTAAACTGAGTTCTAAAAACGTTGGCCGCGGCAACATTTTTTGACGGAAATTGAAGAAAATCGATATCTCCCATCAAGAGGTCACCTCAAACAAGCATGCCAGGTTTCAAAGCAATCCGATCATAAATGTACCCTGCAGGGTGTGCCAAAGGGAAATATTCAGTCTTCTGACTAAACTAAGTTCTAAGAAAGTTGGCCGCGGCAACATTTTTTGACAGAAATTGAAGAAAATCAATAGCACCCATCTAGAGGTCTCCCCAAACAAGCATACCAGGTTTCGAAGCAATCTGATCACAAATGTGCCCTGTACGGTGTGCCAAAGGGAAATATTGAGGTCTTACTAAACTAAGTTCTACGAACGTTGGAAGTGGCAACATTTTTTGCCGGAAATTGAAGAAAATCGATAGCTCCCATTTAGATGTCACCCTAAATAAGTATACCAGGTTTCAAAGCAATCAAATCATAAATGTACCCTGTAGGGTGTGCCAAAGGGAAATATTGTGGTTTGACTAAACTAAGTTCTAAGAACGTTGGCCGCGGCAACATTTTTTGACGGAAATTGACGAAAATCGATAGCTCCCATCTAGAGGTCACCCCAAATAAGCATGCCAAGTTTCAAAGTTATCTGATCATAAATGCGACCTGTGAGGTGTGCCAAAGGAAATTGTGGACGTACGTACTAACGTACTAACATACTAACGTACGTACGTACGTACGTACGTACGCCGACGGACGAGAAGTGATGGCAATAGCTCAGCTTGACTTTGTCAAGTTGAGCTAAAAATCGTTTCCTGTTTCTTTCTCGGAAAGCATGGGAGGCCAGTATCTCTTCTAATGAGTGAACGTTTTTAAGTGATTGTTATAGCGAGCAATATATCTATGTTTTGGCTACAACTTTATAAATGTTACCATCAGGAATGGGGTGAGCAGCAAAGAACGCCATCATGATAATATTTTCAATATTTCTTCTTTTTGCAATATACGATTAATTACACCAGTGGATTAACAGTAATTAGTCGAATAATCTCTTATTATCTAAGTGCAACAGCAGGTTTACAGGTCGACAGCAATCAGTCTCCCCATTGGTTGAATCAGAGTGGCATAGATACAACTGAGGTTTCGCCTACCGATGATTTTGTCAGAACTTTATTCTATCAGATTTTTTCCGTGACTGAATTGGCCGTTCACTCTTATGATAATTGCCTTTTCCTTCTTTAAACTGGATCAGCTCATCTGGATGCGACAGCAAAGTATACCTCAATCCCTCAATCCCTCTCTCGCCCACCTCCACCCCATTAGCATTTTGGCACCAAAAGCACTTTGTTTGTTACTAAAATATCCCAATCAGGAACTGCCGGGAAAGGAGAGTGATTACTCTCACTCGCAATCACCCTCACGTTTCACTGGGGGAGCAATTAATCACTCGTCTTCATTATATAAGGTAATTATGTCTGAGAACAAAGTTATATTTCGTATTTCAATCACATGTTATCTAATACAACTGGGCGACGACACTTGCAAAAAAATAATAAATTCTTACACACGGCTAAAATCTTTGGTTTTTTGCGTAAAACATAGCTTGTGCCACCTCATTGGAATGAACTCAGTGAGCTCATTCCAATGAGGGGTCATAATCTATGTTTTTGGAGCCAAAATAAATAAAACAAAATTTGTGTGGCCATTTTCGTGTATAGTGTTGGCCAGGATTGGGGGTCATGTTAGGTAAGTGGTTAAAGTCACTCTCCTGAATGCTTTACTTTCGCAAAATCAAAATGAGGAGAGTGATTATTCACTCGCCTGCATTCTCTCCCCGGCAGTCACTGCAGCATGGCTGAAAATGTGGCGCCACGCAATTTCGGACTAGCGCGATCACTGATTCTGCAGCTCGTGCATTACCTTTATAGAATTCTCTACCTTACCTATCAATTTCCTAGAAATTAACACGTCATGCGCTATGGAAGCTCTGTAATTACCTTATAGCTGTAACAGCAAGTTTCCTATGGAGCTTCCACGTGGGTCCTTCTCCAAACAGAATGTCCTTCCCATTCCCACTCAGCATATCGACTAAAAAATAAATATATTCAACATTGAATTGTAAAGATTTCTGAAGCGAACGTATTACTTCCACTCGTCCATTTTCTCGATCATTCTGTTTGCATATGTAAAACACACGCGTAGAGCGTCATTCTGCCAAGCCCACTATTTCAGCCCCTTCTAATCTCACCGAACCCTACAAATACAACTCACACAAAAGCGATGAGGCATGGGGAACCCACCGTAGTGCCAGAAGGAGGTCGAGGAAAATTTATCGAACTTCGTAAGCAGCGAAATAAAAACCAGTGAGGTATGAAAAGTGGTCTCAAAATTAAGAAACGGAAAAGGGGAGAGGTGGACGAAATCCCTAACGAGTTCTTAAAAATGAGGGAGAGGAACTCTGTAAAAGCCTCACGGACCTATTCAATTAAGCTGTAGAAAAACAAGGGGTTCCAAAGGAGTGGAGAGAAAGCAATGTTACATTTATACTCAAAAAGGGAGAAAAGGACTTTTTTGATAATTGTCGAGGATAGCAGTCAGTAACAACGTTGGAAAAGTTATGTAAAGTTCTGTATCGGAGATTAAAGGAGGTGATCGAAGTGAAGTGGCTTTTGGGACTGACCCAGAATGGCTTCGGGAAGGGACGGAGAGTCACTGACCATCATTTCACGCTATACAAAATGATAGAATCTGCAAAAACCCAAATAAAAAAGGTATTTTATGGCCTCTCTGGATGTTAAAAATAGCAAACGATAGAGTATAGAGGTAGAACGAAACCTTGAGGCCTTGGGTTCGGGAGGTGAGTTAGTTGGAATTCTGAAAGCATTATTTAAAGATGTATAAAGTGACCTAACCTGGGCAACATAACAAAAAGTGTGGCTATGGGCATATGTCTAGAAGAGGGAGGGGGGGGGCGGTTAGCAGTGGGAAACCTGAAGATTCCATGGCTATTTTTCACAGACGGCATGGTGCTACTATCAGAAAGAAAGTGAAAGTAAAAGCAAAGTGACACCCGTGGGTCGAAGAGTGGAACCAGCTGGAGGGTGGAGAGTGCTGGAGTTCTGTATTGGCCAATTCTTCTTGCATTGTACATCAAAGATTTGGGAGGTGACATCCTGAATAGTGACGGGGGGGGGGGCGTAGCAGTGCCGGGGGGTAGCAGTAGAAAACCTGAAGATCCCGTGACTATTTTTCACAGACGACATGGTACTAGTATCAGAAAGAAAAAAAAGCAAAAGCAAAGTGACACCCGTGGGTCGAAGAGTGGAACTTACTGGAGGGTGGAGAGTGCTGGAGTTCTGTATTCCGAAATGTAGCAGCAAACTTCTTAGTGTAGGAGAGACAGGTGACTTCGTGAATTTGGCGTGTAAATATAAACATTACGGGAAGTGGCATCTACACGAAAAAACTAACTGTGAAGGAGAGGTGATTCGCTAAACAAATGAAACTGAAAGGGAGAAACAGTTTCAATTAGGATTTCGTGGGGAAAACCATTTGGGAAATGGTGGGTGTACCAAGTGTAACGTATGGCACGCAGTGATACCTCTAAACCAAGTGGCTACAAAGAGCTTGGAAACCCTCCAGTACGATACAGACCGATGGATAAGGGGGTCGAGTAATGCTGCATCACTAGAAGCAATCAGCGGTGAGCGTGGGTGGATGAGGCTCAAGGATAGGATAGACATCATGAGACTCTGTTATCTTAACAATTTGGTAAATCTCTCCGACAACCGATGGTGTAAACTAATGTTCTAGAATATTTGAAATTCAGACACAAAGACGAGAAAACTTTCTTGCTTCTAAATTGGACCTTCCTCATGTGTCTAATAATTTCAAGGGAGATAAATGTTTCGAAAGTCGATTTTCCTGAAGAAAAAGGCCAGGGATGGCTATTGGAATGAGAAAGGAGCCTCTTTTGCTATCACGGTGTTATAATTGTTTGTTTTTTAGATTATATTACATGTACTTTTACAAACTTACTCACTACTCCACTAGGTCTTCCTGAGAACGCAGAATGTTTTTCCACAAAAGCTTCTAATACAACGTCAGAGTTGTTTAACATAACTGCCAGTCTAGGACCTGGAAAAAAAACACAAAACCAGTACATGAAGGCTGGCTTAGAATGTAATTTCTTTCATCAGCACTGAATAGTGATATACATTTTGGTGATTCCCTTCTTTATTTAAAACTATGGTCAAGAGCTTGACAAAGTGTGAATATGCTGCATGAGGTGGCCACATGAACAGATTTTTTTAAAGATAATTTTGTTTGTTTACTTTTTCTTTAGTCTTTCGCAGAATGGAGCGTAACATTTTTTTTATCATTTTGTTACCTTCGGATCGACTTTAAAGCCGCCTCGTCCGTTTTAGTGAAGTTCGACAGTACAGGGCGTACGTAACGTCTTTACATTTTCGAAATTCGACCTGTATTGGAAACGACGTCACGTTTTCATCATTTGTCTCACTTCGTTAATATTACGCATTTTATGAGGCGCTTTTGGGTATTAATTTCAGAGAATATGTTTCTGATTTATACCCTGTTTGTAACGTTTTCATCTCTCGGAAGTATTTACTCTGGACTTTTTCACTGATGTCTACGCAGACGTCAAAAAATTAAATGCGCCACACTTTCTTGAAACGTTTGTAATTTGTAGGTCTCAAAAAAGAAAAAAAGGAGTACTATTTTCTGTTTTCTTTAGGTGTTATTTCTGACTCTGTAAGGTCGCTTTATGACTCTCAAGTTCCGTAGCCTCAAGGCACATGAAGATATAATTATTTCAGAATTAAGATATTACCACACCATTTTTTGCACTTTTTGAGCTAAAGAGAAAATAAGAAAACAACAAAACACTTTATCGGATAACTAGCAATCTATTTCCAATTTTAGATCGGTATTTCCTAGTTTCACATTCTAAGATAACAATTTCAGGAAAGCACTGTAGTTATAAGAAGTTCTTTAAACAATCCGCTTTCGTTCTTTATTTTGGGGTTGATAAATATTGGGAGGCAAACTTATATATAATATTGATAGACGTTTGTTTATATAAATATATTTCAATTTCGGAAATTATTAATTCAACCACACTTCAACATTGATTGGAAACTGTTCTTTTGTAATAAAATGGATTTTCATCCTGAACATATGGATACAAATAAAGTGTTCTGACGATTTATGCATCGAGTTGTAGATTAAACTACCAACTGGGGTTTACTCCATCTCAATACTCTTTATCAACGCGCACAGATTTGATCACAAGTCCATGCCTGTGACTTTTTGCGGGACTTTCGTGTGCGGAGCACAGTGTGTCAATGGGGAGATTCGAAAAGAGAAATGCGGAAATAGCCAAATCTTAAAGGATCAGGGAAGCAATCAGATCGTGTTGATGCGAAAACCCATTCTCGTCGACCTTGAAGGTGAAGCATTTATCAACCCTGCAACATGAAGTTATTTCGAATTGCTCGAAACTTTTTGTATATTTAAAATATTTCACTTTTTGTCTCACAACAGAGCTTATGTCATCTCTGTGGAATTTTACAAATTCAAACACACTCTCCAAACACACCCCTGATCTTTAAGAAGCCTTCCAGGCTCCTAGCAACCACAGGCTACCATAGGAACCAAGATGGCGGCCCTCGGTATGTAAAATCTTCGACGGAAACACGTATCAAACTAATAACACTTGGTGCGCATGCGCACTAACGCCACATATCACTATGGTAATTAACATCACATGGTGGCCGCTCAGGTGGCCTACTATGGCAACTAAACATCGCGCTACTGGGGCACGTGACATGACGTCACTTCTGAGTTCCCCCAATGAGGTCCTCCAAATCAGGGTCGTCCAGCCTCCTGACACTCTACTAATTAATACAGACTCTTCCAGGTCTTGATACTGAACTGGCGTGGATGATACCATCAAGGTTCAAATGATTAAAGGCCATATCTAAGCAATGAATGGTAAAATTTGTCTAACATCAAACTTCATTACGCGCTTTCTCTGACTCAGACGCCATTTTAGGTGAATTAAGATTTTGGAAATTTCCTTATCTTGTGGATGCAATCCACTCAGTTTTTAATAATTGTCTGTTTATCTTGAACAATCTTCTAGAATTATATGTTATATGGAATCCTCCAGCACAATCAAATGTCGTTAGAAATGGGTGAAGCCTTGAAGCAAAAGCATGAAGAAATACGTTGAAACATTAATAGCAGGCGGTGTTAACACCACAGATAATAGTGAGAAGTTCAGAAACAAGCAGTAAACAAAGGTTAAGTTACTATAAATTGAAAAAAAACCCTGATCAACACGCAAGTATTTAGGAGATAACCGAGACAGTTTGAGAACAAAATAAAAGGTTGTCTCATCTCACACTTCAATGAACATTTCACATACATTTGTTGATGGTAATGTTTCGTTTAGTGTAAACGAGATTGGGTTAACTAATATTGCGTATGTATTAAGATGAAAGAATCTTATTGTTCATGGTCTCGTCTCTTTTCCACATTTTCTTGGGGTAAAGATACATAGAATATAAAATAGATTAATATTAATACTGCACATGTCCGTGACGTATGATACTTATAAGAAGTGCATAACCCCCCCCCCCCCCCCACCCACAGGCACGCTTGCACCTCTTTCTATCACCCCCCCCCTCTCTCTCTCTCTCTCTCTCTCTCTCTCTCTCTCTCTCTCTCTCTCTCTCTCTTTCCTAACTCATTAAACGCATGACAGAGTTAAGTATATCTCTCTCCTCTCTCTGTCCCTCTCCTCTCTTTCCCTCCCTCTGCCCCCCCCCCCCTTCTCTCTCTCTCTCTCTCTCTCTCTCTCTCTCTCTCTCTCTCTCTCTTTCCTAACTTTCTGTAACCCGTGGCAGAGGCAAGTAACGGCCAGGTTCAAAACATATCAAAACATAGAAGATAAACAAACCCTCCCACATCCTAAACATTGGTTTGACCCCCGCAGACGAGAGCGCATACTCTTAAGTAGAAATGTTCGTTTGTCAGTATACGAATAACAGATAAGTCAACCTTGACTGCATCTCGTAGCAGAAGGGGTCAAATAATTATTTTACCAGAAGCTGAACAGAGCCGTTAAAAGTGCTTGTTTTGGCGAGTGCATTGGTCGGGTAATGCCGCAGCACTAGAAGCCATCAGCGGGTGGATGGGGTGGATGGGGTGAAGGGCAGTACAGACTTAATAAAACTCTGTTATCTTGACTATTTTGGTAAATCTCCCCGATGGAAAAAGTAATGTTCCAGAATATTTGGAATTCAAGTACAGAGGGCAGGGTGGATAGTCCAAGTTGAGGGGTTAATAGAGAACTACTCACTGTAGATCTCGACCTTAGAATTATGGACAACCCAGGGTAAAAAGAAATGCCAGAGAAAGAATCATGGAGGGTGGTAAACTTAACTGAAGAGAGGAGGTCAAATCAAAGATATCTTCGGGTGACCTGCGTGATAAAGAGAAGCTGTGTTTGGAAGAGTACCTTGATGGCACATTGCGGGGTCACAGTTGTTGGAGCTTAGGGGAAAATGGGAAAAAAACGTGAAAAGGAGTGCCAGATGGGTAATTTAGGCGTGGTGGATACCCTGGAACACTTTCTACTAGAATGTCCAAAATACCAGTCTAACGGACACAGATTCACTTGGAGTATAATGGGGAAGTGGGATAGAGAATGAAAGACATATGGTTAATGGGTGACACAAATGAGAGGGTTAGTATGCTTAACCAGGAGAATGGGAAGAAAGGAGCACGGGATGTCATCGGGCAGTTCGTCCCCGAGTGTTATGAGGAGAGAAGAGGTGTAGAAATAGGGAGGCAGTTTGGAGCACAGGGGTAACCAAGGCCATTCCCCCAGAGAACCGCGACAAATCAGCGATCGGCCAAAGTGTTATTATTATTTTGTTGCAAACAAATTCTAACATAAAGTTAATCTCTAAAACCTGAAAACGTAGAACATAATTCAGAGTGCAGTCATTATAATGCCCACATGTAACTGATGTCCAATAATAAATGATGTCATTCATTTTCAGCAGAGGCCTCTGTCAGAATCTCCTGTGTCTCCAGTTTGCTTGATACAGAGTAAGCATGTGATTCCACAGAATCATCATTTTGAGTTCAAACAATATTGTTCTTTCGAAATTATAAATCTATATAAATTTATACAATCGAAATGGTTTGTCAAAACAAAACACATCGAACTGTTGGTCCAATAGTAAACAATGGCTCTCTTAAACAGTCTCCACGCGGTGGCTCAGTGGTTACGGCACCGGACTTAAAACCGAAAGGTCCACGTTTCGATCCCCGTCAGTGAAAGCAAGACACTTAATCCCGATTGCCCACGTGGAGGCACGATAGCAGTGTGAACTAAGGCGCACTGCACGTCGATCGTGCACTTGTCTTCAACCAATGCTAACCCTGATTGTGTGGAGTTAGTACTTTGCCGAGTTTTACAGTTGATCGGTGGTTCTATCCGGTAATCCGGCTTTCTCCACCCGTAAAACTGTCCGAGGCGAGGTGACCCTAGCTGTCGAAAGTGTCATTAACTATCGTTTAAACCCGAATAAAATAAAAGAAATAACACTATCTCCATGGAAACATTGTACACTTATTTAAATTTGCATGGAGAGAAAATATGAAGATCACGGTACAGTGAAAGAATACTGGTAGGAGCGTCGAAAAGATGACATAGTCACCTAGGGGAGGGGTGTAAACATGATTTGTCCAGATTTTGTGATGCACGTAACGACAGGCAAATATTCAAACTATATCATCAAGGCATGCCTTCGCCGAAGGCATGCCTTGAAGAGATAGTTGGAATATTAGTCAGCGGTAACTATAGTTAGAAAAAGCTCAATACTTCTTGGAAATATATTGGTGAATAAATAAAATATGCATGCAGTATACTACTCACATTTTGCTAAGAATCACTCCTTCCCATTTAGGTATTTGATACATAAAAGTTCAAATTATGTGTATTGTTTTAAGTTTGTTTATTTGTTCATTAAGGCTTAACGCGACTTCCACAAGCTTTGATCATATCATGTCAGACAATTTTACGGGTGGGGGAGTCGGAGTACTCACAGAGAACAACTGAGCAATGGTGAGTAGCTTTCGGCCTCTCTAATTTACCCTCCTGACACAAGCGGTTAGCATTGGTTGAAGGTAAGTGTTACGTTGACATGTTGTACATATATGGTCGACGCGCAGTATTTCCACGGGTCACTTGCCTTCAAGCAGTACTAACCCTGCTTCTGCCAAGATGATCAATCAGAGACTGCGACAGTTACTTGGCATTGTTGGTTGCATTCCTATCGGAACTCTAGCTTTTTCTACCAGTAAATTTGTACAACTTGATATGAACCAGATTATTAAAAAGTGTCACGGCTCCGCAATAAATAAACAAACAAATAATGTACCCATATTCCTTTCATGTACAAATTATGTTGACGAGTGGGGAGTGATCCTCAGCAAAATGTGAATAGTATAGTTGTGACGAAACTTCTTATTCAGTTAACACGTATAGTGTCGGTACTCTAAACTGGACATGTCGGACACCCTACAGACTGAATCGGATAATAGAGACCTGCATTTGTATGACCAACTCTGTGTGTTACACAAGTCCAAGTATTAGATAGAGTCGTTTGAGAAATTACTGCCTAGAGAGAATTGCAATCTTAGACTCCAGTCCTGAAGAAAATGCCTTGACTAGAAAACAAAATTCAATCTGACACTCCATATGTTAGGGTTAATATTCTAAATACTTTAAACTCTCTTTCGTCTAGAAGAAATACATAACTTACATCTGGTCTATTAAAAACGTCAAGTTGACAAATATTGTCCCAGCATCACATCATGAGCAATAGGAAATGAGTTTGATAAGAAAATGTAATGTTTCGAAACACAGGCATGGATATTGTAGGTTCCCAGACCAACTGGGCAGTATGTAAAATGTAACAGTCGACTATAGATGAAAAGTAATGAATGTCAGAAAGAGAGGGAATTGTTGTACAACAGAGAAAAGTTGAAGAATAAAATTAGTGGATTACAGAAAGGGTTAAATATTTCTCCGAACCCATTGCCGCCGCTTCTACCATCCTAACACATACGCTCCCCCATAGCTGAATATACAGGTATAGAATTGAAAACGCGAATATTTTGTATAAGTGCCAGTTTGAAGAAAAGTAGAATAGCCATAGCCCACGATACTCGTCACGAAACGAAATACCCCCCCCCCCACCCCCACCCACCCCCATATGTGAATGTTATCTACCTGTTATATACTACTCACATTTTGCTAAGAATACCCCCCTCCCCCGTATTCATCGACAAAGGTAAATGTTTACCTTGCTTTTCCGACATTGAGGTGACCCTGGATGCCGAAATTGTCGTTAAGCCCCAATAAATAAATAGTACATTGCTTTGTCTGTTTATCTTTTGAGGTGTAATGGCACTTTCAAACACCTGGGTCTTGTCATGGTGTACTGCAATGCAGGTAGAGGAAGCCGGAGTACTCAGAGATGAGCACTGATTAATGGTAAGTAACGTTCGTACTCTTCGATTTATTTTCTCGGCACAAGCAGGGTCAGCCTTGGTCGAAGGCAAGTGTCCCGTGGACGTACAACACATCGACCGAAGATGTGCAACACATCAATGTTACAGGCGCCGTTGACTGGTCGTAATCCACGCATGGGCAGTGATACCCACGCATGCGTTTACCAGGTAATGAAAATCACAATTAGCAAAATTTTAATTAATGAAGCACCGGGTTGTACCCGGTGCTTCATTAATTCAATTTTTGATGATATTCCTATAAATAGCATAAGGAATCTAATAGTATTGCTTTCGTGGAAATAATTACCCCCCCCCCACCCCCACCCCCCACCCCTTCAAATGTGACCAGTCCACGGCGGCTGTACTGAATAGACTAAAAACTATTAGGGAACGAAATCTATGCTTAAACTACGAATTTTCCGATCATTTTTGTTTAGCGATCATCTCCTCATTTTGAAGGCAAGCTGTCGTCTGCACGAAAGTCGACACGACTACAATGATACAGGTACATAAAAATACAAGCAGCCACCAATTCAGTTGTAAGAGTCGAAATGAATTATCTGTCGCTTTATCCAAGATTGAATGTGACAGATCATTCATTTTAATTTTTATAGGAAAACATATTGGAGTAACACGGGTTGTCAACAATATTTAGAAATCCGCTGAATGACATCAAAGGTAGTGAACTATAATAACACATTGCCTAAGTCAAACTCCGACACATTTGTTATATTTTCAGTCTAAAACACCACATGGTCCCGTTTGAAGAAATCATATCGAATCATGCTGACACGGATAATAATTATGAATCAAGGAAGCGAAGAGCAAAGAAAACACACAGCACGTGTACCCTTTGATACTTCTGTACGTCTCATGACGTACGAAATCAAACAGCGCGTTGATACTTTGTAGTCATTTGTTTTGTTATTATTTTTCGATTTTTTTAAAGTTTAAACACAATTCCTTTTTTCTCCCCAATAGTACTCAGTGACAACCGTTGAGCCAAATGTTATCGCAGCTTAAATACTAATATAATCCTGCTGTCAAGACTTCTTAACTGGTTGAGTGCTAGAAGCCACTATCAGGGCTTTCAAAAATGAGGATACCAGAGCAAAAGCCAACATTTTCCTTGCTTATATTCCATATTCAGCCAAACACAAATAATATTTTGTTTATATAAATTTGTTTTATTACAAATTATTGGAGAGTGTCTGTGGGCATTCTCCAATAATTTGTAATAAAACAAGTTCTGAATAACAAATTCAAACCATGAAAAATAATCTAGCCCTAAACCAGACAATCACAAATGTGAAAAATATCTTGTTATTTGTACTTTCCGACGTTTGACGTCACATTTTGAAAAACGTTGAAGAAACTGAATTCCCAGTGACGTTTGAATGTCAGGATAATTAAAGTCTCAAAGGGTTAAGGTAGTAAAGAAGACTTACCAAAATAAACTGATATAACCGGGCCATATTTTTTTGACCAGTCAGCCAGAAGTAATGGCCTTGGCTTTGCTTTCAGATCTGTAAAAGACACAAATGTAGATAGTTTAATCAACACTGGCCAGTCGATTCGTTTCAAATAGTGATGATTCACACAGTGGGGCCTAATTTCGCCAATTGCACTGCAAAACTAATGTTGATATGGCAATACAACATCTTTGTTGACTAAACAGTTGGCAGCAAAATAGTTTATTTCACTTGTAAAGGAAAGCCATTCAAGAGCAAGATAGGTCTCCAAAGAAATAAAGAAAATTTGTTGTTACTTCTTTAAATTTTTCAATAATGTGATGTGTTTGGACAAACCTTCAGCGTTAAATGTCAGTAACTGGGAATGGGACATTGCTATTTTTCAATAAAATCCTGCAGGTTATCCACTTCACAAAAGGCTACATCTAACTGGATAAATTCTTTATATGAGTGACTCGCAACGGTATGACGTATTTATTGATTCGGACAACCGCGTTGTGTCCTTGGGCAAGACACTTCACCCCGATTGTCCACATGGGGCTCGATGACGCCTTGTACTAAGGTGTACTGCACGTCGATGGTGCGCATGTCTTCAACCAATCTAACTCTACCTGCGCAGCTGTGCGGAGTTACGATGTTGGGCAGCTGGCAGCTGCTCGTTGTTGCTCGGTGGTTCTCTCTGGGTACTCCGACTTCCTCCACCCGTAAAACTGTCACCGACACGATATGACCTTGCTTTTTACTGCCTTTTGAAAAGGCTCGCAAACCGTTCAATGCAGTGGATTGACAGTAATTTGTCGATTACAGTGGCGTAACGCCCATACAACGAGGTTAGGGCGTCACCTAAGGGCCCCAACAAGCGCTCGTGAAAGATCAAACTTTCATGTTCACTTCATGAGATAATTCCCGATATTCACTTAAACAGCGTAGATATGCTCTATTTATTATTGATAAAAAGCAAGTGTCGAAATTGGAAAGTTGATACCGTATTACCAGTTTCCGTGCTAGGTAAACACCATTACGTCTGATGTCGTAAAAGCTGTTACGCTTTCACGTCATCAAACGTCATCGATGAGAGGAGTTATAGCATCCATTGACATGAAGCTATCTTGGTGGGAAATTGAGTTGCGACTTTTTCACTGATCTTCCCGCAATCTAGTTGTTTAGCGATCAATGGTTATGTTACGTAAACCTGGCAATAGCCTTGTTTTGTATATTTCTATATCCTACTCAATGAACGTTTGGAGTATCAAGTTCCTGGACCGTAACAGCGGCCTCTCGTTTCAAAGGGTTAACAAATTCGTCAAATACAGAATAACAAATGTGCATGTTTCTCAATGTAGATGCGCGTTAGTCCAAAACAGAGCTTTGTGTATTCTGGTCCCAGCAAGCCATTTGGGACACATGGGCTCCCATTGGTAGATATCAGCGTTCGGTTCTTTTCTATGATTGTGTCCTCTCCTCTCCAAGAACGAAATGCTTCCTACATGCCTGCCGAACGCTGTTGTACTTTAGTTCACGTCTTATTAATTCTTCGACTTAATAACGCTCCATTTAAACGTTCCATACTATTAGTTAATGTAATATACAGCGTGAACTTTTGTCAAAAGTGTTTTTCTTTGGACTTCTCTGTTTCATTTAATTGCCAAACACAGTAAATGTAATCTGTTCACGCACTTCACAATTGAGAGGTCAAGTGAATACCTTAGCCAATGCATAAAAGTGCTTGAAAACGAGTGAAACAGAATTTACTGCGACCAGTAAATTCCAGTCAGTGTGAAAATGGGGAAATTTATTTATTTATTTATTGATGTTTAAGGTCACATATTTATGCACAATGGCTAATCATGACCGTGACAGTTTTACGGGTGGAGGAAGCCGGAGTACGCGGAGAGAACCACCGAGCAACGACGAGCAGCTGCCAGCTCCCCAACATCGTAACTCAGCACTGCAGCACAGGCAGGGTTAGATTGGTTGAAGACATGCGTACCATCGACGTGCAGTACGCCTTAGTACACGGCGTCATCGTGCCCCCACGCGGGCAATGGAGATGAAGTGTCTTGCCCAAGGACACAACGCGGTTGCCGCAGGTGGGATTTGAACCGAGGACCTCTCGGCTTGCAGCCTGCACCTCTACCTACTGAGCCACCGCGCTCCCGAAAATGGGGAAAGCATCGGAACTAAATTATATAGAATTTATAGAGACTTATTTTGGGGAGTAAAATATCTTGAAATAAATCAGAAATAGGTTTCGTAAACAGCGTTTACAGATTTCCATACAGGATTCAGATATAATTTTTCAAGAAACCTGAAACAACTTCTGTACACAGCATTCAGCGTGTTCTGTAAAGGAATCAGCAATGGATATTTTTTCTCTGCCAACCTTTTGAGAAAAGGAATACATGTATGAACTTCAGAAATGCATTGGGGTTATAAAATGCAATTTCAAACAATTCTGAAAACTGCACTTAATGAGACCTGTCTTAACTTATTAACTTCTACGGTGTTTCAGTCATTTGGTGCTGGTCCTAGGTCGATATGGCATATTATGCTTGAGATATGAGTGAGACCAACTTTCAAAATTGTTGGCCCCCGCCGAATCTTTTGAGAATAAAAATAAATGTATGGATTTTGGCAATGTATCAGGGGGGTCATAACATGTGATTTCCAGCAATTCTGAAAAATGCATTCAAATGACTCTGGATGACCTCCGGTACCTTGACCCAAATTGTGAACCACCATTGAGTTTCAAATAACTTAGTGTTGGTCCCACAACATATATAACACCATGCTTGAGATATGCGCATGAGCTTTTTTCAATATTTTCGACCCCTGCAATTTATGGAGTGTGAAAATACATGTATGAGCGTCAGTAATGCATTAGGAGGTCACGAAATGCGATTTCCAGCAATACTGAAATATGCACTCAATAACCGCTGGCTTACCTCTGTGACCTTGGCCCATATTTTGAACCTCTATAGAGTTTCGCTCATTTGTTGTTGTTCCCAGAAACATAGGTCATACCATGCTTGAGATACGAGCGTGACTTACGTTCAACATATTTGGCTGCACCCACTTTTTTGGTGTACAAATGCATGTATGAACTTCCAGAAGGCACTAGGGGGGGGGGGGGGGGGGGTCATAGAATGTGATTTACAGAAATTCTGAAAAATGAACAAAATGACCTCTGAGTGAACTCAGAGTCCTTGACCATATTTTGAACCCTCAGGGAGTTTCAACACCTTTGGTGTTGGTCTCAGGTCCATAAGTCACACTATGCTTGAGATACGTGCATGACCTATTTTTATTTTTATTTTTGTGCCCTCCCCCCACCCCCGTCCACTTTTTTGAAAACACATGTATGATGTACGATGCATGAATTTCCAGAGTGCATTAGGGAGACATAAAATGTGATTTTCAGCAAATCTGAATAATGCACTCAATGACCCCTTGGTGTCCTCAGTAACCTTGACAAATATTTGAACCTCCATTGAGATTCGACTCATTTGGTGTTGGTCCCAGGTCCATAGGTCATATCAGGCTTGAGCTCTGAGCATGACCCACTTTCAATGTTTTTGGACCCGCCCAATTTGTTTAAATATAAAAACACATGTTCGAACTTTGGCAATCCATTACGGGGTCATAAAATGTGATTTCCAGCAATTTTGGAAAATGCATTTAATGACTCCTGGGTGACTTCAGTGACCATGACCCATATTTTGAACCTCAACTGAGCTTCAACTCATTTGGTGTTGCTCCCAGGTCCGTAGGTCATACGAGTTATGAGTGTGACCTACTTTAAACAAATTTGGCCCACCCACCTTTTAAGTATAAAAATACATGTGTGAACTTGAGAAATGCGTTAAAGGGCCAGAAACTGCTATCCCCAGTAATTCTGAAGAACGCACTCAATACGCCCTGCTGACCCCAGTGACCTTGACCTATATTTTGAACCTTCATTGAGTTTCAACTCAGGTCCATACATCATACCATGCGTGAGATATGTGCGTGACCCACTTTCAATATTTTGGTCCACTTTTTTAGTGTCAAAATGTGTGTATGAACTTCCGGAATGTTTTAGGGGTCAAAACATGTGATTTACAGGAATTCTGAAAATTACACTCAATTATCCCTTGCCGACCTCAGTGACCTCGACCATTATTTTGAGCCTCCAATTAGTGTCGACTCATGTAGTGTTGGTTCTAGGCCAATAGGTCATACAATTCTTGAGATATGATCGTGAACTACTTTCAAATTTTTGGCCCACCGACTTTTTATGAGTGTAAAAATACATGTGAGAACTTTGGCAATCCATTAGGGGTGGCTTAAAACGTGATTTCCCTGCAATTCTGAAAAAAATGCACCCAATGACCACTGGAAAACCTCTGTGATCTTGACCAATATTTTGAACCCCCACTGAGTTTCAACGCCTTTGATGTTGGCCCCAGTTCCAAAGGCCACACCATGCTTGTGACCCCTTTCAAAAATGTTGGCCCACCCACTTTTTGAGTGTAAAAATACATGTATGATATATGAATTTCCGGAATGCATTTGAGAGTCATAAAATGTGATTTTCAGCAAATCTGAACAATGCACTCAATGACCATTGGGTGACCTCAGTGACCATGACCCATATTTAGAACCTCCATTAAGTTTAGCTCATTTCGTATTCTTCCCGGGTCCCAGGAAATATGAGCGTGACCCACTTTCAATATGTTTGGCCACGCCCACTTTTTTAGTAAAAATGTAATTATGAACTTTGGTAATGCATTAGGGGTATAAAAGAGTGATTTTCAGCAATTCTGAAAATTGCACTCAATGACCCTTGGCTGACTTCAGTTACCTTAACCCATATTTTGAATCCCCATTGGGTATGGACTCATTTGTTGTTGATCCCAGGTCCATAGGTCATACCATGCCTGAGATAAGAGGGTGGCCTACCTTCAAACCTTTTGGCCACCACCTACAATTTGTAGTGTAAAAATACATGTATGTACTCCAAGAATGCATTAGGGTGTCAAAAAATATATGTCGAAACTAAATGGATGTTCAAAATATGGGCCAAGGTCACTGAGTGCATTTTTTCCGATTTGCTCGAAATCTCATTTTATGATTCGTTCACCTTTATTCGTCATCAGTAAAATTGGACTTACCGGGCAAAAGGGAGTAGTTTTTTGTATGATGATAAATTGAATTAATGATGGCAATAAAGGAATATTGGGTTGGCAAAACTAGTAGTATAGCACGTATGAATCGTGCCTGATTACCCGGAGCTTTGCCGGTGCAGTTAGTGTTAAATTCACATAGGAACCGGGGCCATTGCCGGTGCAACTTTTGCCGGTGCAAAATGTCTGCACCATACATCTGGATCCGACAAGTGGTGTACCTACTGCATATATAGTATACTATGGTATGTATAGTGATATAATTAAACACATGGCTCCATGTATATAGTATGGATTTGTGGTAATCAGGCACGATTCATACGTGCTATACTACTACGACCCCGCATTACATACTATCTACACTAGTCATGGGATGGCATTAAGTCGATTAGTAGCACCAATGACTTTCAGGGGGAGCACTGAGTTATATATCGCCCAGACTATACTATACTACCCTTCTATACTACTAGGCTTTACGCCACCCCCACTTCACAATACCACTTGACCTGCCATAACGTACTACCTATACCAGTCATAGAATAGTACAAAGCAATCGGCTGGTTAATAATATCGAGGACTAGACCTACAGGGGTATATACCATGCATCATATGCCACCCGTTCTAAACAAACGATTATTATACTGCCTGGCCTAACACTAAACTACCAATACCAACCATAAGATAATACAAAGGATTCGGTACAAAGGACATACTGTTCGAACGATTCGAATCCCATCGAGCAAATGAGCCATAGAGCAATTGCTCGTTCAAGTGACTCGACATACGACTCTTCGACTCATTTCAGAAAAATGTGATTCTTTTGCCACAGGCGTTTTCAAAAAAGAGATTCCACAAATGGGATTCCAAAAAAGGGGATTCCACAAGTGGGATTCGCCTTATGTCGAGTGACTCGCACATATTGCTCGAATGACTCGAATCCTATCGAGAAAATGAGCTAACGAGCAATTGCTCGTTCGAGTGATTCGACATACTTCTCGACGACTCATTTCAGAAAAATGGGGTGCCGAAGGCCAGCTGTTTTCCGAAAATGGGTGCTGAAATTGGGGTGCCACGGGATATGGCTGTTAAATCGAGCAAATGAGCTATTGAGTAATTGCTCGATCGAGTGACTCGACATACTGCTCGAACGACTCGAATCCCATCGAGCAAATGAGCTAATGAGCAATTGCTCGTTCGAGTGACTCGACATACAACTCTTCGACTCATTTCAGAAAAATGGGATTCTATAGCCACAGGCATTTTCAAAAAAGGGATTCTTAAAAAGGGATTCCGTAAAATGGGATTCTGTGATTTAACATCAGGCATCACCCTAACCCACTGTATCTCTTGGCCTAGCATTACATATTACCTATACAAGTCATAGGATAACATGAAGCATTAGGCGGATTAATAGTACTAAGCACTAACATGGGACCTGTAGGGGGAGCACGCGTACATCCTACATTACCACACTAGGCGACCATGCATTACACCCACCCACCCCACAATAACGTCTTGCCTCGCATTAGATACTACCTCTATTAGTCATGGGATGACATAAAGCATTAAGTCGATTAGTAGTATCAATAGCTTTCGGGGGGTGGGGGGACACAGAGGTATATATAGCGTATATTATACTGCTGTTCTATACTACCAGGCATTACCCCCACCCACCCCACAATAACGCCTGACTCCGCATTACATACTATCTACACTAGTCATGGGATGGCATTAAGTCGATTAGTAGCACCAATGACTTTCAGGGGGAGCACGAGGTATATATCGCCCATACTATACTGCCGTTCTATACTAATAGGCATTACCCCACTCCCACTTCAAAATACCACTTGACCTGCCGTAACGTACTACCTATACCAGTCATAGAATAGTACAAAGCAATCGGCTGGTTAATAATATCGAGGACTGGACCTACACGGGTATATACCATGCATCATATGCCACCCGTTCTAAACAAACGATTATATTACTACCTGACCTAACACTAAACTACCAATACCAGTCATAAGATAATCTAAACCACCAATGACTATGTCGCAATATCACACTACCACTCACCCCCCTTCCCCAACCTACTGCTTGACCTAGCTACAGCGGACATAGGATAATATGAAGATCCAAGGGCTAATTGTATACTAACATGGATATATACCACTACTACCAGATCACCCCTTACAAGAAGTCCGACACCCCCTGACCCGATTAACGTTATGTCAGATTGTATAGTGGACAATAACAGTGATCAGCATCTCTATGACGTCGCGCGCGTATTATGACATCACGACGCCAATAGCAACGTCAACCGTTTCGCGGGAAAAGCTTTCATGAAAATCCATCTTCACCATTAATTTTCCATCACAAACCCATAATATATACACAGAGCCTTGTGTTTAATTATATCAATATACATACCATAGTATACCATATATGCAGTAGGTACACCACTTGTCGGATCCAGATGTGTGGTGCAGACATTTTGCACCGGCAAAAGTTGCACCGGCAATGGCTCCGGTTCCTATGGGAATTTAACACTATGTGCACCGGCAAAGCTCCGGGTAATCAGGCACGATTCATACTTGCTATACTACTAAAATTGAACGTAGACTAAGATACCGAGTCATAAGCGGTGATTCGTTGAAGTGAGGAAAGAAATTGTTAAGCTCTCCGAACGTCACGGCTTTCCCACTTGGGAAGCCGAGACGTTCAGACAGCAGAACTAGAAGAGGTAACTTCAGACTTTGTGGAAAGAATGAGAAACAATAATTCCTCTCAGAAAACTATAGTAGATCTCAGAATGTTTTGTAATTATTTGTTTTTGGTTAAATAAATAATGAGGCTATTCTTGGTAATTTCATGTCTGCCGCAATATCAGCTCTCAGTAACCTTACAGGGGGTGGGGGGGGGCACAATAGGTATGGTGCAGGCTGCAAGCCAAGAGGTCCATGGTTCGAATCCCACCTGCGGTACCGCGTTGTGTTCTTGGGGAAGACAAATTTATTCCCCACTGTCCACGTGTGGGTATGGTGGCCTTGTGTACTAAGACGTACTGCACGTCGATGGTGCACTTGTCTTCAACCAATGCTAACCCTGCTTGTGTGTAGTTAGTATGTTGGGGAGGTGACCGTTGCTCGCCGTTGCTCTGTGGTTCTGTCCGGGTACTCCGACTTCCTCCACCAGTAAAACTGTCGTGGTCATGATTAGCCATTGTGCAGAAATATGTGACCTTAAACGCCAATAAATAAACAAATAAAATAAATAAATAATAACATAACAAGGGCTGTAATCTCCGCCCATATGAAACTAACTAAGTATTAGTCTCTAAATAATGATAATGGTGATAGGGTGGAGTGTTAATGGGCAGGACGCTTTACCTGTGGCGTATAAGTTGACCGCCATTTAAACAAAATTCCGATTGCACTCTAAACTTCCGGCACAACTCATCCTACATGTATATCTTTATAAATACATACTATAATGATAGTTTCGGATTGAGCAAACACACTCTTCGTTAAATAACGTAGACAACTATAATTACTCACCAAGAATGTTTCCTATTAATGGGTACCCTTTGGGACCCGGTGGTAATCTGATTCGCTTCCTTCTCATCACTTTCAAGATGATAAGGGTTGAAAAAAATCCTATCAGAGTTGTGATGATAAGTTTATAGTCGATTGTCACCATTTCCCTAGAGTCGAATATATTCATCATGTATATCTAGTAAAAGATAGAAAGGAATGACGTTAGCACATTCATAATACATCATGGGTGCCCATGGCAGGATACAGTTAAAACTATAAGTCCTGTCATGAATTGCCCGCAAATATCAAGCCACTCTTCGCGTTGATCTTCGTGGTATGACAATCTGAAGGCTTTGAAACAAAGGCCCAAGGCAAAGTCCAATGGCTGAAATAGTGCTTGTACTTGCTATAAGTAACAAAGGGAATATGTCGTGATTTGGATGTCATTCGATGGGGACATTTCGAGCAATTCCTTCGCGAAATTATGTCAAGATAAGCGAATAGTTCGCGACAAACTTCTAGTTTTAAGTGCACATGGAAGGTCCTGTCTTTATAACATCTTGAAGAAATATTGTGAACGCTTCTAATCCTTACCGCATACCATTCGATGGGGGGCATTTCCATGCAAAATTATGTCAAAATAGAGGCATAGTTCGCCACAGGCCATCTAATTTTAACTGCATATGTAAAGGTCCTGTCTTAAAAAGTTACCCTGAAGAAATATTGTGGATGTGTTCATCCTTGCCAAAAATCATTTTGTGTTTTGGAACGATTTGTGTGACATGTACTGTTCATCGAAGGAACAATTGTTCAGACTGATGCTAGAAAAATGACCCAATATATCAAGTTTGAACAATTTCGTACAAGTGGAAAGCAAATTTGTTTCACGAGAAAGTCGATTTAAAACATGGGCGAGTAACTTTAAAATGTAGCACTCATTCTGTACACAAGAGACAAGTCCATTCAAATATGTAAATCGTCTTCATACTAAATTATGAGATAATAAAAGAGGGGAAACATAATGGCTGTGCTTCCAAACATTCAGGTTCATGACTTTCGATGACAATGTACGTCAACCACATTACATAAACGGACCTTAGATCCTTGTGTATTTCCAGTCATACTCTGACTTCTGTACAGGCCGATATTTTGCAACACTTTGACTTCTAATTATAACGAAAATTGAAAATGTCTCTATTGGATAGTTCAAAACCTCCACTTCTTACAATAGCCCTCCCGCGCCTCAAAACACTTGCCATTCAATTATATGTTATAATAATATTACTTATTTTTTTATACTTTCCTCCAGATTATACCATACTGCCCGCAACGCAACGAGCTTTTTCCAGAAGAGGACCATGACATACAGTTCGAAAAATATTCAGCAAATTCAAAAGACATTCTTGGTACCGTTGTCTGCGACTTGCGAAAGGTAACGGGTTGGAATTGTTTTGTCATATGGAGACATTCAAACAAGGTGTTTGTATAAACTTTTACATACAAAAATTTCTATATCCCACGAGGTGATTTGGGTTCATGTTTAACCCAGCTGGTTTTTAGAGTGCAATACCTCTACCGCACACTTAAATCAGTTGGGTTAAAATCAACCCACATCCACTGAGTTGAGTGAATATGAACCCAATTGGGTAAATTTTCACTCAACCCAGTTGAGTTGGGTTGATTTTTATATCATGCAAATAGCATCAGTACTATGGCAGCTGCTAGCTTCTACCTTTAATACTGGCGAATGTCACTAATATTACTACTAGTGTCTACTATTCCCCTTTTCTAACATAACTGGCTTTTCTTTATTATAACACTGCTACTGATTACTACATATACTAATGCTACCTGTTCTACTACCCATGCTTCTACACGTTTTACGAGTGGCTCCCACCGCCAATCTAATGGTTTGCTTCCACCATTAACACCAGAATACACTCTGTGAGCTCGTTCGATTCTTTGGCTCAATGGGAAGTCTGAAGATACCAGTGGTTGTAGGAGGCACGCAATCAGAGAACTTCGAAGCTGTTAGCAGTGGGCTGTATTGGTTAATGCAGTTAATAGTCAAAATAGTTAAAGCAGTCATCTGCTATCAATATCACAGTCGAAAGCTGCAATGCATGGAAGGGTGCATGAGCAGTGATCGTTTAAATGGCTGGAGTGATGGAACACTGTAATAAAAGTAGTGTCTGGAGGCAGCACAGTAATGACTAGCAAGAGCACTGGCCAATAGTTGGGGCAACCAAAAGAGACGTAACAGAGGAAGCAGTTGGAAGCTATGATTCCCAGTAAGTAGTATTCGACAATGAACAACTAGTCCCCAAAAGAGCATATTAATCCGGTCCCAAAGGCAATCTCCCTGGTCCCAAATTCTTACGAGTACACACTCGAACAAAGCATTACTCGGACGACTATTGGGCTCTTTCGACTAGTCTTGACCAGAAAGACAATGATCTTGGCAACAAAGATGTCTATAACAAACATAGAGATCGATAACTATGCTGGCTTGCTACACACTCTCAGATGCGGACAATCGTTGTCTACCATCTAAAAGTTGCGAAATGATGATGAATTTATGTGAGCAAACTTTTGTTGGGTACGTACGGATAGATCCACTTCCACGCTATCTATCAGAGCTTTTTCGCAAGTCTGGACAATCGCAGAATTGAGTAATACTATTGGGTGCAATATTACACTATAACTTGGGTTCATATTAACGCAACCCGTGGATATGGGTTAATTTTTAACCCAACTGATTTTAGAGTGTACAGTTCACAACATTCAAGCACGCGAAAAAGTTCGAAATGCAACCATTCCACACGTGGTTCTCATGCTATGCAAAACGGCCGCTGCAGACTTGTGTGAATATTCTATGGGCACAATCTGGCATTGATTTGTTGAATCCTTTGTCAGCTTATTACATCTGAACAAACAACTTACTAGTTGGCGTAGAGGTGAAATTCATTGTGTGTGGGGGGAGGGGGGAGGGGATCAGCATAAAATACTTTCCAATTGGAGTTTCCCCGAAATAATATCCATTAAAAAAATATTAGAAGCACAAACAATATTTTAGCCAAGGGACCTCCGAGATGTCCCCGGGGGCCTCTTCGTTAAAATATTGCTTTTATCCCTTAGGCCTGATCATAAAATATGAACCTTTGCTTGGATGAAGACTCTACTCATTGAATGTTTCATGACTAATTTTCTTTCGACGTATTGTACGAATTTTCATGGAAACGGCCTTCTAAAATCAGTCTATCTTATTTGTACGTTTAGTAGGTTTCAGTATCCGGGAAAGTTCTGAATTATTTTTTCTTGGTTAATACTTCCTGTATTAGACTACATTTTTGGGATACTCGTGGGAGTATAATTATTCTTATTTATTAGGGTATAATGATATTTCCAACAGCTCCAATAGCTTTACGGGTGGAGGTGGCCGGTGTATCCGGAGAGAACCATCGAACAGCAGTGGTTAACTGTCGGATTCTCCAAATTATTAATGCCTTACCTAACACGAAAGGCAGACGACACTTGCAAACAAATTCTTGAATAACTAATTTGTTTTTCATTTTTTGCGTCAAAACATAGCTTATGATCCCTCATTAGAACGCGCTCAACATATGTTTTTTAGACAAATATTGAAAAAATAATGAAAATTGAATGGTGATTTTTGTGAATAGCGCTGGTCGGCTTTCTTCGGTACGTTGGTTAAAGGGTGAGCCCGACACGCGAGCGGAGTTCGCATCCGTTCAAGACAAGTGCAGTGTGCACCCACTTGGGCAATGTGGCTTAAGTGTTTTGCTCAATGGCGCAGAGGACTGGGACCAGCATACTTGTGGCTATTCGGCAAAACATTGTCCCAGCACGGAGTTGGTGAGAAGTCTGCATACAGATGAGTACAAAACATATTGTGAAAAGTAAACAAACTACATGGGCATTGTGAAGTTTTAGTCGACCTTACCATGACGGTAGTTGCATAGACTCTGAATTTAAAACTACAAGGGAAATGGCGACACATATTTATTCCAGGTGAATGTTTTTTTCATACTCTGTTGATATCAACGTTTTTTATACCAAATCGTAAACGGGCTGTCAGGGCAGAAATATCTATCATATGTGTAAAATATTAAGGACAACGTGAAAACCCAATTTTTTAGCCCGACTGTTTACAGTGAGGGCTATAGAAATGACTTTTGTCCCTCCGTCCGCCTGTCCGTCTGTCTGTCTGTCCGTCTGCCTTTTTCTGTTAATATTTAGAGTTTTGGTTAAAGTTTGTGGTTAAAGTTTTTTACTGAAGGTTCAAGTGTTTTTTTGTTTTTTTTTTCTTATTCCTGTATAGTTGACATTTGGAGTTTTGGTTAAAGTTTGTGGTTAAAGTTTTTTTATTCAACCTTCAAGTACAGACTATACCCGGTATTTCTTGTCTGATCGTCACGAAATTTCATATGCAGGTTTTAGGTCACGTCTACATGAGAATGTCCCCTTTGGTCGTGATCGGTCAACCAATATGGCTGCCCGAGCCCAAAACCCGAAAACCATTAGCACAGTCTACAGGTCGTATTTATGAAGGGATTTCATTGCAACTTCATAGAATGCCTCTGTATAATGCCTAGTTGAGAACGTCCCCGTTTGGGCATGATCTGTCAACAGTGATGGCTGCCAATGCAAGTCCTGTTTAATATGGACGGATTTCATTGTAACTTGATACGATGACTCCGTATGATGTCTACATGAGAATTTCCCCATTTGGGCGTGATTTATCAACCGTCACGACTGCCCGAGCCCAAAACCCGAAAACCTTTTAGCATGGTCTACAGATCATATTTATGGAGGGATTTCATTGTAACTTCATAGGGTTACTTCATATAATTTCTACACATGAGAAAGTCCCCTTTTGGACGTGATTGGGCAACTGTGACGGCTACAGGTGCCCGAAGCCCGAAAACCTTCAGCATAGTCTACAGGGCATATTTATGAAGGGATTTAATTGTAACTTCGTAGGATCAATCCACATGATGCTCAGATGAGAATGCCCCTTTTTGGTTGTGATCATTCAACCATGATGGCTGCCCGAGCCCAAAGCCCGAAAATCTTTAGCACAGTCTACACGTCATTTTTTATGGAGGGATTTCATTGTAACTTGATAGGTTGACTTCATATAATGTCTAGATGAGAACGTCCCCTTTTGGGCAACTGTGACGGCAACGGGGGCCCGAAGCCCGAAAACCTTTAGAATATTTCACAGGCCATAATTATGAAGGGATTTCATCGTAGCCTGGTAGGATGACTCCAAGTTTGTGGTTAAAAACCCAGATAAACACCACTACCCCTCCACCCCCACCTCCCCACCCCCATTATGCTTTTTTTTCTTCTGTTCTCCAATATGCATTTTGAACTATTTACAGTCACTACATGCGGAACCTTTTTTTAAACTTACGTAGCCCCCCCCCCCCCCCCTCGGGGGGGGGGGGGGGGGGGGGGCAATAAGGCACTTTTGAGGGGGGCAATAAGGCACTTTTTTTTTTCTTTCGTCAAAAATGCTTATTTACAGTTTTGTTTGAAAAACCCAAACACCAACGCCCTCCCTCCCCCCCCCCCCCCCATTTAGGTTGTTTTTTTTTTATTGCCTCCAATATGCATTTTGAACTATTTACAGTCACTACGTGCAGAACCCTTTTTTTCCTTTTGTCAAAAATGCTTTTTTGCAGTTTTGGTTAAAGTTTGTGGTTAAAAATCCAGACAGAAATTATCCCCCCCCCCCCCCCAATTAGGCTTTTTTTTCCTACCTGGAGTATGTATTTTGAACTATTTACAGTCACTACATGCGGAACCTTTTTTAAACTCACGTAACCGGGGGGGGGGGGGGGGGGGGCAATTAGGCACTTTTTTTTCTGTCATCAAAACCAGGCAAACACCACCACCCACCCCCACCCCCATGGTGCCAGTTAGGTATTTTTTTTTTTTCTCCGCTCAAAATGCATTCTGAAGGATTTAGACTGACCACATGTGGAAAAAATGGACTCCCCTAACACACACCCACTCTCACCCACCCCTCATCCCCCACCCCACCTCCTCCTCACCCAGGGCCATTTATGCAATAATTTTTCTTTGGTACAAAATGCATTATTAGCTTGACTGTCTATAATCAGGGCTATAGTCATGACTTTCGTCCGTCCATCTGTCGGTTCATCCATCTGTCTGTAAACAATTGGTTTCCGACTGATAACTCCAGTTTGGATTATTTGATTTCAACAAAAGTTGATATGTGTATTTTCCAGCTAGTAATACAGGCCAGGTTTCAATATAGGTTCCACAACTGCCCCCCCCCCCCCCTCCCCCACACACACACACACAAATTGTCACTTATTCCCCAAATGCATTTTGAAGGATTGGGAGTTATTACATGCACATGCAAAAAAGAAAATTGACTCATATAGCCCAACATTGCTTTATGGACTGCATCTTTAATCCTTTACCTTACACAAGTCGAAGCCAACAGTACAAATTATTTTTCTGAAACCTCAGATTTTTTCATTCTTTATTTACTTCTAACCATGGCTTATTACTCCTTATTGGAACAAGCTCATCAAGTTTGTTCCATTAATAGGTCATAAGGTATGTTTTGAAGTAGAGAAATGAAAAAATAAAATTTGAATAGCAAATTTTGTATATCACGAGTGCAGATATGGCAGATTCGTTAGGTAAACTGTTAACAAAAAATGGCTCCGACTATTTTGCGTCTAAGCATTGCCATTCCTGGGACAGTCGGGCTGCATGCGTGACATCACTCTAGTTCTTGAGAGGTCTGAAAAAGACGCATCTTCAAAAAATCGCAGAAAAATTTGAGTCCATTTTGTTTATTTTTGTTGCGCAAGGTGTCTACCTTCATTATTTCAATAAATAGTTTTTGACACAGATGCATCCAATTTGTTTATTTTTCGTAAATAATGAATTACAATAACATTAATCAACATAATTATTACTCACGATTAAACGTTGATTCCTTTCTGTTTAGCCGTTTCTGTCAGATTTCATCTCGCTCTGATAGTATATCACAGCTGGAAATAAAGATATGAATTTTATCTATGTTCATACTTCGAACACGAGTTCTGACCTGAGTGTTCCCCAGCTTTGAAGATCTGGGCCATTTCAGTCATTTTTATCGCAATTAATTTCCTTTTCTGCATGGTATGTCTGTGCTGAACAGGAAATGAATTAAAATATTTATGATCGAAATGGAGCACCAAATAACACGATACACGTGTTCAGCTTCTAAATATAATCATCACACGACGTACAGCGAGTTCACGTACCATATTGTGAATAGTGCACATAAAACAGACCAGTTCAATGCCAAATGAAACCATTTGTGTTAGCATGAAAAGTGACAGTCCGAAAAACATTTGGTGTTTCTTGTTCTGTACTGACGATGATACACGTGACAGACGCTATCCGTTTCTTTTTCTTTAGTACTGACCATGCGTGTGACTTTCAAAGGAGGGGGGGGGGGGGGGGGGGGTCGCTGGATGGTATATCAACCATTCCAATCAATCTCTGAGAACGCATTTCGTCAGGCAGTTGTCAAACGGCACTATGTCCACACCTGCATGCCTGGGTACGTAAAAGTACATCATATTTTGGATCCGAATGTAGGCATCTTTAGTGGCAATGTGCCAGACTCCAACCAGTAGCAAAGCCAAAAAATGTTTCGACGTGTGTGTGGGGGTGGGGGGGGGGGGGGGCAAGTATGGGACAGGTTCTCATGAAAGGGGAAGGTCCGCAATTAGTTTTTAGGATCATAGCATCATAGTATTGCATTCAGTTACAGAGACATTTCTAAAAAAAAATTAAATCTTTGAAGTTCGGATGCACCAGTTCCGTTTTAAGCTAACTATTGCCAGTCGAGTTTATTATGTTATGCCAATGAATTAATGTCACTGATAAGGTTACGTAATCCTGCTTGCTGGTCCAGAGGGATAAAGTTACGCATACAATTATGTACACTTGTTGTCGACAGAGTATGCAGTTACTTAAGGCCACTGATAATGAATTTAATCCAGCTGACCGATGGGGATATGTTACACCTAAAATGCTTATGTTGTTTTTTGATATCCGGTATAACAAGTGTTATGTATTAAATCACTAATGGTTTGTAAAGCGAAATGCTATATAAATAACGGATATAACACCACTGATCATCCATCCAGCCTGGGACACCTGCCGAGTACGCGAACCCTTTTCCTTCTTTAACACGCCTTGACATGCAGCTACCAAATATTACACAGTCACTGAGGGTCGAAAGGGGCTTGCCCCACAGCTTCCTTGCGCGCCTTCGGTGCGCGAAAACCATTCATTCACGCTTCCATCAACCGCCTGAGGCAGACTATACTTGCCAATGGTGGCCCTCTACCACACGATTGCGAACCCCCTGAACGGTAGACTTTACTTGCCCGATAAAAAACGTCATAGCCCCCTCGTGGAGAGGTAGCACCTTTGCGAGAGGCCCCCTCTCGTTCTGGTCCTCACCCGAGGAGTCAGACAACGATCATCACAAAGACAAACCATGGCTCCTCAAATCATCGAAACCTGGACATCTGCCAAGCACCCGACGCTATCCCGCATCCATCACGCCCAGACATGTAGACATAAACCTTAAACAGCTAAAGAGAGTCGAAAGGGGCTTGCCCCACAGCGTCCTTGCGCGCCTTCGGCGCGTAAAACCATTTCATTCCCATTATTAATAATAAACTAAAAATATCTTTACTGAACATCGGATTTTCCCGGGACAACGCTAAGCAACGCGGTAGCATAGAACCAGCAGATATTAACGAAAGTGTTAAAGTTGCTGAAGCCACGAAAGAAGATGTGTTAATTGTGTTGAAAAAAAAAACCTTGACAGCATTTTCTGAAAAGCCCTCTATGAGAGCTTTCCAGAAGATGGTGTAAAGTTGTTGTTTTATTGGTGTAGTTAAAGAAAGATGCATAGTTTATAGTGGTTATTCTTATTTCGACTTGTACTGTACGATGATTGACTTAATAAAAATGTTTTAGAGTGTGAAGAATTATTTATGTTTTTAATGCCCCCCCCCCCCCCCCAAAAAAAAAAACAGACCCTGTTTACGTGGGACCCTCGTAAGTGTCTCCGGTATCTGAATAAAATGTTCAACAACATAATGATACCCTCTGGTGGCTTTTAGGGTAAATCTCCACTTTTTTGAACGTCGAAAATACAAAGAACGACACGCGCGTGTGAATGGGTTAATCGATATGGCACGAGTGCCGGCGCGGAAGGATACAACAAGAGGCCTCAGGCCTCGACTTTTATCCTTCTGCAATGGCACAAGTGTCACATCGATTGACCCATTCACACGAGCGTGTCGTTTTGTGTTTACGTCTATAAAAAACAATTATTAGAAGGTCGCTCAGCAATTCATTTGACAACTATCAACAAAAATAACACATTTTATCGCCATCCAAACTTGCGAGGGGAACCCGTGTTACTATTTCGTCCCCTGAGGCCCTATGTGTTCTATGTGCCTACGATTTGTAGAAAATTCCTGTGAAATTTCGCTTCTATTTAAAAATAGTCCATCAACGATTTCCGTTCCGCACACCTTTTCGTTTTCCGCATGATTTGGTTTTGCTGTTGATGGGGATTTCAAAGAACAGGCGTGTAATAAATGAAGACGTACTCGCGCAACTTTCACATGACGATCTGACAGAAGGTATGAAGCATCGCAGGAATCCAAGATCGCTCAGTGGGCTAGGGGAGTTTCACTAACAGCAATAAATCTATAGCACTGCATTCTGGATAATACCGCCTAAAGGTGACATGCTGTGCATTTCACTCTGCAGTTTAAACCAACCACTGGATTAGAGTTTGTTAAAATGAAGAGATGTGCAGTGTGTGAGTGCGAGGGTGTGTGTGTAGAGCGGGGGGGGGGGGGGGGTGTCAAATGGGTCAAAGTCGTCGTTAAGGGGCAAATTCCCCACATGCCCTCACGTCCCCGTAGCGCTGTCACTGACTCTCCCAATAAGTCTCCCTTGAGTGATATTAATACATTAATTATCTACGGTCTCGTATCATATAGATACCCGTCGTATTCAATCAAAAGCAAAAAATATTTTGATCACAAAGCGTGGCCTCGTTAAAGTTTACTGGAAAGAGTCTACTGACACTCTCCGATAAATTGAAACAAATGAAAGTCATCTGGACAAATTTTGACTTCCAACATTATTAGTATCCTATCAGTTAATAAAATGAGACCACCATGTAACATTTTCTTGTGAAATCATCGATTAAAAATGCCACACAACCCCAGAAATCTCGAACTTTATAATTTAAGGCGTGGATGGTAGGTTTTCAGTTGTGATGTGAGACAGTGTAGCAGAGTAAGGGTGGTTAATATACCTTGCGAGAGGAGGAGATCTGCGTTTTGCCTAGAAGAAAACCAGACACCGAGAGGCTGTCGTCTGGATGCCAATTCGAACTTATGATACTTATCCGCAGCCTTTTTGGGACTGTTCGTGCTCCTAAAGGAGCCAATAGCTTTAAATATTTAAAGGTGATCGACTATAACGCACTGAAAAGAGAATATATTTACATACATAGAGGAATATATGATACATTTACTTACAAATTCATCAGTCCAAGAATATATAGTTCGCTCGCCCTATAAGGGCTGTCGGTGTCTTCCACGAGTAACGGTGTGCTCCGTGTCAAGAATACATCTTTGGCTGCCGTCTCCTTCTCAGCGCGGTTTTGGTTCTAGTATTCACGGTAGTGTTTATGCAAGTTTTCGCCGATTCTTCTTCCATGGGGTTCAACCCACAGTCACCTTGATTCAATTTTCTTAAAGTACCGTTTGCCCGCGTCGCCACACACTGCTAGTTTTACTACCACGGTTCGATTACATATTCAACGACCCTTTCCTCGCAGGGTTAACCTAGACTTCACCTACCAAGGAATTGCTATATCAATATTCACGTATAAAGTTCTCACAATGTACTATCCACCTCTCTCCGTATATAATAGTTCTAACCCTAACTCTTTATCTTATGAGCTTAACCCTTTACCCAACGTAACGATCAAAACCGATCAGCGCTATTCTCAAAAATCGCCAATTAATTTTCAAAATATTTTCATTTTTTGTCTCAAAAACATAGGTTATGACCCCTCGTTGGAACGAGCTCGTCGAGCTCGTTCCAACGAGGGGTCATAACCTATGTTTTTGAGACAAAAAATGAAAAAAATTAGTTATTCAAGAATTTTTTTTGCAAGTGTCGTCTGCTTTTCATGTTAGGTAAAGGGTTAACTGGCTCTCCACAGCTCCTGACTAGCAATTTAACAAACGCTCATGCACCCTCTACGACTCATGGCTGTCCATTGACACGACTTTGTGGACCTTCATCGAATCTCAGGGGAGGGCAATCATCGTCCTACTGAGTTTTTGGAAGCATGAGAGACTGATTACCTTGGGTCTAGCTCCGAAGTAAATACAACTTAGGATGGAATTGATTCTAGTAATAATTGACTTCTTTGCAATCGAAGATATTCAACCAGACTAATGCACTTTAACCCTTTACCCAACGTAACGGCCAAAACCGGCCAGCGCTATTCTCAAAAATCGGCAATTAATTTTCACTATTTTTTTCATTTTTTGTCTCAAAAACATAGGTCATGACCCCTCGTTGGAACGAGCTCGTTCCAACGAGGGGTCATAACCTATGTTTTTGAGACAAAAAATGAAAAAAATTAGTTATTCAAGAATTTTTTTTGCAAGTGTCGTCTGCTTTTCACGTTAGGTAAAGGGTTAAATCGGACTTAGTTTAAAGTTCTCCACCATAGACATTCCTGACCAAAATGGACAACGTGTATGGGTAAAGAAAATTATCGTCCCTCTTAATTAGAATACGATTTTTTTCTGGCGTTACAAAGCGCTTACGATTTTAAAGACTGCATTATCTCGTTAAAAAGCAGTTGGACGTTACTAATGACCAATCAACATTTGCTGGTGTGTACTGATTACTTCATTTAACTTCTGCTGCTGGCGGAAATTCTTGCCGAGGACAGGACTTCTCTTGCTACTGAAATAAGTATAACTTGGGCACATTGAATCATTTTTTTCATTGTAAAATGAATAGATGTTTTCAGCAATGATTTCTTGATTAAAGCTAAAATGAATGTTTCATCAAATTTAATCATGGCTGCTACATAGCAGCCATGACTAGATTTGACGAAAAACATCTTGAAAATACTCAGCGTTTAAGAGTTAAATACGCATGTGGGCATTATACGCAACTGGACTGTCGATAATTATCGCCAGACTTCTGAAAGACAATGCCACCTCTCCTAATAGACTTAACCGATTAAGCTTTTACGCATCTTGCCGTTTATACATTTCACAAAATTGGCTACTACCGCTACACGAACACATACATTTCTAACCCAAAATATATGCAGATGAAAGTGTCAATGACACTGTAGTTTAACTTGACAAACTTGGACTTGGTAAGTTATAAATGAAATGGCAAAAATGAAGATCATTGGTACCAATGTTATTTGATGAAATTTCAACATAACAGCATTGTGTGTGCACAACGTCAGAGTAATCTATGCATTTTTAAATGTAAATTGTAAGACTGGCTAAAGGAAGAATGTTGATACACAAATACAGTATGTTCAGAGGTTATTGTAAACGGCAACATTTTTCACAGAAATGAATGCTAATCAACACCTCTTATCTAGAGTTCTTGACTAATGAGCACACCAAGTTCAAAAACAATCCTATGATAAATGCTGCATGTAGGCCATGTCAAAGAATGTTGATGCACAAATGCAATAAATTCAAAGATTGTTGCTAACAGCAACAGTTTTTGATGGAAATGAAAAGAAAATCAATAGCTCCTTTCCTTGTCACCCTGCATAAGCAAACAATGTTTCAAAACAACCTGATAGTGAATGTGCCCTCTGAAGCATGCCAAAGGAAGATGTTAGCGCACAAATGCACTAAGTAGAGGGTCATTGCTTTGTGGCAATAGTTTTTTTGTGGGGTTTTTATGGAAATTCATAAATATACCCTACAGAGAGTGCAAAAGGGATAAGTTGATGCACAAATGCAGTAAGTTCACAGGCTGGTGATAACGACAATAACTTTTTATGGAAAATAAAAAAATAGCTCACATCTAGAGGTCACCCCAAACACACATACCAAGTTTCAAAGTGATCCGATCATAAATGTGCACTGAAGGGTGTGTTAAAGGGAAATATTGAGGTCTGACTAAACTAAGTTCAAAGGTCAGCGGCAACATTTTTTGACAGAAATGGAAGAAAATCGACAGCTCCTATATAGATGTCACCCCACACAAGCACACCAAGTTTGCAAGCTATCCAATCTTAAATGTGCCCTGCAGGGTTTGTCAAATGGAAATATTGATGCTTAACTGCACTAAGTTTTTAATAAGTTCATCGAAGGTCATTGCCAGTGGCATCATTTTTGGACGCAAATCGAAGAAAATCAACAGCTCCCATCTAGAGGTAACGCCAAACAAGCATACATAGTTTCAAACCGATCTGATCATAAATGTGCCCTGTAGGGCATGCCAAAGGAATATATTGATGCCTGACTAAACTTAGTTCAAAGATCGTTGCCAGTGGCAACATTTTTTGACAGACAGAATTGGAAGAAAATCGATAGCTCCAATCAAGAGGTCACCCCAAACAAGCATGCCAGGTTTCAAAGCAATCCGAACATAAATGTGCCCTGTAGGGTGTGCCAAAGGGAAGTACTGAGGACTGACTAAACTAAGTTCTAAGAATGTTGGCCGCGGCAACATTTTTCGACGGAAATGGGAGAAAATCGATAGCGCCCATCTAGAGGTCTCCCCAAATAAGCATGCCAGGTTTCAAAGCAATCCGATCATAAATGTGCCCTGTAAGGTGTGCCAAAGGGAAATATTGAGGTCTGACTAAACTAAATTCTAAGAACATTGGACGCGGCAACATTTTTTGACGGAAATTGCGGAAAATCGATAGCTCCCATCTAGAGGTCACCCTAAACAAGCATGCCAGGTTTCAAAGCAATCCGATTATAAATGTGCCCTGTAAGGTGTGCCAACGGGAAATATTGAGGTCTGACTAAACTAAGTTCTAAGAACATTGGCCGCGGCAACATTTTTTGATGGAAATTGAAGAAAATCGATAGCTCCCATCTAGAGGTCACTCCAAACATGTATACCAATTTTCAAAGCGATCTGATCATAAATGCGACCTGTGAGGTGTGCCAAAGGAAATTGTGGACGTACGTACAACCGTACGTACGTACGTAGGCCGACGGACGAGAAGTGATGGCAATAGCTCAGCTTGACTTTGTCAAGTTGAGCTAAAAATTGGGAAATTCTGCACTGACACCTTTTATAGGAACCCCAAGCGGGCCGTAGGCTCGCAAAGGGTTCCACATACCCAGTCAGATAAATGTGTTCCAGAACAGAATTCTCTATAGCCGTCAATGTGATTTTTGAAGTGGACAGTAAATTTCAGTGAAAAAACCACGTAACTTCCGGTGTCGAATTGCCCATGCAATTGCAATTGGCCTGTCCCCCTCTGGGAATCAAATGTTTTTGTTTCGCCTCAAAGCTTTGCGTGATACATTTGTCTACATATCTACACTTCAGGGGTAACCAGGCCTTCTCAACCGAGAACCGCGACAAATCAGCGGCCGGCCAAAGTGTTACTATTATTACTCGAGTTCTGTCCTTCTGGAGGTTTGTCAATTTGCTCAGCTGATGATCTCGTCATTTCAGATCGAACTCTCAGTCCTGATTTCGTTGCAGCTTGTCTGCCAGTGATAACCTCAATCGAAAAAAACGTACATATAACCGATAATATAACTGATAATTGTTGTTATATTGGTGCGATTGTATACAGATATGCATTGACACGTACCTCGTGAAATATCAAGATGAACAGAAACTCAGTTGTTGAATTATCCGAATGTTAAGGGCCTATATAAGTAATGAAATTTTGTTTATTTTGAAAATTCTCACCTCTGATATTCCTTCAGTTCAAATTAAATATACACAAAATGTACATCAAAATGAAGGATGGGATGTATAGAACACGAAACACATGTGTACTCAACTCATAGAGTCGACTGTAGGCACCACTGGTTCCTGGAAGTCTGCTGCCGTATGCGCACCAGAACTGATAATTTAATAATATTTCACGAAAACAACTTGTGGCCAAATGTGCTTTACATATCCAAGAACAAAGCTACGGGATAAAAATTCTTCAAAACACGGCGACAGAGCTGCATTGGGGAAAATTCCAAAGCCTTTGCTTTTGTTTACGTATGAGTATACTTTCGATTTCCGGTCGACGTCATCGGACAGAAAAAGCCCGTAAAACAACGCCGTCTAAAATCAAATAATGAAAAAGATCGCCTTCATACAGCCTACTGTTATTAGATAGAGATTGCACAGTTGCCATATTCAGTGCAAGGTATCATGATACCTGTTGAAATTTCTTAGAATTACGATTTTTGTTTTTTGATGGAAATTCGTGGTAACGACTGATTTGCGCATGTCTGTCGAGCATGGAAACCATCTTCAATAAAAAATGCAGACAGTGTTGTCCTTTTCCAAAATGCAGACCTATCGCTGTATTCTGAAGTGTTTTGAATGCCTAGCTTTGTTCTTGGATATATGAAGCACATTTGGCCACAAGTTGTTCTGATGAAATATTATTTTATTATCAGTTCTGGTGCGAATACGGTAGCAGACTTCCAGGAACCAGTGGTGCCTACAGTCGACTCTATGAGTTGATTACATATGTGTGTCGTGTTCTATACATCCCAACCTTCATTTTGCTGTATAATTTGTGTATATATAATCTGAATTTAAGGAATACGAGAGGTGAGAATTTAAAAAAAACAAAATTCCATTACTTATATAGGCCCTTAAGGTGTTTTAAAAGTAAGGAAAAGTTTGCTTGAAAAAAGGGTATACGGACGTTTCGTCCGCAAGCCGAGTCGTCCGCTTGTCAAGGAAAATATTGTCTGCACATTTTCTACATTTCGAACAAGACACCCACCCCCTACTAACGTGAGACATTTCCCCAGATTAAGCCCAATATTCTCACATATAAAGCCTCCTGATGTTGTATTTATGTTAAGAGTGTGATGTACAACATCATCTTTCAGGTTTGTAACACAAATGATGTCATATATTGGCTGATATATTGATATGTTTTTAAAAAATTACACAAGTTGGAAATGCACATTTTTGGTGCACTCAAGAGACTCACCCACCCCCACATCACGTCTTGCAAATTTTTGGACCCCCCCCCCCCAGGACCCCCCTCCCCCTGGAATAATTGCAAAATTATAAGATTATGTTACGGAACTTAATATAACAAGTTTTGATGCATTTCTTAATATAATTATAACACGTTTTGATGCGTTTCTTAGTATTATTAATTCCTATAATACATTTGCTAATAATTTTGTGATTCTTAATATTATTAATTCCTATAATACATTTGCTAATAATTTTGTGATTATTCATTGTAAAGCGCCGGTGATGCTCTTCCAAGAATAATTGCAAAATTATAAGATTATGTTGCAGAATTTAATAAACCATAAATTTTGATGCGTTTCTTAATATAATTAATTCTTATAATACATTTGCTAATAATTTTGCTATTATTCATTGTAAAGCGACGGTGCGCCTCGATGAATACTTGCAAAATTATAAGATTATGTTGCAGAACTTGATATAACAAATTTTGTTGCATTTCTTAATATAATTAATTCTTATAATACTTATGCTAATAATTTTGCAATTATTCACTGTAAGGTGCCGGTGGAGCTCTTCAATGAAAAATTGCAAAATTATAAGATTATGTTGTGGAACTTAATATAACGTACATTTTCTTTAAGAACTTTTACTGTAATAATATAATTTTTATTGGTAATCCATTGAATAAACAGTAATTAAAATTTATTAGATGGCTGGATAGTTTATTTTGTTCTGACATTTCTGTTTTCAGAATTTCATACACATATATGAAATTTAATGCAAGGAGGTACATTAAGATACATTACAATGGAGGTACATTAAGATATATTACAATAGGTAATATACAATAAATTATACAATAAAATTATTATATAAATAAAAAATGATTCAAAATGCAATACTTGAATACTTTCCCCCAGCGAACGAGTTTCGGATGTGTTGGGTATAATTGTAGAGGACGACTTGGGTAAAATTGCAGCGGACGATTTGGTTAGCAGACCAAATGGGTGTAATTCGAAAAAGTGATACTGATAGCTTGCTTTCAGTCCCGTTAGAAACCAAAACAAAGTAATAATGTGTTACTTTTTGGTGCATCTGTATTTCTGAACAGTGCTTCGTAGTTTCAAAAACTAAAAAATGGAAAATAATAACCCTTTTGGATATTTACCGCCATTGAAAATGGCATGTCATCTTTTTTCGGGAACTGGGGGAATCTTTCAGCCTGGGGAGAACTAGGCCCAGGGAAGAATCATCCAAAAGAAAAGCAGTACACATCTGTTAGGATATTTTAGATACGCTACGTTTTTCGTTTTAACTCCTGAAAATAATTCTTAAAAAAAATATTAATAGATTGTTCGATATTTATTGAAAAAATATTAATATAATATATCGTCGAGCAATTATCTCTGCAGTAAATTCACATTCAATGTGTTCTGTATTAGGGCCTAATTAACGTCTCTCATCTGTCAGAACGATATCCAATCACTTCGGCTCCAAGTCATTTCGTCCTCTGGTCAATTCGACCTCAAAGTCATCTCTGTCCTAGTCACTTTGGTCCCTTGGTCATTTCGGCACCATTTTAAGTGTAGAGATCTATAAAGATCAGTGCATAGTTCATGTTTAGAAATAATGGGTAATTACCTTTATTAAGTAATGTTCAGTTATTTGTATTTACACAGTGTACAGAACAGTTATACTTGACATTAAAAATTATCCATGTGTTCAATTTCACATACATTTAAAATGCTATCTGTATAAGTAAGAGAAATTATTTTACTTTGAAATTTTGAAAAGTACCGAAATATGCAGTCATTTATTCATATTGTTATGCACAATTCCTAGTCACCTTCCAGTTTGAGGTTCACAGGGTTTCTTTTTCTTTTCTTTTTTTTTCTGAAACAACCACCAAACTGCGATTTTGATACTACCATAAATATGTCCACATTTTCTAAAACACAGAGCAGAATCCTTGTAGTTATGCGCAATTCCTAGTCCCCTTCCAGTTCGATGTCCACGGGGGTCTGATCCCAGTGCCCCACTTCCAAGGCGTACACTCAAACCAAATCACATTACTTACCCTCGCTTCCGGCTCTCATAGATTCATAAGCAAATAAAATCATTCAGGTCACAAGTGATTTCAAATCCCACATAGTCCATGTGCATCTTCGACATGCTGAAACTTTTCTTTTATTTATTCATCATGAAAGAAAATCTACTAGACATATATCATGTATACCTGAATATCTAATTGAGAGATATATATGTTGAAAAAAAATTAAATAGAAAAATGTTAAAATTCAAACAATATTTGAAAATATTTAAAGAGGCCGAAATGACCTGGTATATTGGGGCTGAATTGACCTGAGGCTGTAATGACTGGGGCCAAAATGACTTGGGGCCAAAGTGAATGGACTTCGTGAGAATTGCATCCAAACTGTCCTCCAACAATTTGACCCAAACTGGATACTAATCTAACCCAAACCATCCTTTGGCAATTTGCCCCAAACTGTTCTCCAGAATAGGGACACATGATTCTTATTGATTTATTTATTGGGGTTTAATGACACTTCGATAGCCAGGGTCACTTCATGTCGGACAGTTTTACAGGTGGGAAAAGCCAGAGAGAACCACAAAGCAATTACAAACATCTAACGTACAAACAGCACACACGCTGGGTTAGCATTGGTTGAAGACAAGTGTACGATTGACATGCAGTATGCCTTGGTACGCAATGGCACTACGTGGGCAGTGGGAATGAAGTGTATTGCCCAAGGAAACAAAGTGGTTGCCACAGTGGTATTTGATAGAGGACCCTTAGACTTTCAGCCTTCATCTCTAAGTACTGAGCCATTGAACCTTCAAAACTGTATAGTACCAGCTAAAACATTTTGTAGAATGACCACATGAAAATTTCACAAGTACATAGTTTCATTATTAGTTTGTGATATTTGTTTTTGCTGTACAGTGGAACCCTATTAATTGAAGAGCCACTTTGCCAATAACATTATTCAATTAGCAGGAGTATTCAATTAACAGGGATTGTGTCACTTTCCTGTATTCCAGAGATAAACTTAGCATTTATTCTATTATATTTTGTTTGACAGAGCTCCATGAGCTCTGTCAAACAAGATATAATAGATTAAATGCCTGTATTGAATGTACTGAGGCCAAATTGGTCTATAACCAAAGGAAAACTGGGAAGAGTCAGGGCAATTTCTCAACATGTTACAAGATTTTTCATTCAATTAACAGGAGATTACTCTATAACCTATATTCAATTAGCAGGTCAAATTTGTTCTGGAGGTAAATGGTTTTGTGTTGGGAAATTATATTCTATTAACAGGGATACAGTTAAAACTAGAAGTCCTAACATGAAATGCGCACAAATAGCACGTCGATTTGCGCGTTAATCTACGCGTTATGACCATAGTAAGGCTATCATATTCTGTACATATGGCCTGTGCACAAGCAATGTTTCAGCCAATGGACCCCCGCGTAACCCAGAGGTCCATTGGCAGAAACATTGCCTGTGTTTACTATGAGTAATCAGGAGAACCTGCCATGCTTTGGATGCCATTCGATATGGCAATTGCGCACAATTCCTATGCGCAATTAAGCCTAGATAAGCGCACAATTCAGGACAGGACTTCTAGTTTCAACTGTATACAATTAAGATATATCCAATTAAGTGGGCACAACTGTATAACCCCCCCCCCCCCCCACACACACACACACACACACCACACCCACCCCCACCCCCCACGCACACACCCCAATCAAAACCATCATTCAAAGGTCTTGGATTCAGCAAATTTGATTTCTTTATTTATTGGGTTTAACAACATTTTTTACAGCCAGGGCCACCCAACAGTTTTACTGGGGGAGGGACCCAGCCAGAACACCCAGAGAGAACTACCGAGCAACAATGACAAGCAACTGTCAGCTTCTCAACATTGTAACTCCAAGCAAGCAGGGTTAGCATTGGTTGAAGACAAGTGCACCATCGATGTGCAGTACGCCTTATTTCAGTTGCTGCAATTGGGATTCGAGCTGAGAACCTCTCACAGCTTGTTTTGGGAAGGTTTTTTTTTGTTCCAGCTTCATTAAGGTTTGTTTCATATCGCACTTGTAATTTTGTCATAATTAGTAATCATAAATCCTTAACATAAAACAATAGAAAAAATGCATAGAATATTTAAAAAAAAAATTCTGTGAGGATTTGACCTCAAGAGGTGATGACATTCGACCACGACTGAGACCGAATATTCTAAGAAAAAGTATGAGGGCTGAATCTTCCTGTGACTGAATCTTCATGAACCCCTTTTTTCAAACTAAATTGCCCATTACTTATAAAGCACCATAACTAAGGCAAAAACAATACTATGAAATTTCCAAGTCTGAAATTCTATAAATTCAAATAAATTTACACAAATTATATAGCAAAATGAAGGATGTGGTGTATAGTATGTGTGCATCTCACACACTGACACTCAGTCGCCATCAGACATCAGTGGATCCTGAAAGTGTGCTATCGGTACCATATTTGTACCATAATTGATAATAATAAAATAATATTTCATAAGAACAACAAACACAGGAATTCAAAATGCAGCCTCAAGGTAGCATGGTGGTGAATGCCAATGCTGTCCCATTGTCCTTGAAAGGGGGAGTCCTTTACAAAATAGGTTTTTGTTTTGTGATACTCTGGATACTCCCCATTTTTAGCTCAGCTTTGACAAAGTCATATTTAAGGTTGTGTCATAGCCCGTTGTCCGTCTGTTTGGGAACAACAATTCAATACGACTCGGGCTTCCATCTGTTTGGGAACAACAATTCAATACGACTCGGGCTAGAGGTTGTATTTATGAACCGATCTTTACGAATTTATTTGTTTATTGATGTTTAAGGTCACATATTTATGCACAATGGCTAATCATGACCGTGACAGTTTTACGGGTGGAGGAAGCCGGAGTACCCGGAGAGAACCACCGAGCAACGACGAGCAGCTGCCAGCTCCCCAACATCGTAACTCCGCACTGCGGCACAGGCAGGGTTAGATTGGTTGAAGACATGCGTACCATCGACGTGCAGTACGCCTTAGTACACGGCGTCATCGTGCCCCCATGCGGGCAATGGAGATGAAGTGTCTTGCCCAAGGACACAACGCGGTTGCCGCAGGTGGGATTCGAACCGAGGACCTCTCGGCTTGCAGCCTGCACCTCTACCTACTGAGCCACCGCGCTCCCACCGATCTTTACGAAACTTCTTGGGTACCTTTGTTATCACCGTGGGACGAGAACAAGTGTTTTTGGGTGCGGTCCAAAATGCAAGATGGCCTCCAGCAGCCATTTTGTACAGAAATTAGTGCAATCAGTTTTTTGTACAGTTCTGATTTGAACAAATGTTTGTATGAATGTTTAGTAACATGGAGTACATCACATATAATACAGGTTTTTTTCTCGTGCTGAAATTATGTAAATTAGATGAACTTTAATTTATTCAGTGCTACTTTATACATGTACACCCAGTAAGTGCACATGCCAATACGGCTCGGGCTAGGCTGTATTTATGAACTGATCTTCATGAAACTTCTTGGGTACCTTTGCTATCACCTTGGGATGAGAATGAGTGTTTTTGGGTGCGGTCCAAAATTCAATATGGCTACCAGTGGCCATTTTGTACCGAAATTAGGTACAATCAGTTTTTTGTACAGAACTTCTATACAACTTGGGCTATAGGCCGTAATTATGAATCGATCTTTAAAAAATTTCTTGGGTACCTTTGTTATCACCATGGGGTTAGAATGAGTGTTTTGGGGGGAGTCCGAAATTCTAGATGGCTGCCGGCAGCTATTTTGTACTGAAAATGAAATTACTGCAATCAGTTTTTGTACAGAACTTCTGTATGAAAGTGTTTTTGGGTGCGGTCCAAAATGCAAGATGGCCTCCAGCAGCCATTTTGTACAGAAATTAGTGCAATCAGATTTTTGTACAGTTCTGATTTGAACTGATCTTCATGAAACTTCTTGGGTACCTTTGTTATCACCTTGGGATGAGAATGAGTGTTTTTGGGTGCAGTCCAAAATTCAAGATGGCTACCAGTGGCCATTTTGTACTGAAATTAGGTACAATCAGTTTTTTGTACAGAACTTCTATACAACTTGGGCTAGAGGCCGTATTTATGAACCGATCTTTACGAAATTTCTTGGGTACCTTTGTTATCACCATGATTTTAGAATGAGTGTTTTTGGGGGGAGTCCAAAATTCTAGATGGCCGCCGGCAGCTATTTTGTACTGAAATTACTGCAATCAGTTTTTTGTACGGAACTTCTGTATGAAAGTTCTGATTTGAATAAATTTTTGTATGGTTGTTTAGTAACATGGAATACATCACATAAAATACAGGTTTTTTTCTTGTACAGAAATTATGCAAATTAGATGAACTTTGATTTATTCAGTGCTACTGATACAGTAAGTACACATATCAATACGGATTGGACTAGGGGATGTAATGAAATGCGCACAAATAGCACGTCGATATGCATGTTATTCTACGCGATATGACCATACTAAGGCAATCAAATTCTGTAAATATGGCCTGTGCACAAGCAATGTTTCAGCCAATGGACCTCCGGGTAACCCGGAGGTCCAATGGCAGAAACATTGCCCGTGTTTGCTATAAGTAACCAGGAGAACTTGCCGTGCTTTGGAAGCCATTCGATATGACAATTGCGCGCAATTCATATGCGCAATTAAGCCTAGATAAGTGCACAGTTCGTGACAGGCCTTCTAGTTTTAACTGTACATCACAAAAAATACTGTATAATACAGGGTTTTTTTTCTCTTGCAGAAATTATGCAAATTAGATGACCTTTAATTTATCAGTGCTACTTATACACTGTAAGTGCACATGTCAATATGCTAAGTCTGGAGGCTGTATTTATGAACCGATCTTCATGAAACTTCTTGGGTACCTTTGTTATCACCTTGGGATGAGAACGAGTGTTTTTTGGGTGTGGCGGCCCGATATTAAAGATGGCTGCCAGCTTTCACACTGTTGCTTACTGAGGTGAAGTCACTTTACCATTACCAAGCTACCTACTAAATACCAAAGGGAAGATTTTTCAGCGCACTCTTATTACTTCAGCACCAATAATTCTCAAATATGGCATTAAAACCAATCACATACTAGTACTTCTTAAATCTATTTACATAATCAGAATACACCATCAGGGGTGCATTAGCTCAGTAGGTAGAGGTGCAGACTGCAAGCCGAGAGATCCTCGGTTCGAATCCCACCTGCAGCAACAGCTTTGTGTCCTAGGGCAAGACTCTTCACCCCCACTACCCATGTGGGGGCAAGGTATGCTGTGTACTAAGGCGTACTGCATGTTCTTGGTACACCTGTCTTCGAACAAGGCTAACCGTGCTTGTGTAGTATGTTGGGGAGCTTACGGTTGCTTGCCATTGCTCAGTGGTTCTCCTGGGTACTCTAGTTTCCTCCATCCGTAAAACTGCCATGGTCACAATAAGCTGTTGTGCAGATAAATGTGACCTTAAACACCAATAAATAAATAATAAAAAGAACACACCACCTCATACCCATTTCTCTCCTGTTTTCCTTCACCTTGGTATCCCTCGGTTGCCTCGGTGTTTAGTATGCCCGCCAGAAAAGGAGTGATTTCTTTTTCTAAAAGAGCAAAACAAGAAACGGTAATTTTTAACAGGTAGTTACGAAATAATTTTCATGAAGCGCACAATTTTGTGTTAGTTAATAGCTGAAAAAAATGCAGGGTGATATTTGCAAATCTTATTTTATTACTGGCACCAGGTACTGGTAATGAAAATTGTTGTTTGTCATCAATACTTGATCAAGTTTCTGACAAAGCTCATTATACTATTCCAATATGTTAGCTACTGTACATAAGCACACAATTTGATGTTAGTTTACCATTATACTGGTGCTAAGCCAGGATATCTAAGTTACATGTAGGAGCAAGAGTAATACATGTATCTAGTGGGAGTCATAAAGAATATGATGCACAGAATCACCTGAGCCACATAGCAGTGAGATAGGGGTGAGGACAAGAGGGTGTGTGACCCTCTCATCAGTGGAGGGATCTGGTGCACCCCCCCCCCCCAAAAAAAAAAAAAAAAAAAAAAAAAAAAAAATTTTAAATTCAAGACAGTAAAACACAATTACCTTGACTCTGTAGTCTGTGCTGCTGTGTACTGGTCACTTTCTGTGGGTGGGCAATATTTCTGCGGATGCAATGATATTAGTTTTCAAATATTGTTTACAGCAATAATCATCAAAAATTTAATTAATGAACCACAGGATACAATTCGGTGCTTCATTAATTAAAATTTTATTGATGATGATTTTCTATTACCTGGAAAAAACATGCATGGACATCATGCACTGCCCAGGCAAGGATTATGACCAGCAACTGTTCTGTATGTCTATGTCACTGCTATGAGCAGGGACTAATCTAAATGGGTGGGTGTGTTTACAAATATTCATATTTTTTAACACCTGATAACAAAGTAATATAAGTTTATAAACAACCACACAATTGACTTTTAATTACAATACTCCTAATTCCTATTAAACATATATGAATGTTTATTAATTTTGTGGAATTTTTACACTGTGTATGAAGCTTATTTGGGCCTGTATATTTGTTAAAATTGCCCTTCCACTACGGAGGGTTTTTTGAAATCAGTCTACACTGGATTGTGTGGTATTCCTTTGTGTAAGACAGTGTATTCATTGTAATAATATTCATGCATAAGTTCATGTTCTTGGTTTGTTTTAGGCCTCATAATCTACAGAATAGCTTGGATGGAGGTGTATTCCATCACTTGAGTGCAAGAAGGCTTTGCAATGCTACCTGTATAGCATAAACCTTGTTGCACTCCAGGGACAAATTTATCAATTTTAATAACATGGGTAAAATATCGGACATGAACCGTTTAATTTTTTTTTTTTAGCTCACTTCGACAAAGTCAAGCAGGGCTTATCTAATCACTCTCCATCCATTGTCCACCCATCTGTCATCCATCAACACCATGTTTTGGTCAATTCAAGTTAAAGTTTGTGTGAGTAATGGTACCAAATGGATATTACATTTTTGTTTAACTCAACATGCCCAGCCCCATAGGGAGGGGGTGGGGTAAAATGCTCCCAAAATATTTTAAAAGTCTTATGAACCAGTGGGTACAGTGACTTTATATTCGTTATGGAACTACCTTTTGAGGTGTAGAATCACGCTTGTTCAAACGTACTTTGTGAAGCAATATTTGGCTTTGTAATGGAAGTGGTTAGATTTTTGGGACCACCCAAAATTTCTATTTTCCGAACCGATGGTCCGATTTGAACGAAATTCAGTATCGTGGTAATATTGGGTCATAAGTACATACCTCATGCAAAAAAAAAACCCTGCATCCCCATGGGAACCCCAGGAGCAAAAAATAGAAATGTTTTCAAACTCCCATGTTTCCCAAACCACTTGGAACAGAGAACTGTTATGTGGTATGAAGCATCCTTAGAACCAGTAGAATTGAATGGTAAAAAAAATGCCCTCTGTTGTTAGAGAGTTCTGCAGAGGGCATCAGAATAATGTTGGTGCAGCATTTTTGCAAACATTTTAGAAAATCTTTTCTCAAGAACCAATGTTCAGAATCTTTTGATATTTGGTATACAGCATCCATAGAGGGGTCAGATACAAGTTTGTTAAAATGAAGCCCATTCGTTCATATTTGGACTCAATGCAGGAGCCCAAATTTTATGGGGAATTTTCTTTAAAAATCTTCTTCAGAACCACGAGTCAGAATTTTTTAATGTTTGGTACCCTCATTGTTATGATGGTCAGATTCAAGATTGTTCAAACCAAGTCCGTATGTTAATATTTGGGCTTCCTTTGGTAGCCCAAATTTAACTTAGGGCTGTATGGGGAAGTTTTTTTTTTAAATCTTCTTCTTCAGATCCACCAGTCAGAATGCTTTCGTATTTGGTATACAACATCTCTAAGGGGTGGGGGTGAGATTCAAGTTTGTTCAAATCGGGTCTGTAGGTTAAAGTTTGGGCTCACTAGCCCAAATTTTAACTTTGTGCAATATGAGGAAATTTCTTTAAAATTTTGTTCTTCTGATCCACCAGTCAGAATGCTTTCATATTTGGTATACAACATCTCTAAGGCGATCAGATTCAACTTTATTCAAATCGAGTGCCTGGGTTGATATTTGAGTTCCCTATGGGAGCCGGAATTGGCCAAGTAGCTGAAGAATTAGACATTTTTTATTCAGTACCCTCAAGAGGTGAAGAGTAATCTATATAGGTTGTATCAAGGTGCTTGAGAGGGGAGCTCCACATTTTACATCATAATCAACTAAAGAAAAGGCATGATTCTTGGACTGTTTTTGTCACTCCTGAGGGGCTCAAAGATTTGCAGTGTATCCTATGGAGATGGATTGCTTAATGTAGATTCATTCTTGGACTCTTATATCATGTTCTGTTCTCTGTTTATATCGTGTTCTGTTCAAGGTGAGCGCTTCAGGCCCTGTGGGGCCTCTTGTTTATTTATTTATTTATTGGGTTTTAACAACACTTTCGAAAGCCAGCAGCTACAAGTTTCTTCTCTCCTTGAATCAAGCTTCTCGCCCAACTGCAGCACTCATGGTCCACTGAGTTTTTAGCTCACCTGACTTTCAGTCTGGGTGAGGTATAGTGATCACTTGCCGTCTGTCGTCCGTCGTCCATGAACATGGTGTTTGCGTCTTCTCCTCCAAAACTGCTGAACTGATTAATCATTTAAGTGAAATGTGAGATGCTTGTTTGTTATGACATTGCATTTTGATTTTGATTTTGCTTAAATCAAGTTGCCCTGCCCCCAGTAGGGCCATGCCCCAAAATTTTGCCTAAATCTTAAAAAAATCTTCTCGTGAACCAGGAGTAGCAGAGATTCGATATGTGGTGTGCTGCTTCCTTTTGAAGTGTAGACTCAGTTTTGTTCAAGAGAAGTTTGTGGGTCTTTATTTGCCTTCATTATTGGAGGGCATGTATTTTTGCCCCGCCCAAAATTTCTGTTTTTCGAACCAAGAGGCTGATTTGAACCAAATTTAATTTTTGGTTTTATTTGATCATAAGTAATTAATTTATGCCCCAAAATATTTTCCCATCCCCCCATGGGAACCGCAGGAGCTAAAAATAGAACAAAATTCAACACGCACATATCTCCAACACTACATGGCACTGAGAATTCTTATTTGGTGTGAAGCTTCCTTGGGACCAACAGAATGGAATGGTCTGAGCAAATTTCTGTCAGGTCAACCATGGGGTACTTTTTCGTGACTTTGAAAAAATGCTTAGTCAGCGTTCTGTAACACTGTGGGTAATGAAGAAAGCATTTAAGACTCTTCTTCACCCAATTCACTCCTCCAAAACCTTTCAGATTTCACATATACCATCTTTTAAGATTTTTTTACACGTTTATTGAAATCAAATCCCTGGGTCCATATTTGGCCTCTATGGGAGTCCAAATGTTGAAATTAGTGCAGTATGAGGAATATTCTTTAAAAATCTTTTTCTTCAGAACCACCAATCAGAATCTTTTGATATTTGCTATGCACCATCATTAGGCGGGTGAGATTTAAGTTTCTTCAAGCCAAGCCTATATTTTGGCTCACCAGGGTTTTGCAAATTGCGAGAACGGTGATTTCATTCCTCTGATGTTCTTGCAAATGCTTGTTAAGAAGATCCATATTTACCATTCCCCCAAACTTATAAGCATTTTTTCATCAGATAAAATTTAATAAAATTAAATTAATTTTAGAGCTGAAACGATTAAAGGGTTTTCGTGATTGATTAATCGCATGGGTTAACCTTGGTTAACCGATTAATCACTTGCCCCAATAGGTAGCTGAATAATTGCTGTACCGTTGACCATTTATATAATTAAAACTTTACTCAGCATAATGGACAAAATCGGGCAGCGCCATGTACAAACATGTCCATTCAAATTTTATTATATTTTCAATTTTTGTCTCAAAACATAGCTTATGACCCATCATTGGAACAAGCTCAATAGGGGGGGGGGGGCATAAGCTATGTTTTTGAGACAAACATTGAAAATCTTTAGAATTTCTTGTGCAAGTATCGTCTGCTACCTGCATTTGGTGAAGGGTTGAGAATGACCGTTTTCAGCTACTGATACAGTATAATGATCATGCAAGTGAACAAGTATTTGGCACGTAACTGGCATGCATTTCTCTGTCTCATGCAATTGATGTGAGCCAGTGTGACAATGTTTGCCTGTTTTGGAGCAAGTTTGTTCCATAGTTAACCCATACAGGGTATTTTTTGTTTTTAAAAATTTGATTAACAGTTTCCATCTTGGTTTCAAAAAATGATGATAAATAGTGAATATAAGTTTACCCAATATGAAAGAAAAATGGTTAGCAATTGGATATTTTTGTATAGTATTTTGCGATGTGAATCCAGCCATCAAATACCCTGCCATATAGTAACGTACTTCAAAAGTAACGGTTAACCGATCAATTACTTTTTTTTATCAATCAAGATATTGATCATTGGTTAGTCGATTAATCGGTGTGAGCCAGTGTGAGATTCAAGTTTGTTTACGCCAAGTCCCTGGGTTCATATTTGGGCTCACTGTGGGAGATTCAAGTTTGTTTATGCCAAGTCCCTGGGTTCATATTTGGGCTCACTGTGGGAGCCTGAATTATAACTTAGTTCAAAATGAGGAATATTCTTCAAAAGTATTCTTCACATTCAGCAGTCAGATTGTTTTATATATACAGTATCCTTAGGGAGGTGTGATATAAGTTTGTTGAAGCCAAGTCCCTGGGTTCATATTTGGTCTTCCTGTAGGAGCCGGAATTGTACCAACATTTCTATTTTCCAAATTGAGAGGCTGATTTGAAGCAAATTTGATATGATGGGCTTATTGGGTCGTAAGTACCTAATTTATGCCAAAACATTTTCCTGTGGCCCTGTGGGAACTGCAGGATCTAAATATAGAAAAAATTTAAAACGCCCATATCTTCAAAACTACATGGCACTGAGAATTTTTATTTTGTGTGACGCTTCCTTACGAACAGCCAAAAAGAATGGTAAAAAAAAAATTGCCATCAGTTTTATCATAGGGAAGTTTTCCAGGACTTATGCGGAGTCATCATTTTAGTAATGGGAAAAAACATTAAAGAATCTTCTTCTCCCATACTACTGCTCCAAAGGCTTTCATACTTTGCATATAACATCTTTGGAAGATTTATTCACATGTTTGTTGAAATCAAATCCCTGGGTCCATATTTGGACTCTCTATGATTAGATTAGTGCAATATGAGGAATATTTTTTAAAAATCTTCTTCTGATCCACTCTTCAGAATATTTTGATATTTGGGATGCTGCATCCTTAGAGGGGTGAGATTCAAGTTTGTTTGAGCCAAGTCCCCGGGTTCATATTTGGGCTCCCTGTGGGAGTCCAAATTACAACTTAGTTCAATAAGAGGAATATTCTTTAAAATCCAGTAGTCAGAATCTTTTGATATTAGTATATAGAAGCATCCTTAGGGATGTGAGATTCAAATTTGTTCAAGCCAAGTCCTTGGGTTCATATTTGGGCTCTCTGTGGGAGCCTGAATTATAACTTAGTTCAATATGAGGAATATTCTTTAAAAATCCTTTTTTTTTGAGATCCACCAGTCAGAATCTTTGGATATTTTGTATAAGCTTTTCTTATGAGGGGCAGATGCAACTAAATGTTCAAATAAATTCTCTGGGTTGATATTTAGGCTACCATGTCAGGTGAATGCCATCAGGCCCTCTGGGGGCTCTTGTTTGTTTTCTGTTTGACAACATTGCCCTGGCTCTTCTATCTATATTTTTCATTTTAAGTTAGTCACTACTTTTATTTAGGCTTCCCAAATTTGTTACTGCATGTCTGTCTGTCTGTCCTTCGGATGAAATGTTTGTTTGCTTTTCATTTGCCTAGGTCAACATTTTAAATAATTTGCAGCTATCTTTCACCCTCCAACCTCCCCCCCCCCCCCCCCCCACACACACACACAAACACGCACACACACATACAAAAATCTGGGCTGGCAAGTATTGAGTATTTTATCAAAAAAGTGGTACTCAAGTACGAGTACTGAGTACTTTGGACCCAGCCTATCACAAGTATATTAAACATCAAAGAGTATATTATATACTTGAAACAAATACAGTACAGTGGCAGTGTACTGCTCATTTCCATGGATGGGCAATATTTCCACGGATACAAATTCATACAATAATATTTGATGCCAAACACTAACTATAGGTATAATCATCAAAAATTTAAATAATGAAGCACCAGGTACAAACCGATGCTTCATCAATTAAAATTTTGTAGATGATGATTTTTATTGACTGGTAAATGCATGAGTGGACATCACTGCCCACGCGTGTATTACAACCCGTCCATGGCGACTGTACTGTAACTTGTCCTCTTTGTGAACATATTTTCTACAATTTCACTCCTTTTGACAGAATGCATTCCTGTGGGGATTAAAACCAAAATAGTGAAAGTGCACTTGTGGATATTTGCAGCACAAGCACAGCACTAATGAATCAATATTTGATGATTTTAGGAATTTTAACAGTGTCATGAGACACCACAGTAGCAGGTATTGGTCATTCTGTTGGAAAAAATCACTGTTTTATGACTCGAGGTGCCTTAACTGAGAAAACTTAGGCTTTTTCTTACAAAGATTGCAGAATATCAAACACAATGTGAAATGTGTTCAGAAGCAAGAATGTGATTAAAAAATAATGGGAAATTCATGTCACCATCAATTTATTTATAAATTAATAAAGTTTTTTAGCTCACCTGAGCAAAGCTCAGTGGGAGCTTTACTGATCACATTCTGTCCGCCGTCCGTCCGGCGTTAACTTTACATTATTCAAATGTTGGGTAAATGTTTATTACCTAATGCCAATTCAGATTTGTTCAAATGAAGTTGCCCCCTTCTCCTGGGTGGTGCCATGCCCCCAAGGGGCACCAAAATCTTCTCATCAACCAGCAGTAGCAGAGACTTGATATATGGTATGCAGCTTCCTTTTAAGGTGTAGACTTGGATTTCTTTAAGCGAAGTTTGATGGGCTATATTTGGCGTCGTTATGGGAGGGGCAAAATTTTTGGCCCTGCCCAAAATTTCTATTTTCCGAACCGAGAGGCTGATTTGAATCAAATTTTATGTGAGGGCTTATTGGGTCATAAGTACCTAATTTATGCCAAATTTTCTTTTTCTGTAGCCCCATGGAAACCACAGGAGCTAACAATCGAAAAAAGTAAAACGCCATATCTCCTGGGTTTATATTTGAGCTCAGTATAGGAGCCCGAATTCAAACTTAGTGCATTTCAGGCAAATTTCTTAAAAAATCTTCTTCACCAGATTCAGCTGGCAGAATCTTCTGATATTTGGTATGCAACATTGTGGGGTGGATCTGATTCAAGTTTGTTCAAATCGGCCCCCTGGATTCATATTTGGGCTCACTATAGAAGCATTTCAGGCAAATTTCTTTAAAAATATTCTTCTCCAGATCCAGCAGGCAGAATCTTTTGATATTTGGTATGCGACATTGTGGGGTGGATCTGATTCAAGTTTGTTCAAATCAGCCCCCTGGATTCATATTTGGGCTCACTATAGAAGCCCGAATTCGAACTTAGTGCATTTCAAGCAAATTTCTTAAAAAATCTTCTTCTCCAGATCCAGCAGGCAGAATCTTTTGATATATTATTGATATATTGATATTTGATATGCAACATTGTGGGGTGGGTTCATATTTGGGCTCAGTATAGGAGCCCAAATTTGAACTTAGTGCATTTCAGGCAAATTTCTTTGAAAATCTTCTTCTCAAGATCCAGCAGTAGAATCTTTTGACATTGGGTATGCAGCATGCTTAGGGGGTGAGATTCAAGTTGTTCAAGCCAAGTCCCTGGGTTCATATTTGGGCTCACTGTGGTAACCCGAATTATAACTTAGTTCAAAATGAGGAATTTTCTTTAAAAATCTTCTTCAGATCCAGCAGTCGGAAAGTTTCGATATTTGGTATGCAGCATCCTTAGGGGGGGGGGGGGGGGGGGGGGGGTGAGATTCAAGTTTGTTCAAGCTATGTCCCTAGGTCCATATTTGGGCTCACTGTGGGAGCCCGAATGATAACTTACATGTAGTTCAAAATGAGGAATTTTCTTTAAAAATCTTCTTCTTCAGATCCAGCAGTCAGAATGTTTTAATATTTGGTATGCAGCATTCTTAGGGGGTGAGATTCACGTTTGTTCAAGCCATGTCCCTAGGTCCACATTTGGACTCACTGTGGGAGCTTGAATTGTAACTTAGTTCGAAATGAGGAATTTTCTTAAAAAATCTTCTTCAGATCCAGCAGATGAATGCTTTTGATATTTTCTATGCAGCATCCTTAGGAGGCAAGATTCAAGTTTGTTCAAGTCATGTCCCTAGGTCCATGTTTGGGCTCACTGTGGGAGCTCGAATTGTAACTTAGTTCAAAATGAGGAATTTTCTTTAAAAATCTTCTTCTTCAGATCCAGCAGTTGGAATGTTTTGATATTTGGTGTGCAGCATCCTTAGGGGGGTGAGATTCAAGCGTGTTAAAGCCATGTCCCTAGGTCCATATTTGGGCTCACTGTGGGAGCTTGAATTGTAACTTAGTTCGAAATGAGGAATTTTTTTAAAAAATCTTCTTCAGGTCCAGCAGATGAATGCTTTTGATATTTTTTATGCAGCATCCTTAGGAGGCTAGATTCAAGTTTGTTCAAGCCATCTCTCTAGGTTCATGTTTGGGCTCACTGTGGGAGCTCGAATTGTAACTTAGTTCAAAATGAGGAATTTTCTTTAAAAATCTTTTTCTTCAGATCCAGCAGTTGAAATGTTTTGATATTTGGTGTGCGGCATCCTTGGGGGGGGGGGGGGGGGGAGATTCAAGTTTGTTAAAGCCAAGTCCCTGGGTTCATATATGGGCAAATTATAACTCGGTTCAATATGAAGAATATTCTTTAAAAATCATTTTTTTTAGATCCACTTGTCAGAATCTTTGGATATTTGGTATAAGCTTTTCTTAGGAGGAGTAGATGCAACTTGTTGAAATCAATTCTCTGGGTTGATATTTAGGTTACCATGTACAGGTGGGCACCCTCAGGCCCCCTGGGGTCTCTTGTTTTAGGAAAAAATGCATACTGAGAGCTTGGGGGCGGGGGGGGGGGGGTACATCCAGGGCTATAATTTACCTCATCACTAGGTAAAAGAATATTTGACATCATTTGTTGAGATAAAATGGCACTTTCTATTGATATTGGTGGATTATATAGCCTCAGCCAGGGCTTATAAGAATCTGAGAATCGATTCCCGTAGAGATCCGTGCAACAAAACCAGTGAGAAACCATGTAGCTTCTCGTAACATTGCTGCTAGGATTCACATGAAAAGAACTGAGTCAGTTTAACCCTTTACCTAACACAAAGGCAGCAAATTAACCAATACAACACTAACATGACCTGAAATATTGTGACACTGGCAATAAAATTTGTACAAATATGGCTGTCATTGGAACCGGCTCTCATCAGACTGTTCTAGTAACATCCATAATTATTACGCTTGATGAATATTGTTTATTTTTAGCTCACCTGACTGTAAGTCAGGGGGCGCTTAAATGATGACTTTCTGTCTGTCCACCATCAGTCCATCCTGTCCGGTGTGAACTTTACATTACTAACCTCTCCTCATAAACAAGTGAGCCGAATTGAACCAAATTTGATATTCATGTTCCTTATCATATATGAATTCCAGTTTGTTCAAATAACGTTGCCACACCGACAGGGGGCCCCAAGCATTTCTCTGATAGCATGTATAAGTTGTTTTCCAAAATTGAAAAAAAAATCTTCTCCAGAACCAAGTATAAGAATCTTTTGATACTTGGTATACAGCATCTCTAGGGGTGGAGGGATAGGTTCAGGTTTGTTCAAATCAAGTCCCTGAGTTGATATTTGGGCTCCCTATGGGCACCCAAATAACAGTGCAACATGAGGAAATTTCTTTGAAAACCTCCTTCAGATCCACCAGTTAGAATGCTTTCATATCTGGAATGCAACATTTCTAGTGGGGTGGGGGCGGGGGTGGGGGGGGGGGGTAAATTGAAGTTTGTTTGAATCGGGTCTCTGGGTTAATATTTGGTCTGTCTATTGAAGCCCAAAGTTTAACTCAGTGCAGTATGAGGAAATTTCTTTAAAACTCGTTTTTTTTTCAGATCCACCAGTCAGAATACTTTCGTATTTTGCTTTCAGCATCTCTAAGGGGGGTCAGATTCATGTTTGTTCAAGCCAAATCTATGGGTTAATATATGGGCTCATTATGGGAGTGCAAATTAACTCAAAGCAACATGAGAAAATTTCTTTAAAAATCTTTTTCTTCAGACCCACTAGTTCAATGCTTTAATATTTGGTGTACAACATCTCTGGGGAGGTCAGATGTAAATTTGTTCCAGTTTGGTTCCTGCCAGTCAGAACCCTTTCATATTTGGTATCGCAGGGGGGAGGGGGGGGGGCAGATTTGAGTTGGTTCATTTCAGGTCTGTGGCTTAATATTTGGGCAGGGGTGGGTTAGGTTCGAGGTTGTTCATAAATGTTCAAATCCATTCCTTAGAGCTTTTCCATAAAATTTGCCTTTCAAAGTGCAGTGACACAACAACCCTTGGAAGTTTGGCAGTACTTGTCTACAGCTGTCAGAATTGGAAGCAATCAGGAAGACCTATGCTAATAATCATCTAACATGGACAATAGAATTATGAATAATTTCATAACATTATTCCTATGTAGTGTCCATGAACCTTGACTAACTGAATCTGACCCAAAATACTTCTCTGAACCACCTCGTCAGGTAAGCGATTAAGGGCCCAGGGGGGGGGGGGGGGTAAAAATCAGTAGTTGGTGTTGTAAAAATTAAAAAAGCTGTATTGGGTAAAGGGTTAACATGTATTATCAGTATGCAACAGGGGTTCAATCATACTGACCTAATAGGATCCTGGCCCATAGCAGGTCTGAATTCTCGGAACGATTTCCACAAGAGTCCAAATGGATTCTCCCAAATTTAGAGGAACTATAAACCCTGCACAACCCCAATTTTGAAACAAAATTGACATATTGTTTCGTGGTGGTGGGGCCCTATTTATCTTGCTGTATGATTAATTAAAACAGATTTTGTGAAAAGGTTTTGTGTGCTGATGCAGATTTTAGTTTTATTTTGGGATTTGGGTAGTTTCAAAGAAAGCTGTGAATTCTTATCCCTCCCAACTTATTGGGTAATAGAGTAGAAATTCTGTCGGAGGCAATAACAGTTTTTAAGCCTATTTGACACAGATTGGACAGTTCTCTTCAAAAGAACAAATTTCCCATGCTTTGGACTGGACAGAAGCCAAAAGTTGAATTCTATTGCAGAAATGACTCTTTCATCACATGAAAGAGGTAACTGTATCTTTGGTAGGGTTGGGTTTGCTCATAGGTATAACTGTTGTAAATATTTTAATTAGATTTACATGCCTCGAAAAGTTGCGCTCGGAAATTATGTAATTCCCAAAACTAAGCAGTCTTGGGGAAATATATTGTTTCAATAAACATTTGAAGAAGTCTACTGACATTTTGCATTACTTTTGAATGTTCCAGATGAATAAAGAGGATGATTTGAGAACTTTTAGAACCTAAAAATTTGTTTGACTATTGGTGTGTTTTGTTTGGGAATTCCCTGAGAAATATGAACATGTGACCAGCACTTCCCTTTCTGTTAGTTTTTCTTTTATTTGTTGCATGACCCCTGTTTAAAAATCATTAAAAGGTTGTCTGAAGGGCTATAGTTGACAAAAAATATGTGAATGCTAAATTTAAAATGATGCGACCATATTTTTTTTCGCCTGAACGTTATAATGGTCGCCTATGGGAAAATATTTAGTACTGTGAAACGTATTCTTGTTTAGCTGAAATTAAACAATTGCAGGAATTCGACTGAATAAACCAAAATGTTTTTGGAGTAATGGTTGCGGAATGAAATATTTCAATACGTTGGATATTTTGGGGTTCCTTCTTACGCCTTGCGTATTGTCATATTATCCTTGACAGAAAGATACTTCATGATTTTGTATGTAAGATATTACATTACATTCACCGTCTTCCAGACCTTCCTTGTCGACCTATGACCGTCTTCCTTCCAATCACTTGACCGCACTATCTCAGGTGTAGGTTTTGCCAATGTGGACTAGAAAATTACCTATACATAACACTGTACTGCCGTTCAAACTTGTTTTATTATTCGGCTGTGGCTCACTAGTTAAAGAATTGGATTTTGGACTGAAATGTCGATGGTTCGATCGTGGTCCGTGCGCTCTTGCCCTGTTTCCTTGGCAAGACATTTAATACTGATTACCCATGGCGGCGCTGTGTTGTAAGGTATATTGATGGTGCACTTACCTTCAATAACTCTTAATTTTGCTTCTGCGCTGGAGAGTAGGGCCGGGCGAATCGCATATTTTCGATTCAAATCGAATCTAGAATTGAATCGAGTCTATTATTCGAAATCAAATCGAAGTTCGAATCGGTTACAGACATCTTATGTCCCGCCTGATAAAATATTCCATCTTCATCATCAGGCATGCCTTCGTCGAAGGCATGCCGTGATGATGTAGTTGGAATATTGCCCAGTGAGGATTTTCGTTCGAAAACAGAAACGGATGCGCGAAGTCTATACTGGACTCTTCACGGGGCTAGCCGCTTGCAACCGTGAGCTCATCGTCGATATTGCTTGGGGACTTTAAATTTGTTTTCAGCAATGGCAGTGACTAGTGAATCTGGAATTTGCATGGATGGTGGCATGGCTACAGATGTTTGGGTTTTTTTTGTTAATACAGCAGAAATTGCACTCAGTCTTTATTTTCAACATTATTTATGTACAGTTTCTATCTCAGGTATACGTTTTGTGAGACGACTAAGATGATTGATAACAAGCGAAATTCCTGTGAAAAGATTTGAAGGAAAATGAAATGGGCAGCCGATTTCGAATCGAAAAGAATACCAACTTAAGATTTGAAATCGAATCGAATCTCGAAACTTCACAGGGCCCTACTGTATAGCCTTACGTTTGTTCACTGCTTCTCGGTGGTTGTCTCCGGGTAGTCCGGTTTCCCCCACCCATAAAAGAGACCGACATGCCCCTGGATATTGAAAGCGTCGTTAAACCCCCAATTAAAGCAAACAAATAAATATTATTCAACACAAGAACACCTCACATGACCAAATGCTATATAATATTATATAATTGGGAGGTGTAATGCGTTTGATACATTATGATCAGTCAACTTCTATTTTGTGCTTGATAAAAGGCAACACAAATTCTGTTTTTGGCCTGGTTATTGATAGTTTCGACCTCATCGACTTTTTGTGGTTCATATTCTCCAACGGTTTTCTGGGCTTTTCCCTGTGCGAGGGAATCTTATAGATTTTTTTCTTAGCATTGAGGAAGGCTGTCGGATACGTATTTGCAGCTGTGAGTAAGATTGTCTCAGGTTCAAAATATAGGGCGCTCTGGAATAGCATTTGGCGCATCCAATCATCCCTATGTTTGTTAGTCCTTAAAACCATTGTTCTTCCAGAGTACTTTCAAGTCTGAACAAAGGGACTTGCATTTCACTTCTGTTGATGTTCCGATGTTGAATTACAGTACGGTCGTCGTGGACAGGTCAAAATTCACGCGTGGGCACTATTTCCAACTGAATGGCCATCAAATTGTCATTGCTTCTTTCATTGAATATTTGATGAAAAGTACCGTTATAGATTGCGAAAAGTGCCCAGGAGAAACACTACCCACGCGTGGGTCATTTGCACTCCGTGACAACTGTACAGTAGACATGTACAGTCCAGCCGCCGTGGACTGGTCGTAATCCACGAGTGGGCAATGATGTCCACGCATGTTTTTACCAGCTAATACAAATCACCAGCGGTAAATGTTATATTCATGAAGCAACGGGTTGTATTCCTGTTATGAGTGTTTGGAATCTAATATTATTGCGTACGTAGAAATATTGTCCACACGTGGAAAGTGACCAGTCCATGGCGGATGTACTGTATGTACATGTGTAATAAGTAACTAGTTTGCTTTGGTGGAACCTGTTACGGTTTTGCAAGAAGCGGATTGAGGGTGAATTGGTCGAGTAAGAATGAACAATACTGGCAATATGTCGGAAACCGGGGCTTTGTCGCTGCTGGGGAAAATAGATTCACGCCGCGTATTCAGCCAAAACTTTGTGGCAATGGTTTTTGGGGCGTTTTGTATGGAAATTCATAAATATACTATACAGAGAGTGCAAAAGGGATAAGTTGATGCACAAATGCAGTAAGTTCAAAGGCTGGTGATAACGACAATAACTTTTTATGGAAATTAAAAAATAGCTCACATCTAGAGGTCACCCCAAACACACATACCAAGTTTCAAAGTGATCCGATCATAAATGTGCACTGAAGGGTGTGTTAAAGGGAAATATTGATGTCTGACTAAACTAAGTTCAAAGGTCAGCGGCAACATTTTTTGACAGAAATGGAAGAAAATAGACAGCTCCCATGTAGATGTCACCCCACACAAGCACACCAAGTTTGCAAGCTATCCAATCTTAAATGTGCCCTGCAGGGTGTGTCAAATGGAAATATTGATGCTTAACTGCACTAAGTTTTTACTAAGTTCATCGAAGGTCATTGCCAGTGGCAACATTTTCTTACGGAAATCGAAGAAAATCAATAGCTCCCATCTAGAGGTAACCCCAAAGAAGCATACAAAGTTTCAAACCGATCTGATCATAAATGTGCCCTGAAGGGCATGCCGAAGGAATATATTTCTCCTGACTGAACTTAGTTCAAAGATCGTTGCCAGTGGCAACATTTTTTGACAAACAGAATTGGAAGAAAATCGATAGCTCCAATCTAGAGGTCACCCCAAACAAGCATGCCAGGTTTCAAAGCAATCCGAACATAAATGTGCCCTGTAGGGTGTGCCAAAGGGAAGTATTGAGGTCTGACTAAACTAAGTTCTAAGAATGTTGGCCGCGGCAACATTTTTCGACGGAAATGGGAGAAAATCGATAGCTCCCATCTAGAGGTCTCCCCGAACAAGCATGCCAGGTTTCAAAGCAATCCGATCATAAATGTGCCCTGTAGGGTGTGCCAAATGGAAATATTGAGGTCTGACTAAACTAAGTTCTAAGAACGTTGGCCGTGGCAACATTTTTTGACGGAAATGGAAGAAAATCGATAACTCCCATTTAGAGGTCACCCCAAACAAGCATACCAGGTATCAAAGCAATCCAATCATAAATGTGCTCTGTAATGTGTGCCAAAGTGAAATATTGTAGTCTTACTAAACTAAGTTCTAAGAACGTTGGACGCGGCAACATTTTTTGATGGAAATTGAAGAAAATCGAAAGCTCCCATCTAGAGGTCACCCCAGACAAGCATACCAAGTTTCAAAGCGATCTGATTATAAATGCGACCTGTGAGGTGTGCCAAAGGAAATTGTGGACGTACGCACAACCGTACGTACGTACGTAGGCCGACGGACGAGAGGTGATGGCAATAGCTCAGCTTGACTTTGTCAAGATGAGCTAAAAATTGTGAAATTCTGCACTGGCACCTTTTATATCCTTGACAGAAAGATACTTTATAATTTTGTATGTAAGATATTACATTACATTCACCGTCTTCCAGACCTTCCTTGTCGACCTATGACCGTCTTCCTTCCAATCACTTGACCGCACTATCTTAGATGCAGGTTTTGCCAATGTGGACTAGAAAATTACCTATACATAACACTGTACTGCCGTTCAAACTTGTTTTATTATCAGCTGTGGCTCACTAGTTAAAGAATTGGATTTTGAACTGAAATGTCGATGGTTCAATCGTGGTCCGTGCCCTCTTGCCCTGTTTCCTTGGCAAGACATTTAATACTGATTACCCATGGAGGCGCTGTGTTGTAAGGTATTATGATGGTGCACATACCTTAAATCACTCTTAATTTTGCTTCTGTGTTGGAAAGTAGGGCCGGGCGAATCGCATATTTTCGATTCAAATCGAATCTAGAATCGAATCGAGTCTATTGTTCGAAATCGAATCGAACTTCGAATCGGTTACAGACATCTTATGTCCCGCCTGATAAAATATTCCATCTTCATCATCAGGCATGCCTTCGTCGAAGGCATGCCGTGATGATGTAGTTGGAATATTGCCCAGTGAGGATTTTCGTTCGAAAACAGAAACGGATGGGCGAAGTCTATACTGGACTCTTCACGGGGCTAGCCGCTTGCAACCGTGAGCTCATCGTCGATATTGCTTGGGGACTTTAAATTTGTTTTCAGCAATGGCAGTGACTAGTGAATCTGGAATTTGCATGGATGGTGGCATGGCTACAGATGTTTGGGGTTTTTTTTGTTAATACAGCAGAAATTGCACTCAGTCTTTATTTTCAACATTATTTATGTACAGTTTCTATCTCAGGTATACGTTTTGTGAGACGACTAAGATGATTGATAACAAGCGAAATTCCTGTGAAAAGATTTGAAGGAAAATGAAATGGGCAGCCGATTTCGAATCGAAAAGAATACCAACTTAAGATTTGAAATCGAATCGAATCTCGAAACTTCACAGGGCCCTACTATATAGCCGTACGTTTGTTCACTGCTTCTCGGTGGTTGTCTCCGGGTACTCCGGTTTCCCCCACCCATAAAAGAGACCGACATGCCCCTGGATGTTGAAAGCGTCGTTAAACCCCCAATTAAAGCAAACAAATAAATATTATTCAACACAAGAACACCTCACATGACCAAATGCTATATAATATTATATAATTGGGAGGTGTAATGCGTTTGATACATTATAATCAGTCAACTTCTATTTTGTGCTTGATAAAAGGCAACACAAATTCTGTTTTTGGCCTGGTTATCGATAGTTTCGACCTCATCGACTTTTTGTGGTTCATATCCTCCAACGGTTTTCTGGGCTTTTCCCTGTGCGAGGGAAACTTATAGATTTTTTTCTTAGCATTGAGGAAGGCTGTCGGATACGTATTTGCAGCTGTGAGTAAGATTGTCTCAGGTTCAAAATATAGGGCGCTCTGGAATAGCATTTGGCGCATCCAATCATCCCTATGTTTGTTAGTCCTTAAAACCATTGTTCTTCCAGAGTACTTTCAAGTCTGAACAAAGGGACTTGCATTTCACTTCTGTTGATGTTCCGATGTTGAATTACAGTACGGTCGTCGTGGACAGGTCAAAATTCACGCGTGGGCACTATTTCCAACTGAATGGCCATCAAATTGTCATTGCTTCTTTCATTGAATATTTGATGAAAAGTACCGTTATAGATTGCGAAAAGTGCCCAGGAGAAACACTACCCACGCCTGGGTCATTTGCACTCCGTGACAACTGTACAGTAGACCTGTACAGTTCAGCCGCCGTGGACTGGTCGTAATCCACGAGTGGGCAATGATGTCCACGCATGTTTTTACCAGCTAATACAAATCATCAGCGGTAAATGTTAAATTCATGAAGCAACGGGTTGTACCCGGTGCTTCATTAATTAAATTTGTGATGACTATTCCTGTTATGAGTGTTTGGAATCTAATATTATTGCGTACATAGTAATATTGCCCACACGTGGAAAGTGACCAGTCCATGGTGGATGTACTGTATGTACATGTGTAATAAGTAACTAGTTCGCTTTGGTGGAACCTGTTACGGTTTTGCAAGAAGCGGATTGAGGGTGAATCTGTCGAGTAAGAATGAACAATACTGGCAATATGTCGGAAACCGGGGCTTTGTCGCTGCTGGGGAAAATAGAATCACGCCGCGTATTCAGCCAAAACTTAAGGAGAGTTGCCTGAATCCGTGCGTGAACGTACGTCTCGCCGTAACGAATCCGCCCGTTTCACTTTGTTGGGGTGGTTCTTATCCTGAAGGGGTCAGTGACTTTCCCTCAAAAAACATGAATCAACAGGGGTTTACCAAAAACAACAATTTTAATACATAAAAATATAAAAATGAATATAGTAATTTGTGACTTACATTAAATTCTATTAATAAGAAATCAAAACGTCAATCACCCCCTACCCACACAGTTTTTGAGTCACTTGCGGGCCCGCATTCTCTGTTGTCGATGGTTTTTCCCCCTTCATACTGGTGTCGGTTCTTTGGTCGCCTCTTCACTTCACTCTTTCACTGCCGTCGCTCGGCCACTAACGTATGAAATGAAATGAAATGAAATGAAACTTTATTTTACAGTATTCGTTTACATAACATATTGAGAACAAATATAATAAAAAAAGTATAGAAGTAAAGATATTCTGCATGGAAATGGCGTAGTCCAGAAGGCTGTCTTCCCGCCATTCCAATTATAAAAGTATAACAAGTTCTGACATCAAAGTTGAAAATAGATTGAGTCTGTGTTACATTATTTACAGTTCTATCGTCTAACCACTAAACCAGCCGAAAGAAAAATACGACATTTGAAAGAAATTTTATTGAATAGCTGATAAATTATTTGGTTTCCAAACACTCCACCTTCAACCCCGCTACAAAAACAAAGCCGATGGCCACCCAATTGATGAGCTCGACGAGCTAATCCCTGTCGGGGTTAACGAGCCACGTTCTGAGGGAAGGGGCTGAGAAAAGATAGCTCATTAAATGTCGATTCGTGTGGGTAGTGCTGGTCATATATGCCGCTACATTGGTTAAAGGGGTAAGAATTACATAAATTACATAATTACGGGATTACATGGTCTTAACAAAGAAACTTAATCCCTAGAATGTTGAGATACAGAGGATGACGAGGCGCAGTCAGGACACAATGGGCTGTTACAGGAGACATCAGAAAGGTTTAGATCTTTGTCTATTATCGTTTTTTTAAATTGGAATCTGTTGAGGCGCTGTATTGATGGACCAATGCTGTTCCAAATCCGTGGAAAAGAATGTAAGGGGAGTTCAGCCGAGAAACTAGTTCTGGGCTTAAGCGTGAGGATATTGCCGAACTGTCTGGTGTCCATGCCAGCTGGGGTCGTATAAATTTTTGAATGTGTTGTCAAAAGATTTAGGTAAGTTATTATTGATCCAATCATGCACGAATAAAAGAGTATATAGCTCATATAAGTCCTTGAATTTTAGAATACCACAGATCTTGAAAAGGGGGTCGGCGTGTGACGTATAGGTTTTTTTTTTGTTATGGCACGAATAGCATTCTTTTTGCAGTCCGAGAATCCGTTTTGAGGAGGCAGAGTGTCCCCAAATTTGGATCCCAAATATTAAATGACTTTTGGATCAGGGAAAAGTACAGGGATCTTAGAGCAACACGTGGAAGAAATTTTTGGGCTCTATTTATGGCAACAGTAGCCTTGCTATTTTCGAGCTTGCAAACAATGGAGACGTGTTGCTTGAATATGAACTCCAAGAAACTTGGTTACCGACTAATGTCACATTTGTGTCATTCAGTGATATGCTTTTTGCCCCCTGCACTGTGTAGGTCATTCGGGGGATGGAAAATCATGAATTTAGTTTTCGAGACGTTTAAAGCTAGTTTATTTGAGGAGCACCACTCACTTATTTTCATCAACTCAAAGTTTCCATTTTCGATCAGATTATCCACGCTGTTGCTTGACGTATAAGCTGTTGTGTCGTCCGCGATCGACAGTACTTTTAGCCATGTTGGAGCGCTAATGGCATTGACATATAAGATAAATAGAAAGGGCCCGAGGATAGAACCTTGAGGCACACCTGTACTTGTCACACTTTCGTCTGATATTTCATTCTGAAAAGAAACCGATTGGTTTCTTCCGAAAAAATAATTATTAAACCAGGAATTAGTCAATCCTCTAATACCATAGTGTTCCAGTTTCTTTAACAGGATATTGTGGTCAATGCTGGTGCAATCACTCGTTGTTTTATCATTTTGTTCGGCAACATTATTTATCACGTGAAGGATAGGATGTACAGTTGAATGATGTTTTCTGAAGCCAAACTGATATTGGTATATAGCCTTTGCTCATCTAAGAAACTGGATAACCGGGAATACATTAATTTTTCAAGTAATTTTGAGAATACAGGGAGAATACTAATGAGTCGATAGTTGTTGAATACATGTATTGTCAATTCACCAGACGCATTTGCTCCAACATGTGACGGAATGTCACTGTACCATTGCCGTCGCACGACCTTTAACGTACTGTCACTGTACTGAACGTTTTTGCACTTAAACAGTCGCCACCAATGGGGGTAAACTCTCCCCTACGTTTATCTCAGAATAATGTTCATACAGGCAAAGCCTTTTCTGCCTAAGCATGGCTTGCCTACTACAACGGGTATGTCGTCGTCCTGAATACCAATAGCTTCCTGAGCTCGCACGTCCTATTTCTGATCCTACTCTCAGCTATGGCCACCGACCTGGCCCGCGACTGCTCCTATTCTAAATATGAGCGCTATGGCTTCCCTACAATACAATGTGCCTTTACCTTCGCACTGATGCGGCACCTCCTCTAATCTATAGCACGGGGTATCCCCAGCTCTTACGGCCAACGATCCACAGCCTTACAGGCCTTCAGACTGGAATTAAATTTTCGAGAAATCCCACAGATTTTTTATTTCGATTGCCAGAACATTAATTCTCAGTTTAATCGCTTCTCTTGAATTTGGCCACTTGGACCTATCTTAATTTAATACTCGCTTTTAAGTTCCATTGAAAGTCTTGCATTTCGGTACAACATGACATTCGTGACAGACCAGTTTCATAATATGGGTGTGTGTCCAGAACATGTGCGATGTACTGTTCTTCCAACAATTACCTATTAACTGGCCATAATTACATAGATAATGACTGCAAGAGAACACTGGTCTCTCTTAACTTTTAATCTTTATCAGTCACCTCAGATGGTGTTGAGTAAACGCGCATTTTATTGCCATTAATTTTTATGCTTAATTAGCAGCACATCAACTATTGCTGGCCTGTTTAAGTAACAAATCGGTTTTTGGGGTTTGTCGTATACCTATCTTTACGCTTTATATTTAGCCCAGTGAGAAAGATTATCGAAAATATATTCACTTTTAAACAACAAAATCGAAATTCCAAGCTATCACATTGACACAATAGAATAGAACTCGAGGAAAGCGAACTGTTTGGAAATGTGGAAATGAATTTATCATCGGGTCTCCGGCTCTCTCCTGGGTATAGAGGACAGGTGGGGTTGGGGGTTGTATTTGGGCGTCGAAAACAAGTAATATAGATGGGCACCACGCTCCCCGTCCCCCAGCCTCAAACAGTTAAAAAATGATACTTTAAACACTGCTTTATCTGGTGACTTCTCTGACCTTCTTGACAATTGCTTTTTTTTCTCTGTAATTTATCCTTTCAATATGGTATGCGTGTTTTTTTTGCGAAAAAGAAAACTTGATGATCGAAGGGCAAATATTTAATGAATAATAAATTGTAATAATTTAATCCTTTACTCAGCTCACATGATATCAAAATTTATTCTTTTAATCACTGTTTTTTCCATTTTTTTCAACAAAAAAAAATCAACAAAACCATATCATGTGCCCATTCATCAGAACGAGCTTGATGGGGACACATGATATGGTTTTGTTTTAATTTTTTTTTTTAAAAATCTGTTCCAATTGCTGACTTTGTAAAATAAGCTGATGGATGCCGCAGATTCGTTTAGTAATGATTAACCATACAGCCAGAATAGGATTTAGGATTAACTTCTAATCTCTAAGGTCAAAATATCGAAATTCCATTTTTTTCTATTATGCAACAAGGAATCTTACCAATTTAATCTTATTTGACGGAGCTGATCGGTCCCTGTAAAATATGATTGAATTTGTTAAATTACTACTTACATTATGGGAAAAATTTGCTGCCCGAAGTTTTGGTATTTTGATAACAATGAGCAGAGAGTTAAATTAATACTGAGCAACTCCACAAACGCAAAGCGTACTCCACCAACCGCGTTGTACCCGTACTATATTTGACGATCTCATTCAAGAACACGGTGCTGAAATTATGATTTTTTTTATTATATACAGTACAGCCACCGTGTGCGGTCCACGGGTTGGTAATATTTCCACGGACGCAATGATATTAGACTCCAAACACCAAGTGTAAGAATAATCATCAAAAATGTAATTAAGGAAGCACCGGGTATGTAATTGAGGTTCCGGATGATGAGGATTTTTATTACCTGATGAACGCATGCGTGGGTATCACTGCCCACTTGTGTATTACGACCAATCCACGGCGACTGTACTGTGCCGGGCCTCAGGCAATAATTAAACGTGCTGGGAAAAACGAAAAAGAGGAAATCCATTGTGGACGAAAACGTTTTGTTGGAGTTATTGCTACGGCGTGTTCTTTATCACCTTTCCGTAATGGGTGGATTCGATCTCCTTCATCATCCACGAGGCAGATGTAGGAAATCTTAAATAACAAATGGTCTATGGATTTAGAGGTTAAGCAACGTCGAGCCCGGTTAGTCCTTGGATGGGTGACCGTCTGAGCGATCGATTCGGACTCCCGCGTTGTGTCCTTGGGCAAGGCACTTAACTCCGATGTCCACATGAGAGCATTGATGACGCCGTGCACTGAGGCGTACTGTACGTCGATGGTACGCATGTCTTCAGCCAATCTAACCCTGTCTTGCTGCAGTGTGGAGTTGTGATGTTGGGGAGCTGGCAGCTGCTCGTCGCTGCTCGGTGGTTCTCTCCGGGTACTCCGCCGTCTTCCTCCACCCATAAAACTGTCGAGGTCATGATTAGACATTGTGTAAAAATATGTGTCCTTAAACACCAATAAATAAATAAATGGATTTAGAGCATATTTTATGGAAGAAGAGGAAACAATTTTCCCCCTGTCTGATTTTCGATTTTGCAGTATCACACTGTGTTTGTTTTGGCAGTAAAGTTCTGCAGTATCAGACTCCACCTGGTACAGAAGGGGAAATTTCATGACGGAATCGTGTCCGTATTAATTTCAGGTAATATAATGAAAGACGCAACCATTTATTTACGTCCACAATAGCTGACAATGTTCGTCATTAGAAGAGATTTATAAGAAAGTTAGCTCCTCTTAATTTTCAAAATCTCTCAGTAGATGTAACACTGAGGGTATGAGAATGAACTGTTAGTGAATCTGTTTCATCGATGTACGTATGTATCATTTCACAAACGTTAGGTATTTTCCTGTAGGGTATTATAAAAATATAAAATCTGGCTTTTTACAATTTTCCCGCAATTAGTTTGAACATTTGACTATTATTCTCCGTTGAAACCCGTTTAAAATAAAAAACGCCGTTTTCACCATCTTTTGATGTTCTGTAACTTTTTCTTGTTCATTATGAGAACACTGTGGGCATCGTGACATAATTATGATACTGGTATTGTCTTTTGCATTTTTTCCCCTGGAAGAATAAAAACTTGCAAGTTACTGATAAAACAAGGCAACTAAACAAAGAGCCAAACGGAAGCTTTACTTATTGTTGATAGGTGTGATACTGATAGATATTCTTAATGGTGGATTGTCTGTTAACCAGTTGCTTCTAATTAGCTTGCCATAAAAATCAAGGTTTCCTTTAATTACTTTTAATAAATGAAAACAACAGACATTTCCGAGAGCTGCCTGTTGTTTTCGTTTACTAAAAGTAATAAAAGGTAACTTGGCTTTACTTTCTACTGATATCATAGGTGTTTCGTCAACAGTTATTTGTTTCTTAATCGGACCTTCCTCGCTCGTCTAATAATTTAAAGAGAGATAACATTATCGAAAGTCGATTTCCATGACGATAAATGTCAGGGATTTATTTATTTATTGGAATATAACAACACTTTCGACAACCAAGGTTATCTCGTGTCGGACGGTTTTACGGGTGGAGAAAGCCGGAGTACCCGGAGAAAACCACTGAGCAACGGCGAGCAACTGTCAGTCTCCCCAGTGTACTAACTCCACACAGGCAAGGTTAGCATTGGTTGAAGACAGGTGCACCATCGACGTGCATAACTCCTTAGTACACAGCACCAACGTGCCCCCCCCCCCCCCTCCCACCACTGGGCAATCGGGATTAAGTGCCTTGCCCAAGGACACAGCGCAGTTGCCCATAGCGGGGATCGAACCGTAGACCTCTCGGTTTGGAATTCAGTGCCGTAAACACTGAGTAACCACTGAGCCACCACGCTCCCTATATAAGTCAGGGGTGCAGCCCCAAAACAATAAACACACATAAGAAAGGAGTATACTTATGCCGATCCAAGTCAGGTCAAATAACGAATGAAAGTACATTATGTGTCCAAGGTAGGAATGTATGCAATAATGCACTTGCATTGCGAACTTTACCTAAATAATTTATGTCCTCTTGACATTTATATTCCATCAGCTCATTTTTGGTATAGGTTACAATACAGTTTTCTGTGCAAACTGCCTTTAATGGAGGATAAAAGTTCCTGGAATTGTCCGATTGGTGGAAAATGAACTGAGCTTGTATAAGTGTGAATACAATTTTAAAGTGCATGTTTTGGAAAAGATATAAAATATTGGTGACTAATGTCTTCTGAAAAGTATGAGAGAAGATTAAAATCATTTTATTTCATTCAGTGTGAAACTGGACGGGAGTACAGGAAGCTCCAAATTTAAAGGCAAAATTCACATAGCGACCTATATTTTTTTTTCAGTATATTTTTTTCTTTTTTCATGAGATGATAAACTAAATGGATATATGGTTGTTTTTGCCCAAATCAGCTTGATGAGATGGAGAGAGGAGGAAAGATTAGCACTGTCGTCAATGGAAAAAAACCCACTGTATTGTAACCTATAAATTAAAATAATCAAGAGTTCCGGTTCATTGAGTAATTGCCAAAGCTTACCTACGGAAACATAGAACCGCCACTTACTTTTGCATGGCGTAATTATGCCCTCTTATGGCTTAGTAACGCCGTAATATGGCGTAATTACGCCCAATTGTGGCGAAATAACTTCGTATTATGGCTTAATTACTCCAAAATATGGCGCTATTACACCATAATAGGGCGTAATTACACCATAAAAATGAAGAAGTGGTGGTTCTTTGCCTCGGTATTTAAAAGCCTTACCGCCTAATATGGGAGCGCAGTGGCGTTGCGGCACCGGTTCTTGTCAGATCACCGAAGTTAAGCAACATCGAGCCCGGTTAATCATTGGATGGGTGACCGTCTGAGCGATCAATTCGGACTCCCGCGTTGTGTCCTTGGGCAAGGCACTTAACCCCGATTGTCCACATGGGGGCACGATGACGCCATGTACTAAGGCGTACTGCACGTCGATGGTACACATGTCTTCAACCAATCGAACCCTGCCTGTGCTGTCGAACCCTGCCTGTGTTGCAGTGTACAGTTACGATGTTGGGGAGCTGGCAGCTTCTCATCGTTGCTCGGTGGTTTTCTCCGGGTACTCCGGCTTCCTCCACCCGTAAACCTGTCACGGTCATGATTAGCCACTGTGCATAAGTATATGACCTTAAACACCAATAAATAAATAAACACCGCCTTATGACCTAGGGCCCGGTGGCAAATATCACTCACCGCCCTGCAGGCACTAAGTATAAATTCCAATGGTGAATATATTGTGGTAGTCGGAGAGTCGCACGCACAACCGTCATGTTTTTCTATTCAAAAGTAATGGTTCATTGGTGCTAACACTAATTGACCGTAGTCAGTTCGGTTTGAGAGGATCAACTCATCTGACATCTAAATTATTTATTTATTTATTCATTGGTGTTTAACGCCAGTCCGACTCTTAGGATATATCGTGGCGATAAAAAGGTATGTTCTAAAAATGAGGTCACTATCTTTCGTTAAATAAAACGATGCAATGAAATCTGTAAAGAACATGGGGAATAGACCTGGCGTTCAAAGATTACTTTGTAAATCACCCCGTTGAATAGATGTCAGTGTATGAGAGTCTTAAAGAAAAAAAACAGTTTAAAATATATTAGAAAGGTTGACTCTTTTGAAGAACGACAGAATGTTGTGAGAGTTTGTGTTGTAAAATAGGTATCTTAGAGACACGGTACTACAAAACGGCCGTTTGACAAGATTAAGATCTGTACAGTTCAAAAGAATGTGCTCCAGTTGTCAACACATGCTGGTCAAGAACACATCCCGCTCACATATTAAGCCTCAGTCACACCTTTGCGATTTTTTGACTCGATCTACTACGACTTGAAAATCATGGGCAATCGTGGATATCCGAACTGAGATTCGTACTGCTTCGTAATCATTCTTGAGTATTCTTGGTTGATTGGCATGTGCGTACGAAAGTTTAAAACTGTTTAAAACTTTCTTTCAATTCCGTACTGCATCATACCGCTGCCGTTCTAGATCGTACTAAACCGTACGAGGTAGTCTTGTGTATTCTGGAGTGTTGGTGAGTGTTCGATGGCACTTGGTCAGTACGGTTGCGTTAAGATACACTAAGAACTAGTATGATCTAGTACGATCTACGACGACAACACTATGAGTTTCTGACGACTCCGCCAATACTCCGTACGACTTTCTCGGGATTATAGTACGACGTATCAAGGTTTATCACGATGCCAGTAAGAGCTAGTGCGGCCACCCTAGACCCTAGACGCGTTACGCATAGTTATTGGAGAGACAAGAGGGACAAGCCATAAGCTTATATATAAAGAATCAAGTTTTATAATACTAAAGGAACGTAGAAAACGGCACAATATTATAAGCTTGTTTAAAATTATTAACACGGATGTATCTAATTACATGCGACTGTTAATCCCCCTTACAGGTTTAGAAGTAACCCCTTATTCACTAAGAACATCCAATTTACCACGTGAAATTAAATGAAACACGCAACGGTTCTCAAACTCCTTTCTGCCACCTGCTGTGAGACTCTGGAATAGCTTTCACAAGAAGGTCAGAAACTGTACAGTAAATGTCCTGAATAAAGTTTTGCAGTTGATGACACCATTGTCCCTGAATTTTACAATGCCGGGAGCAGAAAAGCGCAGATTATCCATAGTAAACTTCGTTTAAATTGTAGCGAACTAAATGGCCACAAGTTTGATAGATTTATCGGGGATAATCCTGAATGCCACTGTGGCTATCGTTATGAAAACTCCAGTCACTTTTTACTTTCATGTCCTATTTACGCACAGGAACGCCATATGATGTTTAACAAATTGGAAAACGAAGAAAAACCCATCGAGGTACTTCTCCATGGAAATCCATATATATATGACTCGCTCAATAGTTTTGTTTTCAATACTGTTCAAGAATACATTATCAAAACGAGAAGGATTGGAAACTTATTATAGGAAAGTGGTATTTCCTCGGCATTTGTAATGCCCTGGTGTCGACTCGAAAGGATACACGTTTCAAATACTGTATTTATAGCTGAGTCTTCTCCATCATGACACCCATCTTAATTTGTCTGATAATACTCTAGACATCAAAATAGACAGTATAACCATTATGCACCAACTCGTGATAGCTTTACAGATTAACCGGCTTATTAAACTAAACAATCTCTGAGGCCGACAAAAACATTTTATCCCATAAAAAGCCGTTTATTTGAACAATAAAGGCCTTTGATAAATTTTTGCTTTATTCACTTAGTAGGGTGATAAATTTTCCCCGTAGGTTTAACACTGAAAGAATTTATTCCCCTAGTAGCGACGGACTTGTTGACCTCTGGCCTCTACCACATTTGTCAAGCATAATTAATAGTTCGATTGTTGATTTCTTTAAATCTTTTTCAAAGTATTACACAATGCCAGTAGAAAACACCACACACTGCTTATATAATAAAGTATTTTTGCAAGTTTAACTCAAGTTTGTAGAGGAATTATTTTTAGACAGAAATGTATTTCTGCGCCTTGTTTATTTTTGCCAATTTTGCTGGTCGATCGAATTGGACCAATGTTTTCCTCACTTGTCGCTGTGATTTGTAGCGAATTATAGCACGATTTTACCGCGACTGCCCTGTAGAAGATTTATGGTATAAACAAAATAAACGTATAGTGTTTTCAAGGAAAAATTTTTTTCTACTCGTTGAATTAAGAATGAAACCGACTCGCCAGAGGCTCGTCGGTTTCATTCTTAATCCTACTCGTAGAATATTTTTTTACTTGAAAACTCTATACGTTTATTCTATATTTATTCGGAGAGCAGCCTATAGCTAATACTGCTCTTTCTACTAGAATACGGCTGGACAAGAGCGAAGATATGCAGCTTCTCAAGAGCCTTTGAAATAATTATGTTTAAGAAGGCAATGCAGTGACATGGCTAAGTACGTTTTTCGCGCTACAAATTGCAATATTGATTATCTGAAGCATTCATAATGTCGGCAGTGTTCGCGTCATTGGAAATTGAAAAATAGCACGACGGAGTACGAAAGTTTTAAAAAGTTAAATAATTTCCGTACGCGTATGCTAATCAACGAAGAATACCCAAGAATGAATGACTATGAAGCAGTACGGGTGTCAGTACGAATATCCACGATTGCCTAAGATTTTCATGTCGTAGGAGATCGTGTCAAAAAGTCGAAAAGATGTGACAGTGACTTTACTGGACGGCTATTCATCAGTAACATATGGTCGTGAGCTATAGTGTCTTGTCATTAGGCATCCTAATATCAGACACCATATCCCATTTTGGAGGTCGGCACCATCCTGCTGAACACAAAAAATGACGCGAATCAGACACGGCAATATCGTTAAACGGATTAGATTCGCTTCGAAATCCGATTTTTGGAAAGACTGCAAATCCCTGCAAAATTCAAAACGCATGGTGTGGTGGTGGTGGTGGTGGTGGTGGTTGTGGTGGGGGTGAAGATGAATTCCCCTATCGGCCGGCCACTGATTAGTCGTGGCTCTTTGGTGGGAAGGCCTTGATTAACCATTTACCAAAACACGAGATAAAGACGACGGTGGAAACAAAATTCCCGATTCACAGTGTTTTGTTAATTTTGTTTGCATCAGAAACATAGTTCATGGCTCCCTCATTTGAACGAGCTCTGTGGGCCCGTTCCAATATGGGTGCCATAAGTTATGTTTTTGAGTCAAAAAATGAAAATGTAATGGACATTGAATGGTGCTTTTTGTGCTTAGCACTAGCCGTTAGTGGGTATAAATTGGGGGTTCCAGGACACATGTTTGTGAAATGTACACAAACATGTACGTGTACTTTATGTACCCATAGAGTTCAGTGTTAAAATGTACACAATTTCGAGAATTTCACAAAATTATGATCTATCCTAGAAATTCTCGATCGTTCATCATCGCGGTTCTGTTGTTGAAAAATATAAAATTAAGATGTCAAAAAAAAAATTGATGAAATTCTCGACGTTTGTCATCACATTCTAGACGGTGCGATCGGTCGTTGACGAACGATTGGGGGTTCTAGGACAGGAAAATATAAAAATTAAGATGTCGAAAAAAAAAGATTCTACGAAATTCTCCCAACGTTCGTCATCGCGTTCTAGATGGTGGTGGGTGCGATCCAGTCGATGACGAACGATTGGGGATTCTAGGACAGGATGCGGGGAAGAAATCGGCCCTTTGATTCTTTCCCAACGTTCAACGTCGCATTATAGACGGCACGATTGATCGTTGGCGAACACTTTGGGTTTCTGGGACAGAAAATATAAAAAATTAAGATGTTGAAAAAATTAGAATCGATGAAATTTTCGACGTTTGTCATCGTGTCCTAGACGGCGCGATCGATCGTTGAAAATTTCTAGGACGGGAACAAAAAAAATCAAGTGCGGGAGGAGTTGAGATAAATTGTAACAAAATCAAGAGATCCGCGAGAGGAAATAAAAAAGTGATTGATATAATATAGGAGAAAAAAAATATATAAATAAATAGTTATTTAAAATAAATAAAATATCGAATCGAATAGATAATAAAATATACGTAATCATGAGCGATTCCAAGATTGTGAGAGCGTCTTTTCTTCTAAAGGTGTTGATGAGAGCCTACACATTCTGCGTGAACGAACAACTAGTTCGCATCTTGTTCAAACGATCGGGTGTTGGGATTATCTAGATTTCGATCACGGGGATCATTCGTGTCTGACGATGGAAAGGGAAGAAGTCGTCGTCAAGTATTTCGAACCCGCTTTCGAATACGTTCGAATCGACGACGTGATCAAGTTTTGGAGGAGATTCGTCTTCTGTAGCGGGCGGTTCAGAAGAAATGAAATTGACATGTAGAAGTCTGACTTTAGACGACAAGGGATGCATCTCGAAATTATTGCTGGAGGGGGCATACGACACGACTAAGTTTTTTTGTTGATATAAATAAGGGAGAGAATAAAAAATAAAATAAATACATACGTAAATAATATAGATAAAAATTAGAAAGAAAAAAACACAAAAAATGAAAACCAGAAATAAGTTGTATTCGTCGTTAGATGACGACGAGGATGTGAAGCCAAACGGCGTTTTGCCAACGGCGCTGTCACTAGAAGAAAAGGAAAGAGGAGAGAGGTATCACATCGATCAAATCAGTATCTGACTCGAGGGAGAGACTCTCGTCGTTCTCTCAAGAAGAAGTATTCGCGCCTCATGAAATTCGCCAACGTAGTCGACATGACACTCATCACAATTTCCATGGGTTTACATGCAGCCGGCATCGGATTGTTGTCAACCGCGGCCAGCGTTCTGATCGTGTTGACCATAGAAGGAGTGGCTCTCGCCGCCGGATTGTTTAGCATGATAGGAAACTTTTTGGGTAAGAAATTATATCTGAAGGCTAGGAAACACGAAAAGATTTGTGTCTTGTCCGACTCCAAGATTGACACGATATCCAAAATGATCTCGATGGCGTTGAAAGACAGTAGGATATCGGACGGAGAATACTTCATGATATTGGTCGAGAAAACAAAATACGATGCCATGAAAGAAGCTGTGAGATTCAAGACTCGACAGATCATCAAGGAAGAGATGAAGGATTCTCTCGTGGAAAGGGGGAGGAAAGAGGCTAGGGCGGAATTTGGTAAGTTGATAGATCTCAAGAGCAACGATTGAAATAATATATATAATAAGAATATAATTTTTTTAAGAAAAAAAAAATAATAAAATTTATATACATAAAATTAAAATTTCAAAAAAAATAAATACGAAATTATTTTAATAACCCTCAAAATGTATTGCGTAAAGTATAGGAGAGTTACCGAGATGGGTAATTTCCAAGAAGTACAAAATAAAAACGACAGACAGATGCTTCGCGGAATTTGCAAGGTGTGTGGTACGATCAAGACTCGATTCGTCAAAAAAAAAAACGAGAGGCGAAGGCGTCAAGAATAAAATGATCAACAATCTACCTTTCGAAATGCATCTGCCGGGTCACAATTTCACGGGACCCACGACGAAATTGAACAAGAGACTCAATGCCAATCTGACTCCTAAATCTTGGAGCAAACCCGTGAATAGGGTGGATGCAGTCGGTACGGTCACGATCTGTGCTACACTAAATATTCCGACACCAAGACTCGCAACGACGTCTGTGATAAAAACATGTTGGCGAAATTGAGAGACATATCGAATCCGACTAGGAGAGAGAAGCTCAAACGTTCGCTGGTCGGCAATGTGATCGGTACGAAACGTCGATTCGGATGGGGTGTTAAAAAACAAGTGGCTCAGAAAAGAAGAAGAAGTGATTATTGATGAGAGAATTGGCCGAGGAGCTACACAAGCCCATCGTGCGTAGATTTCGAAAGAGAAGGGTGTTCGTGAAGGGTTTGGATGACATTTGGTCTGCCGACTTGGTCGACATGAGATCATTTTCGAGGTGGAACGAGGGCGTCAAATATCTCTTGACAGTCATCGACATGTTTTCCAAATACGGTTGGATCAGAGCCTTGAAGAATAAATCGGGACCTTGCGTCGCCGAGGCTCTGAAGAGCGTGTTCGTCTCGTCTTCTCGAAAACAGAATAAATTGTGGGTGGACAAGGCGAAGGAATTCTACAACAAGGATGTTCGTCCATTGGTCGACCTCTATTCGATCGAAAATGAAGAGAAAGCCAGAATCGTGAAACATTGGAATCGAACGATGAAGGAAAAGATGCACAAGTACTTCATGGTGAATTCGACCAAGAAATACATACATGCTCTGAACGGTCTGGTCGAAGATTACAACAACACATGACACAGATCGATCAAGATGACTCCCGTGGAAGCTAGTGATCCTCGAAACGAAAAACGGATCTACGTGAATCTATATCCCGAAATATCTAAGATCAGGAAGGAGTCTAGACCGCCGAAATTTGCGGTCGGCGATCGAGTGAGAATCTACGCTTATAAGAAGCACTTGGAAAAGAGTTACACTCCTCGATGGACCACAGAAATCTTCGTGATAATCAGAATATTTCACATCGATCCGGTGACTTATGAAATCGAAGCTTTGGATGGTGAAGAGATTGTCAGAATGTTTTACAAACAACAATTGCAGAAGACGAAGTTTTAATAAAAAAAAATATATATATTTACGATCTTTAACATTTTCTTGTTTACACATATATATATAAAGGAAAAAATAATAATAATTAAAACTATTTTTAGAAAAAAAGCAAACGAATTAATAAACAAAAAAACAAAACAAAAAAAATGACAAATACACTAGATATCACACAAGGTATACTGAAAGATGAAAGTATTCAGGAATATGAGGTTCACGAATATGAGCCGATAACTGGAACGAGTTTGAACAATGAGGGAGAGATAAGAATCAACGTCGAAACCCAAGATCTATTCGTTCATCCTAGCGAGAGTTACATAGTGGTGCAGGGACGTCTCTCCAAGGAAGATGGGAGTGAATACGCCGACGACGACACGGACTCTAGCCAATAATGGCATCATGCATCTATTCAGTAATATAAAATACTTGCTATCCGGAAAAGAGATAGAATCCGTGTTTCTTCCCGGTCATGCCACCACGATGTTCGGACTCTTGATGAATCCGGATGATTTTTCGAAATCCAAGGGACTTAATCAGTTGTGGGGGGAAAGACACCGTCGGCCCCGCCAACGCCGGCGCCGCCATGATATTTGACTACGTCGTCAAGACGTCCAGACCCAAAGGAACGTTTTTGTTCAGGATACTGCTGAAACACATCTTCAGATTCACGGACAATTACAACAAGATCATGTACGGATTCAAACATAATCTGATGTTGATTAGAAAGGGAAACGACGATGCGATAGTGAGACTCTCCGCGACCGATGCGGCTAAGTTGACTCTACACAAGATATCGTGGTTCGTTCCACACGTGCAGCCTTCGGTCATGGAAAAAGTGCATCCCTACAAGATCGTAGAATCCAAGAGTAAATTACCTGTTGGATTTAGAATGAAACAGTGTGACACGGCTAGTATTCCACCTTCCACGAATCACTTTGATTGGAGATTGACCTGAAATCCGCCTCCGAGAGACCGCGTTTCATCGTGGTTGTGTTTCAGACCGACAGGGACGGGTCTCAAGATAAAAACTCGTCGCTGTTCGATCACTGCAATTTGAGAAACATGCAAGTGTTTCTGAACGCCACGAGATATCCCACAATCGATTACAATGCATCATTTGAGAAGAACGATTTCTGCAGATTGTATGGTGATGCCACGGATTTTAGAAAGAAATATCACGGTCTGGACGAATTGATGAGCAACCCTAATATATCTCCCGCCGAATACAAGGCGATGTATCCCACGTCCATACTCGATGTCAGTAAACAGAGCGAACGGCACAAGAGTGGCATCTTAGATATTCAGATCAAGATGCAATTCGATAGGAACGTGCCGAGAAAAACCGAAGCCTTTGCCCTGGTCCTGTCGGATAGAGAATTACAATTCGAATCGGATGGAACTACGATGTCGATAAAATAAGTAATTATTAATAAACAAAAAACAAAACAAAAAAAATAATAAATCCAAAAAATTAATAATTAAAAAAAAAAATAATTACAAAAATGAATGATAAAGAAAGAGAGTATTTGAGAAGAAACAGACGTGGGTTGATTAAACATATTTCACAAGATTCGCTAGCGATAATTCTAGACACTTTAGTCGGAACAGAACCTTTGATATTGACCGACTATATGAGATGCGAAATCGAAAGTGAAATCTTGATAGAAGATAAGACCAGGAAACTTTTAGACACGTTGATGTATAGAGGACCAACTGCTTTTCGAGAATTTATAAAAGCTCTCCGAAATGCCAAAATAGATGTCGATGTGTGTTTCGAGATAGGCGATCCAATTTCACGAGACTGAAACATTACAAGAAATAACGTATTAAAAACAAAAAAAATAAACAAAAAAGTAATGAGATCTAGAGAGATTGAATATCTTTCTAAATCTCATTACTTTTTTTTTTTTTAAATTATTTCCACACGTTCATTGTTTGTTCAGAGGATCTAGTTCGATCAACAGAGCCGTCACAGAAGTCGCAGCTTCGGGATTATTGGTTTTCATCCTGAAATTAATCCTGTCCCCAGCGTTCACTTTGAGAGGCGTGCCGAACGTGCTGGCATTCGAGTGTTGATTCTCGGTCTTTTCGACGCTGTATCTCTTATCGCTCTCTACTCCATTCCCCATGAGATTGACGAGCACTCTGTTATTCAAATCCGTGGAAGGCAGAGACATTCGAATGAGTTCGCCTCCTAATGGCATGGGATATCCTACCTGACCGTGTAGCGATTCGCTACCTCCGTTTCCGAAAGACCATTCGGCTTTTTTCTCATCTAACGCACCGCTCTCCTCGGCCCACACGGTGATCAATTGCCTTGCGAATTTGACTTTCTCCACCACTGAAATCAGGGTGCAGGCGTCCGTCATGTTCACAGGATCCGGCAGATTCGTGAGCACGTATCCAGCCATGTCTAGTTTACCTTCCATGATGTCGCCCTTTCTCCAGACCGAGTTGTTATCCACGTACTGCCTACTGACCACACTGGAATCGAATTCGGGATCGTGACCGAGACCAAATAAATTCTGACCATTCATGTTGATGCCACCCCTCATGGTTCCGCCGGATTGTTTGTTCAGGTAGAGATCATCCACTTGCGATTCTATGTATTCTTGAGATTGCGTCACGGCAGAATCCATGTAGCCTTTGTTGACTGTGATGGGGTCCTCGTCCGTGTCGTCGATCTTCGACAGATTCAATATCTTGTTGAATCCCGCATTCAGATCCGATTTCATTTCTCATTTGGCAGACTTTCTTTGTCCCAGGTCTACGTAGTGTTTGGTCGCCGCGTCCTTGGGATTCGTGGGAGTGGAGAGGTTCGTTATCTTGTTAGAATTGGCATTCAGTTCCGATTGCATCGTTTTCTGAACGTATCTACCTCTCAGGTGTACGCTGAATCACACGTGAGAGTCGTCAGCATATTTCTTAGTCGCGGCATCGGTGGAATCTTTGGGATTCACGATGTTCACAAAAAGTTTCGATTTCAGATCGAGATTGTCGGTCATGGCTCTATTCACATAATTATCTCTCATGATTCATTCGAAATCCACGTTCCCCCTGTCGACGTATTTTGTAGTCGTCGCATCCACGAGATCTACTGGCTCGGGAAGATTGTAGAGCTTGTTATCGTTCATTTTTAAAGGTTCCTCTCGAGGTTCGTATCTCCGAACATAACGTTCGTCCAAGTTGGCGATGTCATCACCGACTTCGAGCATTTTCCTCTTCTTTTTGGGGTGACTTTCGTCGTCACTCCTACCAAATTTATCGACTGGCATGTTTTGGGGTTTTTTTTAAATATATTTCAACACAGTTTTAAGAATGAATTATTTCTCACTTATTTTATTTTGTTCTATTCGATTAATTTTTTTTTTAAGTTTTTTTTTTACCTTTATATATACTATATAAAAAAAATCTCTCTAATGTAAATCATTGAGAATGTCTTGAAACCAATCTCCTTCTGACCATCTCTTGAGAACATAGAGACACAGGTGACCACAAAACACTTGATCTGGCGATTGCACTCATTCCGTATTGTAATGAACTACCGATTCGTCAAAAGAGTTCTTTATTTCTTTCGGCGGTGAGATTCCATAGCTGTCGAAATAATAATTCTTCTTCCTGTTCTTGAACCATGCCACCCAGTGAGTACCTTCGCCCAATAAATTGTCCAGATTTAAAATTCCGCATTCCGATTGTCGTCGAGGTCTTCTCTTTGGCAAGGCATCTCTGGAAAACACGCCTCAAAAATCTTTGATTTTCAAGGCTTCCGACGCATTTGACAGATCAATGTTGGATAGGGGTTCGTTAGGTAAGATGACACCTTCTACGGATATCCGTATTTTCTTATTTATAAATATATATATATTTTTTATTTTATTTGTTAATATATATATAATACAAAAATAAATCTAAGTTCGTTAAAAACGTGATTTTTTACGCTATGTACGTTTTGACAGTTCCTACGATTCACGAACCGCAACTTGGACAATATTTCAGACTAGGCGTACAAATCTCACAACAGATCAGGTGCTCACACGATAAAAAAAATCATGTGAGTGTCTCTATCGTTACATATCTGGCAACGAGATCGGTCTCTAGTCTCTTCTTTCTTTATCTTTACAACTTCTTCTTCACTGGATGATGTCCATGGTCGGAATTCTTCTTCTTTTTCTTCGAACTTTTTTTCGAAACCGATGCAGATTGCATCAAGGCGTTTACGTCTTTGAAATCCTCATTGAGTTTATTTTCCCTGGAACGTTTCTCGTCATGAAAGAGTTGTCCGAGTCCACTCCAAGAAAACATTTTTTTTTTGTCTTTTTTTAACTTTACACTCTCATTTAAACTAAATTTGTCAATGTCTCTATTGATTTCCATAGTCTTGCATTCGTCTAATTCCTCTTGATTTTCTGGAATCCACTCGTCATTAATTATATGCAAAATGCAATGTCCGAGTGCCAAAGTGCTTATTTTATCGTCTAACATGAATCTCTTATCATCATCGGCCGTCAGCAAAATCTTGTTGATTATTTCAGTGTACAAGTCATGATTCCCACTTCGAATTGATTTCATAGTCTTGTACACCGGCCCACTTCCGAACAGACAATCTTTATACTCTTGCAAAGAGATTTGTGTCTTCATCATGCATGCTTGAACACCTTTGCACTTCTTGATCTTTTCGCCTTCCAGGCGATAAGCATACAGTTTGGGTCTCAAATCCAAGAATTTGGTGATTTGTTTACCGCCGATCTCGTCTTTAAATTCACCCAACACCTTCTTGTTGTCATTCGATTGAATGTTAGATGGGTGATCGACGGGAAAATTGCTCATGTGGAACCATGAGACCACGTCCGGAGATATATCCCGGTAGACGTCTTTCGTCTCTATCTCATAAACCAAACTGTCCGTGTTGATGGACAGTAGTTTAGCTTCCTCGCCGAATTTCCGTTTGATATAATCGTAGTGAAACTCATACATCAATTGCTTGCTGATATCTAAGATAATATGGTTTGTCGAACTTCAGGTGCATCTTTTGCATGTGAACGGCCACTAGATTTTTGTTGTTGAATACGGTTTGATGTCTGTAATTGGGTTTTGCCACAAATTTTTTAGACCTTTTCTCAGACGTGACGAGTCGAATGTCGGTTCTCTTCCTGATGTTTTCCATCAATTTACCATACACGCAGTTGTTCATGAGTTTAAAGAAATATTTTTTTCGAAATCGTTCTCAACTCGAATACTGAGATTCGTGTTGAGATTGATGTATTTTTTCATCCAAGGCACTTAATTGAATCGAATGACGCGATGTATGCCAAGTAATTTCAACCCGTGATCGACGTATTGTTTCAAATTGTCGCTGTAGATGACATACTTACGTGTGTTATATAAATTGGGAACAAGTTTTTCATCGTTTCCTTTGACCAGTTCCATTCGTTCAGGAGCTAGTGGATAATCGTTGTGCAGGTTGTGTAACTTTTCCAGATAATTCAAATCGACTTCTAAAATACAAGGATAGTCTCTCCATTTTTGCATCTCTTCCAGTTCCATCACCCATTCGAAATTTCCAATCAGTAGGGATTGTTGGCTTTAGAATACCTGTGGCAGATCATCGAGATGCCACCTCTCGCGGCCTTTTCAAACATGAGCAACATGTCCACGTCGGATAAAAATAATTCTAATCAGACTTCGGTGGTCTTCAACAGTGCATCCCATGCCAGGCCGGGTGTGGTGTAATACCAAGCCGGATCCAGATCATAATTTCGATGACAGACATCTCGAAAATTTTCGAACACGTCTGTCAGGAGTAGAACGTCTTCAGATAGAGATCGTGATAATCTCTCATGGTTTTCATATCGAACGATTTCCACACGTTTTTGGCGTGTTTGTAATCCTCGTTGGAAACGTCGGATTCGTGTAATTTCAAATAAAAATCTTCTTTCGAAGGTAGTGCAGTGTCGTCGAATCTCTTTAGATCGTTCATGTAATCGTAAGGATAGACTCCTTTCCTCAACCTGACGTCTACTCATTCTCCAAAGTGTTTGCTCAGGTTTTTAAATTTATCCTCACTCATGTTATCGACTAATTTTTCCAGACTGGTCGACATGAATTTAAAACGGTCGATGAAACGTATCACTCTACAAATGGATTTTGTTTTTTCTTTCAACGTCTCTTCGTCGATTACTTTTTCTCCTCCACGACCGTCCATTTCATGAAGGAAATGTATTTTTCTTCGCTGTTCGCGATGCAGTTTAATTCTTTGTGGGAAGTACTAAGATTTTTCACGAACAGATGACTGTCATAACCCGAGAGATTGTGAAATATCACTGGATAGAAAGTGGTGTGTCGATATCTTAAATTACTCTCGTTGTGTGCAGGACCACAATACAGACCCATGTAATGATTGTGGTCTTTGACCGTCTTCTTTTCCTGCGAATTCTCCTCGAATGATTGTCTACATATGTGACATTCGGTGGCTCTGTTATTTGCGTCCTGTTACTCTCGCGTGATGATCATTTTTGCGGGAGTTTTGAATTTGTTATATAAAATTTGAATTTTCGATTCTAACTCTTCCACGAATCTTCGAGCCACGTCGTCGTCTTCGGACCGTTTCGTGTAGGTGAAGGGACCCATGTCGTGTTGTGAGTCAAAAGTGCATTTCACATAAATGCAATAGCCCAAAGGCACGTGTTTTGATATATTTCGGTTTAACTTCGAAGAGCGTCGGGTTGGCAGGAACTCATTTTCACGGTGAAGCATTCGAAATCGGCATACACAATGAATGGCACTTTTAACCTTCTACTGTAATTGCGAAAGTTCACGAAGGTGTTAGGTTTAGGCATTTCGACGGTGACACCTTGCTTTTCATTGCAATATTCCTGATGTTTCACTAACAATTTTTCACTGCGAAACATGTTCATGCAGTTACAACATAAACATATCTGTTCTTTATGTTTACTACTCTGTCTCGACATGTTTAACCCAACAATAATGATGATTGTCACCATTCGAAATTAATAATAAAATAATTGTCTTTTCTCTTCCGAGACATGAAGTCTGTCTGAGAGGATAGAACGTTCGTTTTTCCTTGTCGTATCCCAAGACGTTCACCGCTACAGTAGGATTTTTAGCTTCAAAACGTCCAATGTCTTTTAACGGAATTGGAAAAGTCACTCCGGTCCAATCGAGATTTTTACAAGTCTCCTCATAATGAGAAACTCTCGCAGAGTGGATTTCAATGGGGTACAAAGCGGAGGTGACTGCCCATTTAAAACACCAATCGACTTTATTTCTCACGTTGATCACAGCTTTTTTTAGTTATGAAATACGGTAATTCCACATAGGAAGACGCTTTCAACGGATCGTTTTTGTTCATGTGAATTTCGAGATTCAACACCTCTTTGAACATCCAATTACTACCTCCCCGTTGATAATTTGTGAGATCCGTCAACATCTTGTCTTTCATTATTTCGAAAACGTTCGATAAATCAGAACCTTGAAATACGGTCTGGACGCCGGATCTGAAATATGCAAATCGTACGATGCTCTCGCCAGAGTTCACGTCAATTTTATCCATCACGCAATGGAGTATCATCACAATTTTTAGCCCCACGTCCATGTGTTCATGAAACAAATCCAATACTTTATTCTTCACCCATTCCATGAACAATTTTGGATCGATTTTTTTACCAGGGGAACCACGTCGAAAGTCTTTAAAAAGCCACTGATCGCACTCTCCTGTTCTACGGGAATCGATTCGAATGCTTTCATGGCGATTCGTCCTACATATTCTTCTCCTTTCCCTTCGTTGATTGCTCATCGAATTTCGTTCGATATATGTCGTTTGTCTCGATTCTGGACCGCATCACTCGTTTTCGTTTTTTTATTCTTTCTGACACCCGCAGTTCTTTGACAGCTTTTCGTTTGGTTTTCTTCTTATTTTCCACAACCAGAACGTTTTTTGACGTCGGTATTTCGATTCCCATTGCCACCTTTTTCTTCTTATTTTTTGCAACCGGAACGTTTTTGGCGTCATTGCTATCGGCATTTTGTTTCCCTTTTCATTGAGCAAACTATGTAACTCCTCATGTATGAGCTCTCTAAGTTTGGAATCATTCTGCACTACTACCGCGTTTCATTTTCTATCATCAGGTGTTACTGCCATTAGCTTCTTTTTCGCAATTCAAGTTTGTTTAGGTTTGTTTACTTTCGGTCTTTCAATTTCCTTTCCGTCACCTCGTGAATGATACTCCTGTATGGCTTTAATTTTTTTTTATTTGGTTCTATGATTTCTAAAATTTGGAATTTTTAATTCTTTACAAATCTCGTTTAAATAGGATGCAGTATACTTATGTAAATTTTCCATTTTTTTATTTGTTTGCTTTGTTTGCAAGAATATATTTTGAATTTTTTTTTGTTAAATAATAATTGTGTAAAAAGTTTTTAAAATAGTCTGTTATCTATATATATAGAGAGAAAAAACTTTCACAAAAATTTCACATTAAAGGGAAATTAAATTTTAAAAATTTTCTGTATATATATAGAGAGAGAAAAAAACTTTTTTACAAAAAATTATTATTTAACAAAAAAAACCCACAAAATTCAATATATTATTATTTGTAATAATTCATAAAACTAAAAAAAATACTCAACCATGAGAACAACACCTAAAAGATGCGAATTGAAATTGAAACGAGTCAAAATGTGCAAGAAACTCGGTTGTAAAATTTATAGATACAATGACACGACGGTATCGAATTGAATGAAGTCGAGACGAAGGGCTTTCAGCACAAATACGACAAATATATTATGCCTTTGAAATTGGATGAAGCTGTGCTCGATTTGTTTTACGAGTACCAAAGTGATCTACAGAATATCATTATCGCCAAAGATAAAGAATTTGATAAGAGTGATTTGTTGTTGCCCTACAGAAGTTACATATATCCAAAAATCTCTCTCGAACTCGTATACAGATTGGGTGGCAGGAACACGTTGACCGAAGTAAAAAAAAAACTCGCAAAAGTAAAGATAAACATTCAACACATATGCGAAAAAGGAGAACATACAATCACTAACATGTTGATAACGGAACTGGAAATATAAAAAGACAATAGAGAGAGTACTTACAATATATGAGCGATAGTGAAGAAGAAGGGAAAAAAAAATTATTTTATTTTTTTTTTCTCTTCTTCTTCACTATCACTCATTTTTATTGTAATAACGTTTCCCTTTCTCTTCACTTTCATTACTGATTATTCTTTTTTTTGGTATATTACGTTTTTTATAATAACACATTTCATTCCCTTCATCATATTTATGAACGAATATGGTGCATCTCTTGGCAACACTCATATCATTATTCTCTTCAAAAGGTGGTGGTGGAAAACAACTCATTCTTCTTCTTCTTCTTTTAAATTTCCACAATCTATCCCTATTTTTTATCACTTCTTTTTCCAGTTCTTTCCTGAAATATCCATCATTATCATCCAAAAAAGCCTCGTAATCCCTTTTCTCTATTTTTTTATATTATTTTTTTATACTTTATATAATTTATATAATTATAATTATATATATTATTTTTTATACTTTATATAATTATATAATTTTTTACTTTCTAATAACATACTCAAAAGTGGTATATTCTTAAACGGCGAATTCGGACCCAACAGCAAACCCCTACCGAGTCGCTCCACATTCTGTCCTCTCTTCAGATAGAGACCGTTTCCACCAAAAACGTTGCCACCTCTCAAGGGTTTTAGATACAACCCTTTACCGCCGTCTGTGTCGACGCGACACACGACTCCTCCCTTCTTCAAAAACAGTCCACCACCCATTAATTTCTGAGCTCCCGAAATCGCGAGTCCCGAGAGAGCTCCCACGCCAAGAGCCGGCAACACGGTCTTTGTGGGAATGGGTAATGCTTTTGCGGTGAGTCCCACCAATCGTGGTAGGAAACCGCCTTTCATTCTCAGATTATATTTCAATTGAGCGAGACTCAATCTCACCGTCAACCCTCTTCCATCACGAATCGCTTTCTCCATCCTTTTGATTTGAGTTCCGGTCCGGGCCATCGGATCGCGACCACCACTCGCCAGATCTTCATGAGTGAATTTGAATCTCATCGCCTCGCCTCAAGTTCTTAATGCTCTCTGAAGTTTGTCCCTCTGTCCTTCAGATATGTTCACGTTTTTAACCACGTATCGAGTCATATTTCTTTTCTTTTTTTAAATATATTTTTACAAACATGGTTGTTGAGAATTCAATTGTTTTTTTGTTTTAATGATAATTATATATAAAATAATTTTTGTAATTAATATTACGTTTCTTTTGTTTTTCTTATTTATATATATACAAAATAGCTTTTTTTTTTTGCTTTTATATTTCTCTTATGTGAAATCGTATCATCACCCTCTCTCCGCAAAGATCTAACAGCTGACCATTTTGATCCGTCAACGTAGTTTTGAGGCTATACAACGTGTCTAAAATCACGGGTAGATAAACTAAATTTCGAGGTCGTTCCGTGATCTTATAACCCGGCGACACGTCTGGAAAGAAGGAATAGATCGTCGGTTGTGTGCTACCATTCACGTAGCTTCCGGCAATCATGTCCACGTTCACCAGAATACTATTGACGGACGGTGAGAATGTCGACCGTATTTTCGGACGCCGTGTGGCCTCGATACATCTTTCGATTGAATCCCAACATCTTGCCAATCGAATCGTCCGTGTTGAAATCCACTCCGAAATTATCTTCCAAATCCAATATCGTCTGTAGGGTATTTGGGTTGGGAGTGAGTCTGATCTTGTTGCTTCCCTGTCCGTCCATCTTCATTCGCATCTGCATGTAATTGTTCAAATCGTCTATGCCATAACTTCCTTTGGGAATTCGAATCTCGAACCAATCCACTCCGTCGGAATACTTGAATGAGTTATTCTTTTCGGTGATGTTGGGAAAGGAATAATAAGTCTCCAGATTCACCAACGCCATCTCGTGTCTTTTCTCCCTATTCAATTCGATGGAAGGTTCGAATTTTGTCGCGAATCGAGTCGAATCGTTGCTCAACACAATTTGAATGGATTGTTTCACAGCCGTATTCTCGGCTCTCCATTTTAACAATTCTCGTTGTTCGAACATTATTTTATTTTTATTATTTTTAAAAGTAAATTATCAACAATACATTATTATTTTTAATTTTGTTTTCGCTCTCTATTTATTATAATCAGAAATATAAAACCTGTCGAATCCGCTCCGATATTTTCCGCAATTAAATTCGCTAGTCAAATTGATCACGACGAAATCGTGAAGTCCTTCGCCCCAAACCCTCTTGCAGAATCTCCTGAATTCTTCTCTGCTCATGTCGTTGGCGACGTGATCTCCTTAGATGTGATTGAGATTCTTGAGATTCTGGCGAAAGAGACACAGGAAATTAGCGTTCTCCCTTATCATCTGTCTGGGCAGTCGAAAATAATTCTGAGACAGGTAGAAACAGTCCACGTTGCTGTGACGAGCCCTGACGTAATACAATTCGCATCGGTTCTGTTTCTCCAAAAGCAGGTCGTCGAAAATCATGAGATTCTTATTTTCCGATTTCAATTCCATGGGATCTGGAACATCACTCGCGTTCTCGTAAAACTGACACTCGACGTTCGAAGTTGCGTTTCTCCTGAGCAATTCGATCGCCGCGCCGTCCAAAAGGGTCGAGAGGGAAGCTCCGCATTCGTCGAATTCCACCCGACTGTCGAAGATTCTAGCTATGACGTCCTTGGGTAATCTACGATCCATGCACTTTCGAAGCAATCTGTATTCGGGTTGAAAGAGGCTCCTGCCGAACACGAATAATCTGTCGTAATCCAACCAGCTGGGTCATGACAACAGATTGGTCTTTCCGCAATTCGATTTTTCCACTACCAAACCCCTAATGCTCTTGGGCAAGAACTCGTCGTTCTACCTCTTGGTCGCGCGTCATTCCAAGACATATCTTTGACATTCATCTTTTGTTTTTATTTAAGTTTTTTTTTCAAACTCAGTTTTTTTGTGTTTTCAAATTCATTTTCTTTATGTTTTTATAAATATATATTTTTTTTATTAATATTTATTGATATCACACAAATCGCGGGTTCTCTTCAATCCAGATCCGTTCGTCATTTTGGCTAGATCTTGTATGGGTACCGCACCATCCTTAAAATCTTTCCAACTTTTCAACGGTCGCCCTAACGTAGCTCGCTTTGCCGGTAGGCTGATCAATTTATCGATCAACGCATCTGCCGCCCTCTTGCCCGTGACTGAAGTGATCCTACCACTAGCTTCCGAAGGGGCTTTCTTACCCGCATCCAAGGCCGTCTTCTTACCGACCTCGAGCGCGGCCGATGCGAGTTTTCTACTGGCGTTGCTCGTGAAGGCTCACATTATAGAATCCACGATACCAGAACCGCCTTGGACGTAAGTTCTGACGTATCCCCTGTTCTTTATCACCAACATATTTTTATTTTATATATATTTTGTTTTTCGCTCGTAAATCGTTTTTTTTTGTTTTAAATACTTTTTTTATTATTTTTTAGTATAGATTTACTTTTATTTATCTATTTGTTTTTACTCTACTTACTATATATTAATCTTTCAATTCGTTCATCAACTTTTTATAATCCTGTCTATCCAAGACCTTCTGCCTCAACAATTCATCGCATATACTCACTATCTGATTATCCACCCCCGTATTACCGGCGCGTCGGCTAGCTATCAACAATTTCAGTCTCTCGAACAGGGCATTGAAATCGCATGGAAGAAAAGTAGTCGCCACTCCCTTTCCCATCACCGATTCGATGAATTTTTTATTCGTGTCCCATATGGGTCTTTCGATTGAATCCCAACATCTTGCCAATCGAATCGTCCGTGTTGAAATCCACTCCGAAATTATCTTCCAAATCCAATATCGTCTGTAGGGTATTTGGGTTTGGAGTGAGTCTGATCTTGTTGCTTCCCTCTCCGTCCGTCTTCATTCGCATCGGAATGTAATTGTTCAAATCGTCTATGCCATAACTTCCTTTGGGAATTCAAATCTCGAACCAATCCACTCCGTCGGAATACTTGAATGAGTTATTCTTTTCGGTGATGTTGGGAAAGGAATAATAAGTCTCCAGATTCACCAACGCCATCTCGTGTCTTTTCTCCCTATTCAATTCGATGGAAGGTTCGAATTTTGTCGCGAATCGAGTCGAATCGTTGCTCAACACAATTTGAATGGATTGTTTCACAGCCGTATTCTCGGCTCTCCATTCTAACAATTCTCGTTGTTCGAACATTATTTTATTTTTATTATTTTTAAAAGTAAATTATCAACAATACATTATTATTTTTAATTTTGTTTTCGCTCTCTATTTATTATAATCAGAAATATAAAACCTGTCGAATCTGCTCCGATATTTTCCGCAATTAAATTCGCTAGTCAAATTGATCACGACGAAATCGTGAAGTCCTTCGCCCCAAACCCTCTTGCAGAATCTCCTGAATTTTTCTCTGCTCATGTCGTTGGCGACGTGATCTCCTTAGATGTGATTGAGATTCTTGAGATCCTGGCGAAAGAGACACAGGAAATTAGTGTTCTCCCTTATCATCTATCTGGGTAGTCGAAAATAATTCTGAGACAGGTAGAAACAGTCCACGTTGCTGTGACGAGCCCTGACGTAATACAATTCGCATCGGTTCTGTTTCTCCAAAAGCAGGTCGTCGAAAATCATGAGATTCTTATTTTCCGATTTCAATTCCCTGGGATCTGGAACATCACTCGCGTTCTCGTAAAACTGACACTCGACGTTCGAAGATGCGTTTCTCCTGAGCAATTCGATCGCCGCGCCGTCCAAAATGATCGAGAGAGAAGCTCCGCATTCGTCGAATTCCTCCCGACTATCGAAGATTCTAGCTATGACGTCCTTGGGTAATCTACGATCCATGCACTTTCGAAGCAATCTGTATTCGAGTTGAAAGAGGCTCTTGCCGAACACGAATAATCTGTCGTAATCCAACCAGCTGGGTCATGACAACAGATTGGTCTTTCCGCAATTCGATTTTTCCACTATCAAACCCCTTATGCTCTTTTCTGTCCTAGAACCCCCAATCATTCGTTAACAACCGATCGCACCGTCTAGAATGCGATGACAAACGTCGAGAATTTCATCAATTCTTTTTTTTCTTGACATCTTATTTTTTATATTTTTCGACAACAGAACTTCAACGCATTAGTCAACGATCGATTGCACCGTCTAAACCACGATGACGAACGATCGAGAATTTCTAGGACAGATCATAATTTTGTAAAATTCTCGAAATTGTGTACATTTTAACACTGAACTCTGTGGGTACATAATGTACCACCACATACATGTTTGTGTACATTTCACAAACAAGTGTCCTGGAACCCCCCCCCCCCCCCCCCCGCCCCCCCCCCCCTCCCATTTATACCTACTACCGTTTGTTGCCGTTATGTTGGGTAAAGGGTTAACCCTGTGCGCCTAATTACCTTCCCATTTCCACACCTCCTCTCCAAGCAAACGGAAATACACTGTTTGATCATATCCCATATGCAACCCTTCCCAATTTATCTGTTAGGCATTCTAATCCTCTCCTTTGTGTCTCCCATTAACCACTTACCATTCATTCCCGCATCCCACTTCCCCATTATACTCCCAGTCATCCTTATTCGATTAGACTGATATTTTTAACCTTCTAAGAGATAAGAGAAAGTGTTCCCGGATATCCATTACTCATAAAATTACAAATTTGGCACTCCTCCAAACTATCTTTCCAAACGTTTCCATTAAGCTCAAGCGACGTCGACTTCAGGTTATACAAAAGTGACCCCTCCTCAAAGGTGCCATCAATGTACTCTTCAAAACTTGGCTTCTCTTTACCACTCAGAACACCCAAAGACCTCTTTGCTTTGACTGCCCCCGCGCTACCTGCTGTTCCAGTCAACTGGGGTAACCTGAAAAAATGGTCGATGATTCTCCATCCTCTCATTCTGGATAACCAAACGTTATCGGACATCCCCCACGTAGTCCTTTGCATGCACAACTTTTTCCATCTTCACCATGCATGGCGCATTGTTCTAGAAGAGAAGAAAACTGAAATAGATCAAAAGCGAATGTATGCATGAAAAGAATTGCTTGAAATGTTACGTTTTCAGATGGCTGCTTTCTGATTTCTGAGGATATCAATTGTAACCTTCTTGTGAGACTAAGAAGGTTGTGTGAAATTGCAGACTATACCCTGACTAATCAAACGCAAAGTCCACCTGATTGGCTAGATTATCCGGGTATTTGTTATAAATTCTATTCAATCATATGCTGGTAGACCGTTTCAATGTATACAGTTGAAATTGGCTATGGGAGCCGTTGCAAACAGTCTGTCATATAACAATATTTTTAGAACAAACAAAACTAAAGAAGGGGAAGAAGACCTAGCAGATTTACTGTTTTGTTTTGGCTGGGATTGCGGTCGAATTTGGTGAATAGATTTGTTTTCATTCACTCATATTCCTTTATCTCCTCTCCTCTCTGTCTCTCTCTCTCTGTCTCTCTCTCTCTCTCTCTCTCTCTCTCTCTCTCTCTCTCTCTCTCTCTCTCTCTCTCTCCTGTATTTAATATTTACAAAACAATCCTTACGCAGCAGAGATTAAAGTCTACTTGTCCAAATGAAGAAAGTGATAACGTGTGCTTGTCAAAACTCCTAGCTCGAAGTCATGCGCGTTCCTGAGAAATCCAATATGGCGCCCAAGTTGGCCGCCAAAAATGCATTACTCATTTTAACTCCTTTATTTGACATTAGAGTATGACAATATAGGCTCATTTATACATGGATTGTGATCTACAGGCGGAATTCCATCATATGGTACTAAATTCGACTATATCCTAAGTGACCTCTAAAATGAGGCTCTGAAATGGAAAAAAACACGTTTTCTGTCGAATTCCGTTAAATATTCTATCAGTGTTTTGAATTATGCAAAGTCTGTTAGCATCTCTGTATCCAGCATGCAGGATCTAGATAAAACAAGTACTGAGGTATTCCAAATATTCATTTCTGGATATCACATGGTTCTCAATGTTGGACGGTATTGGGGCGGACTTTCGACGGATCTGGTGACAGAGCAGAAATTCATGAGCAGTCTATAAACGAATGGGGGTCTCACCAGAGGTAGTGGGATGACGGGATATGAACGAGCTATTTACGGCCTCTCCAGACCTGCTTGTTCTGAAATTAATGACGCCACGAAGAATATATATGGGTGTTCATGTAACACAAAGAGTTTGGATTATATTTTTAAGAAGGATCAAGTCATCCAAACGAATGCCGAATATGGATTGAAAGTGGGTGATGTGATTGTGAAAAAAGAGCCACAGGGAGATTGGTTGCTGTTTCTCTGAGAACAATACCCGGCGACGAGTTGTCGGTTGTGTTTTCTTACGAGTTGAGTACATACCCGACGTCTTTGTTCGAGTCTCTTGACAGTCTGACAGAGGCAGACAAACCTGTGTTAGTGGATACTATCCATTTAATAGTCAAGCCAGATGCCCATTTTGACTGCAACTCTGTTCTATATGTTTTAGACTGTGGAATGCTGTTACATTGGCTCCCGTGGGCTAGAGGCAAAACCTTCGGACAAATTTTCGAGGCATATATGGACTTTGATAAGTCCAACTATCCGGGGGGGGGGGGGGGGGGCTGTGGTTTTTGTTGGCCACACAAGTGGTCCATCAACTAAGGATAGTACACACTCCAGATGACTTGCATCGAGGGGCGGTGTAGAGATCATCATCGACTCCAAAACCGCTCTGAGTGTTAACGAGGAGACGTGTCTCGATTATGGTAAAAACGAGCAAACATTCGTCACACATCTTGAGTTGGAAGGAATATTTACTTTACATGCCAATGGTGAGGCAGATGTTCGAACTGTGAGTAGCATGGCAAGGTAAGCATCTATGTGTCTCATAGGAGATGATACTGATCTTCTCGTTCCCCTTTGCTACCATGACATATCGAGGTCCAGCTCAAAGAAGAACAAAGGTATCTGGGAAATGCAGGAAACGAAAGAGAGTTTAGGTGCCGACATATGCGCGTATATAGAGGCTATCTATGCTATTTTTGTGAATATCGGGTATTAACTCATGAGTGTGGACCTAAAAGTATTATTTTTCACTCGCGCAAGCGCGCGTGAAAAATAAAACTTTCAGGTCCACACTCATGAGATAATTGCAGATACTGACTAAAATAGAGCAGATTTTTTTTATTATATGCTATGAGACATTTTATTGCACAATATTCAGCCCAATTCGATCCCAAATGCGTACCTTTCAAAACAATAACAAAGATCACCTGATCGTTCCTTCAAGGCGACGTGATGCGGCGTAGCGTGACGTCATTTAGGAAGCTACTGAGAAATATTTCTCGATATCGATCGAGCCGACAGGTATCGAGAAATATCTTTAAGATAATTTGCGATAATTCATAAGCTAGCATATAATAAATTCTTATTCTATATGCCTTTGCTGGTTGCGATACTACATCACGGATTTTGGGTGTCGACAAAGCTACTTCTATAAAACTATCAAGATCCAGTTCACATTTTAGTGCTGCAGCTGAGGTATTTTGTAAACGTTCCTGTGATGTGAGTAAACATGAAATAATCTCAGCTGGCGAGTCTGCATTCATTTGTCTATATAAAGAGGTGGGGGCTGGTAACTCGGTCAGTTTTTTCGTAGGTTCATCTTCACAGATAAGGTATCCAAATCGGTGTCTGCTGTCGACCCCAAAATAGAGTTCTACTCAATATCATAGCACGATGACGCACCTCCAAATATGGTGAATGGAGAGGTGAAGATTCGTTGATAGCCACTGATACTGGGGATGGTCTATGAAGGAGAACGTTCTGCATCCTTTGAAAACAAATAGAAGTCGAAAGTCTTCTGCAAATTGTTCACTGTAACTGAAAAACGCAAAACTGGCTGTAAGTCAACACAGTGCAGTTGCAAAAAGGTCGGCATGGAATGTACAACGATGTGTTGGTCGTGTGTGGGAGCTGTGACAATGCGTATTGCAGCCAATAGTAGACGAAGATTGAAAGTTTGGGTTTGTCTGTTTGGTTTTATTCTATTTGTGATTTTCTTGATAGGAGAGAAAATATCTCCGATCTCTGGGTTAGCAATGTGAGGTACCTGAAAACATAGTGCATCCTGGTGCACCCAAAGACATTGCTTTGTTTTTCTTTTGCTTTTTGGGGTTTAATAAATAGTCTACAGTTTCCCTTACTATCCGCCCTAATGATCCCAACGGCTGGGGATGTAATTCTAAGGTGATCATTTTGACCCTGTTATGTTCGGCTTCTGGTTTCATATTCTGAGCAGAGGACATATTGATATGTTGACATCTGATTCCTATTTTTATAACATGCATTGTAGTTATTTGCACTCTGTTGTTCATTTCAAGAACATCATAATATTTGGACTTGTGCGACCTTCTTCTGTCATTGTTGGATATAAAAGTGAGATTTGGTGGGTGTTTCTGGTTAATGTAAACCTCAGTATGAATATACACACTAAGCAGTCATCTCGTACACAATGAAGTCGTTTTGCTCGTATAACATCCTAGCGCATTGACCTCTTTTGGTTCATTTGCAATCTACGCGAACACATGTAATTGTGGGTGTTCCTGACGAATGTTGTGGACACAACTGACGCAGGCTATTTGAGGATGGCCTCCCTCTGTGATAGTTTTGGATATTTTGTCATATGCGCACAATCCCGTCTCTATATCAGAAAATATAGACAAAAAATAGGGGGAAAAATTGATCTTTTTCGAACTGTTGCCGCCGTTTTGTCAGCTATCCAGAATTCAGATGAACAACTTCAATGGCAAATGTATCTCTGGTTATTGTCTAACATATATCCATTGTAATGGAGCCGATATTTTAACGATTCACTAATGCATGAGGTCTCCAAAACGACTTGGTCGATTATTCACAATCGGCGGCCATGTTGGACGCTAACTTTATTTTTCAAAAACGCGCGCGAGTTCGAGCTCGGTTTTTTTTCTCTGTTGTTGAGGAAGGTTCTTGGATTCGAAAAAGATAAAAACGAATTCTGTATAATTTGTTTCTAAGATAGCCGATTTTAGGCGTATTTTGACTGGACTAAACTCTCAACTTATGTGGCTCGTTGTATTCCGTCGAGTTGACATGACCTGTTGAGCCAGATCAAACAAGACGCCGTTGGCGTCAACAAGACAGAACGTGACAATCCTAATGCGAACAGTGGACGACGTCTTCAGTCAGTTCCTGAATAACTACAAATTTCTTTGCTTGTCTCCTCGTTGTTATCGAGGCAGAAATTAAAAAATTAAAAATATTTGGTTGGAGATTATTGTGAACAGCGCTGTCCAGTTTTAACCGTTACGTTGGGTAAAGGGTTAAATTATTCATTATGCGATAAAAAAGAATCGTCACCGTTTGATTTGAGATTCCTGAACCTCGTTGACAAATATTGATCTGAACTTCGGTAAACATCGTTCACTAAAGTCGATCTGAGCCTCGGAAAACTGTAGTCAGTCTGCTTTGAAATCCTAGCGGAATGACTGCCCTGTAGCTGATATCGCAGTCAAAGCTTTAGATAGCGGGCCCCTCGCGGGCATATGCTAAGCTGTAGCTAAGCTTACTGTACCTTTTTGTATTATCAGTGTAACTGAAATTCTTCTTAAGGTTGCATCGCCTACGAGACAATTTCTTTTTGTATTTCACGGGTCTACTGCACCATCAGGTCTCGCGAAATTCGCCAGACCACCTCACAAATGTGATAATCTTTCAACTCGTCAGACAAAAAATCAAAAGAGTATAGGACCGAAAATCAGGCTACCAAAAGTGTCGTCATAAAAAAATGAACCCTTGTGCCTCTGGAAGAACGTGCTTGTACTGTGTATTTTTAGTTTTTTTTAATGCAAAATTGTTATTTCCAGCTATGACCTTATATCAATTTCTGGAAATAATGTTGAACAATTAGAAAAATCTACCAAATTTCTAATTGATGCTCTTCTTTATCTTTCTTTGGACTGACAAATACTGTTCCGGACTGATAAATACTTTCACATTTACCAGACCGAAATGGAGTCAGGGTACCAGCATATAAAAAAACATTATCGTTAAAATCGCAATAGGGGAACAGATAAATACTACAAAGAGGCGAGGAATGGAACTTACCGGCAGATTTTCGTACCCCGTGGAAAACACACCTATTTGCTTATTTGTATGTCTCTATTTTACCCGAAAAAAAACTTTTGAACCCGAGAGACCGCTCTTATACGTGCCGGTAAAATGATGCGTCATAATTTTTTTAATGTGATGACTGCTGAGTGTATGTGTTGTGCTGCACGTTGAACACATTACTTGGTCTACCCCTAAATAATGAATATGGCCTCTTGTAAGAATGTGCGTTTGTGTGTGTGTGTGTGGGGGGGGGGGGGGGGGGTTACACCCTTCTCCCGAATACTTTTTCAATCAAGGCGTTTTCATCTTGGTAGGAGTCATAAACATATCTATTTGCTCTTGTTGGTGATCATGTACAGTCTTACTGGACGAGATTTGCTTCTTGGACTTGTGTCACACACGTAGTCGACCTCATGAAAATGGAGGTTAGATTACACATATTATATTTGCAAACAAGAAAGCAAAAGGATTGAAGGACAAGTGCTCAGCACTTAATTAAGCCTCCTCTCCATTACATGTAACAATCCAGTATGTTATGATAGCAGCTGACAATGTACAAACATAATAAGGTTTTTTGCAGATTAAAAAGAGAACAGGAAAAGAACAAAGGTATTAACGAACAAATGTATAGTAGAAAGATAAGGCAAAAGCGCGAGGGAAAAAGGGCCCTAGTTAATTTAGATACATTGCTTAAATAATTGGTGTATAAAACATTCCACTGAGCTAGGTTAAGTTGGTAAGGGTTGAGCTGGCTCAGGCGCGCATACACGCACTCACAGACTCACGCGTGCACCCACACAAAAATCACTCACACACACACGCAGATCCACACCACACTTACACACCCAGATCATCTTCTATTCATATATTCTGACTGCGGTTCAGACAGTTCAGCGGAAAGAGAACAAAATGCAACAGCACAAATCAAGGCTGGTTGGACACCTTTTAAGTCAGGAAGGAGCGCAATTGGTAGAACCACAAGTTATCCCTAACGAAGTTTGGATAACGTTCATGAGTGGAGAAAGTGGACCATACCCAACTGGGCCTGGCGAGCTTCGTGAGCTGGACTAAGCTTAGTGTTCCTTCACCACATAGAGAAGTATCAAAAATTATATATTTACACGATAATTTAAAAAGGTTTGAATCGCGGATAACTCTTTGGATATTTTTTAACAATATGTGTTTTCATCAATCATTACTCAGACTGGCAACGCCACACAACAATTGGGACGTATCGGTAATGTGGCACGGTGGAATGCTCTCAAATAATTCATTTCTAATCGCTTTCTACTTAGGACATGTCATAAAAAGTGATGAGCGTTTTCAACGGTTTCCCCGCATGAGCACGAGGATGTTTCCGATATATGATTCTTGAACTTGTGTGCATTGAGATCACTACATTCATTTCGAATCATGCAGTGAAGAATGTTAAGTTTTCTTCTACCCACATTAAAATGATCGGGAAGCTTATAAATTGGAGGTCCTAACTTCTTTTTGAATTCGAGCACTGAAGTAGAATTCTTTACTGGCTCGGGTAGAATGTTCCAGATATAAACACAAGACGGGATGAAGGATCGCTTTGAAAGTTCAGTTCGAGTCCTATTGGGTATAAAATTTGAAGCTATCTTGAGGATGTACGTGGAAATTTCATTAAAGCGCGGGGGTAACAGTTCAATAAGCTAATCGGGAGCAGAGCCACTTAGAATTCGATAAAATAGGCACATATTTTGGGCATATCGTCTGCTCTCGAGACTCTGCCAATCAAGTTCAAACAATAAATTTGGACGTGAAACGGACCTTGTCAGTCCACTAATAACTCGAGCTGCATTGTAATGAATGTCATGGAGGTTTGTGGCGGATTGGTGATGTTGTGGTCCCAGCATGACAAATTTTGAGATAGGTTCGTAGTAATTAAATAAGAAGTTGGGATGCCATGCATGGTGTAGGTGGAATATTTCTTAATTCATTCGGACCTACCTTGAGCCATGATAGTCCGCACCAATTACGCCCCCCCCCCCCCCCCCCCCATCGGTTATCTTCGCTACGCTCGTGCACATTGCTATCTTCTTTTCATTTTGAAATAAAATCTGGCGTAAAACCCACAAAAGTGTTTTTCAGTGAAAGAAAACATTCTTCGCGGTGAGAATTTTTATTTCGAATACTGGAAGGGCCAGGAGCGTTGCTAATGACGTTTAGTGGGTTGTGACATACCTCCACCCCCCCCCCACCCCCCCCCCCCCCCCCCATCAATAACGTTTCAGTGGAAAAGTTTCATCTGAATTGGAGTCTTGGAGTCTCTCTTGCTAGCGATTGTGTACTTTCTTACCAGACTTTATTTGATACTTGGAGTAATGTTACACGCCCAGTCGGTCATACATATTAGAGGTCTGTAGTACCCGATTAAAGCTGTTGAGAGCCCAACACGACCAATATGCTGTGCCGGTACAACAGGGTCCTGCGAAGCTTCGAGATTCGATTTGATTTCGAATCTTAAGTTAGTTTTAGAAATTGGCTGTCCGAGTCGTTTTCCTTCGTATCTTTTCACGTGAATTTCGCTAGGTATCAGCCGTCTTAGTCTCACAAAACGTACAAAGCGGAGACAGAAATTGTGCAGAAATAAAGTTGAGAACAAAGACTGAGTGTAATTTCCGCTCTATTAAAATAAAAAGCATCTGTACCCATCTACTCACTACAACTGAAAAGCTGAAAGCAAATTTAAAGTTCCCTAGTAGTATCGACGATGAGCTGGCGGTGGTTAGGGGCTAGGCACGTGAAGTGCCCAGTACAGTACAGACTTCTCTCACCCGTTTCTGTTTTCGAACAAAAATCCTCACTGGGTAATATTCCAACTACATCATCAAGGCATGCCTTGGTGATGTAGTTGGAATATTTTATCAGTCAGTACTTCAAGACGTCTGTATTCGATTCGAGGTTCGATTCGATTTCGAATAATAGACTCGACTCGATTCGAATCGAATATATGTGATTCGTCGGGCCCTACGGTACGATACGTGTTAATTGATTCAGAAGTTGCGTCGCGACTATTCCATGTATATTATTTTTATCAATAAATAAATTTCAAACAAATTTTTAACTAACATACAGACTGGCAAATATTCCAACTACATCATAAAGGCATGCCTTCGGTGAAGGCATGCCTTGATGATGTGGTTGAAATATTACTTTTTCTGGACTTGAGTCATGACAGTCGGGACAATTCGGGTTTGTGCCACCCCCTCCCTCAATCAATCATGTACGCCACGCCCCCTGTGCCAAAGTTTATCAGTAATGTTTTTTCCGGGTTATAAGGTTTGCCGTTTGTATTCAGAAGATAACTGGTTTGTTCGTATCTTGCTTGTGTGTACAAAATTAATTAAAAATGATATTTATCAAAAAAGTAAGTGACAACTACATGAAACCACGGTGTCTGGGGAGTCTATGAATTTCCGGGATATCGTGACGGACTTTCGGAACCGGGGAATGACCATTCCGGGGATTAAACCTGAATTCGAGCCAAATGCAATAATTAATCATATCGAGTGGAAGGAAAGAGAATTAGTGATTATAATTTTGAGACAACGAAGCATTGCTTCAAAAGTCAGAACAAACAATCAACCTATCCCTTGTTCTATGCGTTTTCAAATATTCTATTTTAATTGACAGTAGGGGCGGCTTTCTGATATCGTATTGTATTTAAATTGCATATAGAAAAGAAAAATGGGTGATTTTATGTCTGTCCCAACTTTTTTGTCGATGTGTCGTAAACGATTGTTAAAGACAGGCAATGAACGTAATTCTTCTTGTTGACAGAAATTCTTCACACTGAGCAATATCTGGAGTACTTTTCATAGAATGCGATCAGACTCCCTAGTTGAATAAATTAAGAATCTAAAGGACTTTTGTTACATACCAAGTTCATTGCCCTGACCTTTCGATTGCCCCAATTCCACACCGTTTGCAGATGTGTCCAAATTAGAGAAGATGTGAAGACATCAAGAAATACATATAAATTATCTTTGCCTCTTCTACATTTGAGAATAATTTCCATCATAATATGTACATAGACACACAAAGAAAGGCATGGCAATAAAACATTAGAGGATAAGTTTATTATTTCTGGTTTTAATGTGCCTAAATCATGGAAAAAGGGTGTGCCCAAACTAAATGAATTTAAAGACCTGTTGCCGTCAACCGCCGTGTCCTTTTTATGAGTAGGAAAGTTTAAAATTGGAGCCCCATTGACACAAATTCCAGTCCAACTCAAAGTTATGATATGGACTCTGAGGGTGGGGCAGACCCCATCCGTCCAGCTTGGCGAAAAGCTAATTCAGACGAGCTTGGACGTTTGATGTGATTGTGTATCCGTGATTAATGACTCCGTCTCCAGTCAGTTAAACACTCTCTTATCAATGCAGCTGCTTTTGGTGTTTTGTATTTATTTCTCAGACAAGAACTTGTGACCTGCGTCGTATTGGAAACGAAAACTCGGAAAAAAAAATATTTTCGATGATATAGAAATGGTCTGGTAAGTGGTGAAGCTTTTGTAACAGTGGGCGGGAGCTTATTCTGGGTTAGAAAACAACGAATCATATGTGAATGCCTTGAGGTTGGTGGATAATGCTGCGTGGTTTGATCGCATCTGATAATTCACAACGTAAGGGAGATAACTCTGAATTACACACCATATTCTGGCGAAATGTGAGCAGTGGCCAAAAAGTTTGTCACAAAACGACAAAAAAGATCCCCAGGCGTGAATCATTGAAGAAAGTAATTCGAGCGATAAAGAGGAAGCTGTCCTGTGGCGTCGCGCTCAACTCTCTTCACTTATTTACTCCCCAAGTACAAACCGTCCATTGAGTTTCAACATCTTCATCAAAATGCGGCAGTATCATACAAGTGATTCCACAATCTACAGACCGCCATGGTCGCATATGTATTACGAACGTTGCTAGGAAAGTGTCATTGTTTTTAGACAACTTTCATGTCAAAAACTGCTAATCCGCCTATCTGCACGAATACAAGGAAAGACATACAACTTTTTCGAGCATGAAAATAATTTATTTTCATTGAACAAAATGGGCACAGAAATACCCTGTCAGTAATTTATTATATCTCACGTGTCTTTTCCTTCCTCATGTTGTCCCGACTGTCATGACTCAAGTCCAGAAAAAGTAATATTTTTACAACATCATCAAGGCATGCCTTCACTGAAGGCATGCAACTTCTGATTCAATTAACACGTACCGTACCGTAGGGCCCGACGAATCACATATATTCGATACGAATCTGGAATCCAATCGAGTCTTTTGTTCGAAATCGATTCGAACCTCGAATCCAATACAGGCGTTTTGAAGTGCCGACTGATAAAATAGTCCAACTACATCACCACGAATATGAAGGTCATTATCATCTGCCCAGGCGTTATACGAAGTATAATGCTTGAAAGCTGAAAGATCTTGCAATTCGGGTGTCTTTAAAAGAGATTCCTGCAGGCAAAAAGCGGCAGGTCTAGACTTTTGGCATAGAAGACCCAGTTCATTAAGATTCTCTCTAAAACCCCGACAATTCCACTGTGTTATATGATTGTTGTTTGTACAACCCATATTTGGTTGGAGATTTATCTGATGGACGGATGGTTGAAATAGCCCCAATAGCTTTCTCCGGCGATTTGTGTCTTGCGGACCTTTTCTGAGAGGCGTTCGGGCCCCACCGTTTCGTCGATGCACTCGACGACTTCCATCGATTCAAGGCCTTCAAACCTATTACTAGTACCAGGGTCCTGAAGAGCCTTGGGAGTTCTGTCTGACTTTTTGCGTTTCTATTTTCTTTTTGTTGTTGTTTGCTTGATTCTTTCTCTGATTCAGACTAAGATTTTGAGTGTGTGGTTTCAGTTTTGTTTGGTCTTTTTCTGTTCTGATCTTGCTTGTAGTTTCTCCTGTTCTTTCTTTGGATCCGGCGTTGATTTATTTTCTATTGTTGTGTAAGTAGTTGATGGTGTTAGGATGAGTTTTGATCCAGTTTCGTTTGACTGTTCTTTTGTAAAAGCTTGTACTAGAGATGGTAATGTGCCTTTGATCCAAGTATTTTGAGTTTGGCAACCTACTGCTACTGGTGGTAATTTCTGTGATAGTTTTGCAGCATATGAAGGTGATGGCGTACTCTTACCAGGCATTGTTTTTACGATATCTCTGGCCTCTTTAAAACTTATTTGCTTTTCACATTTTATTCTCTGTGTAGTTTTTTTTCTTTTTTCCAGCCAGGGCAATCTTTGGACGATGACATGTGATTGCCCTGACAGTTGGCACATTTAATGGAATTGGTACATGGCTATTGGTGTTGCTGGCCGCATTTATAGCATATTGTTTGACCCCTACAGTTGTTTGTCCATGGCCAAATTTTTGGCACTTGAAGCATCGAAGTGGATTTGGTATATGTACTCGCCCAAAAAAGAAAGTGTGCATTGCAGAAATTGATCAAACTCCAAAAAATGATTTCGTAGGTGTAAAGAGTGTTAACCTGTTCATGAATAAGTTATATTGAACACAAAAACAGCTTTCCCCGTTAAAATTGCATTAACGTTAAATGACGTGCTGCACGTTTGTGAAAAAGCATGTTTTGCACGTGGAGAGTCTGAAAATTCATGCAGCAGTGTGAATCCTTGGGTATTTAAACACTAAAGTAAGGCCTTCCTATCGTTCACATTCAAACTTGCGCTGCTGTTAAAACGACTCCACATTCGCATGTCAAGATTGACAATGAATCAACGTCTCCTTGCCCTGGGTATGATTAGAGCTGGCAGAACACACAGAGAGGTTGCCCAGCATTTGAACTGCCACCGTAACACTGTAGACAAGCTAGTCCATGGACATGCACAACATGATGACGTTCGAGACCGACCCCGCTCCGGGAGACCCCGAGTTACCACCCCTGCACAAGATCGGTATATCCGTGTCGTCCATCTCCGGAACCGGCAACAAACGGCAACGACGACAGCCAGGAACATCCCTAACCTGAGACAGATACATCCTCAAACAGTAATCAGCCGGCTGAGAGAATACGGCTTACGTCCTCGAAGGCCTGCAATTCGTCCAATCTTGACGTTACGTCATCGTCGTGCTCGACTGCAGTGGTGTAGACAACATCTCAGACATCCCTTACACTGGTGGCGACGTGTTGTATTCACAGATGAATGTCGTTTCCATCTTTCATCATCAGATGGCCGCCAGAGAGTGTACAGACGTCGAAACGAACGCTACGCAGATCCATGTGTCGTGGAGCGAAACCGTTATGGGGGAGGGTCTCTCGTGGTGTGGGGTGGCATCACTGCCCGTAACTGAACTGAGCTGGTCATTATTGATGGCAATCTCAATGCAGCCAGATATCATGATGAAGTGCTTACACCTGTTGTTGTCCCATTTCTGCAACGTCACGGCCCCGGCGTCATTCTACAGCAGGACAACGCCCGACCCCACGCAGCTCGTGTTGTTCAACAGTATCTGCAGCAACAACAAGTGGATGTTCTACCCTGGCCCGCAAATTCGCCCGATATCTCACCCATTGAGCACGTATGGGACGAAATGAAACGTCAGCTGCGCCGGCTTCCCCATGCACCGTCAACGATTGTGGAACTCCAAAGACAGCTTATCAGAATATGGCAACAACATCCCACAACACTTCCATGCTAACTTATTCGCTTCCATGAGGCGTAGATGCACAGCAGTAGTCGATGCAGACGGAGGTCATACCAGATACTGAGTGTGTGACTTTTGTGTTTGTAGCCCAAGAACATTAGGTTTCACTAGGGAAAAAAATCGGAGAAAGCTGATTTTTTCAGGGAATGTCGAGTACATGTCACTGAACGATTAGATAAAAGTCCCCTAAAATCCCAGTTGAGCTTTTCTTTCTACAGCCTTTTTTCGAAAACGCGTTTGAAAAAAATCAAAAAAAATCGCAGAACATTAGGTTTCACTAGGGAAAAAAATCGGAGAAAGCTGATTTTTTCAGGGAATGTCGAGTACATGTCACTGAACGATTAGACAAAAGTCCCCTAAAATCCCAGTTGAGCTTTTTTTCTACAGCCTTTTTTCGAAAACGCGTTTGAAAAAAATCAAAAAAAATCGCACGAACTTTGTAACCTCGAATTGATCCAACTGTATTTTTTGTTTACGCGTATTTCGAGCTACATAATGTCTAATATACATTTACCTAGAGGAAAATGTGCATTCTGTGACAATTTCTGCGAAAAATTATTGAAAATTTACAAAAAAGTATCGGATTTACGCAAAAAATGACGATTTTCCTAACGGATTTGCCCAAAGGGTCGTAGTACAGAACGGGATGTTAGTTGGACAGACGATAAAAAATCCACCACCATTTGAAGACTTTTATCATTGCTTACAAAATAGACATTATGGAAGACCCCCTCTGCTTCTGGTCGAGTTCCCCTTTTGGCATAAAATTCGTCAGCATGAGAACTCAACTATTTTCGGGCTTGGGACCGAACAGACACGTCTGTGTCTGGCAGCATTAATATTTACAGAATGTACAAAAATCAATAAATAATATTTACAGAATGTACAAATCAATCAACATGGATTAAGTTACATTGACTATTATCAACGCTATATACAGAAATGACATGACCTATATACATATTATTCATCGAACTCAGAAATTTCCGACAGGACAGTGTTTCTGTGGTTGTTACAAGAATCCGAACTGCAATTACACAAACCTGCGCAAGAGAGTCCTGCCTTCTTACACCCACACCTTTTTGTACAAGCACTCTTGCAACCACAACTGATCAGATTCAGTAGATTATCGGGGGCACATGGCTTTGTGGCTGCAGTCGGTACAAGAAGTCCATTGTCTAGCGACCACCCCCAATCCGTCGGAGGAAGCGAAGTGCCCAGCCATTGTTGGACCTGGAGATAACATCTGTAGACATGTTGTTGTGCAGCATAGCTGCTTGGTGGGAGTGAGGCTAGGTCGATGGGTTTATTCAGTTTAGATTTTGCTACATAACGCTTGTAAGTGACATATCTATATTGGTCGAGAGAGGAAACAGTTTTACTCCCGTATAAGATCAGGAGAAGTTGTTCCCCGGCAGCGGCTACTGCACTTGGTGTACTGTCATCCGCCAAAATTGTGTTGACATACTGTTGTGAGTCGCTAGTAACATCGGAGACGATTGTACTGAATACTTTCTTCTTACCAACTCGAAAGAGTGCAGAAGTAGTGTCACAACCACTTATAGAATGTGCTACAAGGAGGTTGCTTCTATGGTCACCCATTTTGGTTGCTATTTCACTAACTGAAACTAGTAAGTTTGGGGTAATGGAATACATTACATCCCGGTTGAACTCGAGAGGTAAGAATGACTAACAAGTCTGTGTCTGTTCCCACAACGACAACATTGTTGTCATCTTGAGCGAGTGCAGTTTCGGCTATCAGTACATCAGCATCAGCCTCGGCCTGCTTGGACTGAATATTGATAGCAGATAGCTCCTGCATTAGAAGATCGATCAGTTGGGTTTTGTTCTTGGCATTTGCAAGGAAATCGGATTGGGGTGTGGTGGCTGGTAACTCGGGTGAGATATTGATATCAATGGAATACCTGTCTTTAGATCTACGGGATTGCTCCATGCCCTTTGTCGACATTGTACAAGCATAACCATCAAAAACAACCACGACGTTCGCCCCAAAATGTCTCACTAGATAATTGGAATATGATGTACATATGTCCTTATATGACGACTGTTTAGGCCATACAACTGCCCTCAATAAAACTCCACCATCTACAACAAACAGAGAATGTTCTGGGATTTTAGTTTGCTCGGAACCGTATGTTTTGAGGATCTTACCGAGCGTGCTTTCTGTGTCTTCCTCATTCCAGCAGAATCAAACAATGCTGGTGGTTTCGGGGCGAGTTCATATTTGAGATACTCTTCCATCTCTGCTTGTGACTGAATAACACATGTGATGCGGTTGAACAGAATTGTGGGGTCAATCACTACCTTACTTCCACGGACTTTGATGCTATTTGCCATCGATGCGAAAGACTTCACAGTGTCAACACGTCGTAGTTTGATGCTGTTGAACGTTTTGCTTACAACATTTGATACGCAACATTCACCAATTTTGCGAACTTGGTCACAGTTCACAGTTTCGTCGGCCACAAGCCCGGTCGCTATAGAGACTAATTGTAGTGGATCTCTATTCTGAAAGGGGGAATGCACTCTGAGCCAGTTCAATAATTTGGTGATATCATTGGCATCAGTCAATTGTGAACTTTGACGGAGATCCCGATGTTGTTCGCCATGACCAGTGTGAACATGAACAAAATTTTCGAGAGCATTACATATCGGAAGGCAAAGAGGTAGTCCATGTACCCATTTCACAACAGTGCTATCGGTTATTCCCCTGCCATGTGTGAGACCACCAGGGAGCTTGAACATTCTCATTAAACACTGCTCTATGGTCTGATCAGAATATATCCCGTCCCAGAATTTATCTGAGCTCCTTATGGTAAAGTAACCTTTCTCAGTGAACAACTTCAAATCATCCTGTTGCATTATTTCTGTTAGCTCATTCATCTAATATAATAATACGGTATTTGAATGAGAAAAAGTCGATGCCGTTTGAATTTGAGTTTAGGGGGTATGGTTAATATTTCACACGTTTCACCAGTTCATTATGGAATAAATGACTATTGTTATATATCATTATAAAGCCACTGCGTTTCTGCAATTTTTGATATATAATTTAACTCCCAAAGTAGTCGTAGATTTGATTTAATGGACGTTGTGTACCGTTGTGTGTATGAAAACAATAAATTTTTTTTCGTAATTTTGTACATTTTCGTGAATATTTCACCATTGAGTGTGAGGATTGGTACAAAGTTGGCATTTTCTGTTGGGGATATGTATTCTCAATATAATTCAGCACGATATTTATGATTCTCACCCTACTAAGGTGAATAAGAGTGAGAAATATGGAGCTGGGTCGAATTTTTTTTTAAATTTTTTTTTCATCAAAAAAACGCTATAACTAAAAAAGCTCAACTCGGATTCGCGGGGACTTTTCACGCTTTATCCGCAATGTGTGTCCCGGAAACATATAAAAAAATCAGCTTTCTCCGATTTTTTTCCTTACTTTCTCATTTTTATGTCTAATGTGCCTGGACTATTGACCCTTAGTGTCTTTGACTCTCCATGGCACCAAGAGTATTCGTCGTCGGTAATGAAATTTCTCGTGTTGATCACAAATTGATTCATCTGTGATTGAATAACATTTCCATGAATGAAAATGATATATATCTTTTTTTAGTGTTATTTTTTAGCATGCACACTTTCTTTTTTGGGAGAGTATATATAAATTCACTTTGATGTTCATGTAACCGACTTTGATTGATTTTGGTGGTTGGGATGAGTCAAATAATAGTATAAAAGTGTGTGTTTTGATGGCTGAACCAATTTTTTTTTAATTTCGATATTCTTAACTGATGGTACACCTTGTGCTTGAAGTTCTTTCTGTATTTCCCGTACGTCAATACCTGCTAATTTCCTTGTCTTGTTCTGATTACACCCCTGCTGTTGTCAAGCGTCCTATGTAGAAAAGCATTCACCTCCATATCTGTAAGTCTGTCTGTATTGAGTAGGAGTAGATTTATTGTCTGTGCTTCCTTGTTGTACCTCTGATTAGTTCAGCTTACTTCCTGGCATTATAATAACTACTGAACCTCAGATTTAGTTCTTCCACGTCTTTATATTTAACGTAATTAAGTCAATGCAATAAACTCTATCGTCTGTGTTAAGTAAAGTTTTGGTAACAAAGAGTTCTTCATTCTTTTAATTGTAGATTATGTATGGAAAATGTGCAAGAATGGCGGATCAATAGACTTGAGTACATGTGGATGCATTTGCAAGGAACCGTATGTTGGAAGTCTATATGAAAATAGTATGTAGCTACCTTTAGTAGGTCGTTTGCATTATATACATAGAACATCATGCTGTGTGAATGCGTTCGTCAAAACGGCACGAGTTCCAGCGCGGAAGGATAGAACGTGGTCTCGTGTTCTGTCCTTCCACGATGGCATGAGTGCCATATTGATGAACGCACTCACACATTGTGGCATTCTGTTGTAGTTACGCCTTTATGACAGAGAATCCATTAATTTAAAAAATATCAAACCTCACACACAGAAAATATCAAACTTAAAAACTATGTTATTATTCCATTTGACATTCAACTTATCGGCTGTCACCACAGCTTACGAGTTAATCTGGTTTTCGATTTTCGTTTCCGTCTTTAGTTATTTTTGATGGATTTCGCGACGTAAAGGGGAAAAATAGTCTGTCACCGGAAACACGTGTTCCGTACGGATTTGTAAATATGGAACTGGGGAAAAGTAAAAGGAGAGCTATGAAGTAATATCACAATACGCAAGGCGTAAGGAGGAACCCCAAAGCATGTAACCACAGGAACTTGGAACCTCGTTAGTATTGAGCAGTAGTCTGTAATAGTTAAAGGAATAATGCACACACCCTCCCAATATCATAAAAACAGTGTTCCTGTGATGCAACATATTAAAATATTTCGTTCTACAACCATTCCCTACAAAGTGCAATTCCATCTATACACTTAGGGATTACAGTACTAAATATGTTCCCATATATAGGCGACCATCAGTGGTAAAACTAGGAGGTTTTCAAAGGGTCGGGGGGGGGGGGGAGTGTAGAACTATGAAAATATTAACTAGGGATGGATACTTTAATGGGGAAGGAGTGGTTATTTTTCAAATATTTTACTCTGGGTGACTGTAGCGGTAGGTTTTAGCGCATTCTGGGAGTATTTTCAATCTGTTTAAATGCCGCAGCTAAATATCTACATAATTTGAGGTTTTACGACAGCACAACATAACAGTTTCTTGTGGTACTGTAGTGGATGAAAAGGATAATGTTCAATGTTTATGAAAGGATTATGAAGTAAGACAAGAATTGTGATAACTGAGAATGTTAATTTCTGTTCCCTGCATGCTATGTTTTCAATAAGAATAATTTGGGGAGTAGACTATATAAAAAAATGGAGGCCTGGGTTGATGAGACCCACAGAGATAGGGAATGTCAGCCAAAGTTACGAAGTTACAGTAAAATCATTCCAAAACAAGTGATCCTACCAAGTTGCAATAAAATCCTTTCATAAATATGACCCGCAGACATTGCTAAAGAAATCTAGGTCATGTGCCGGTCCGGTGGTCATGGTTGACCGATCGTGACCAAAATACGAGAGTCTCATCTTGACATCATACTGAGCTACCCTTCCAACCTATAACGAAATAGCTTTATAAATATGAACTGTAGTGGACTGTGCTAAGCTAAACAAATCTAGGTCATGATACTGCGGCTGTCACGGTTAACCGATCATAGCCAAAATAGGACGTTCTCATCTGGCCTTTATACTGGGTCATTCTAGCAATTTCCAATGAAATCCCTTCATAAATGCAACCTGTAGACTGTGTTAAGTGAATATAGGTAACGTGCCCCTGTGATTGTCATGGTTGACTGAACCCAACCAATATAGGACGTTCTCATCCAGACGTTATACGGAGTCATCCTACCACGTTCCAATGAAATCTCTTCATAAATACAACCTGTAGACTGTGTTATTGTTTTTTAGGTTTCACCCCCCCCCCCCCCTTCCCTCCAGCCGTCACGGCTGACCGGTCGCGACCAAAATGGAGCGTTTTCGTTTAGACTTGACCTCGAACCTGCATAAGAAATTTTGTGATGATCGGACAAGAACTTCGAGTTGCAGCTGGTGCTAACGCAAATGTGAACCGACTAACATACTTCCGCAGGCGTGATGGCAATTGCTTATCTTGACTTTGTCAAGTTGAGCTAAATGAAAGGGTCAGTGACACTGTAGCTTAACTTGACTGTGTACTGTTTGTTGAAAGGGATAATGTTCAATGTTTATAAAATGATTATGAAATTAGAGAAGAATTGTGATAATTAAGAAAAAGTGAACTTATGTTCCATTCATGCTAGGTTTTCAAATAAGAAAAATAAGGTGTGGACTGTACTAAAGAGTTGAGGTCTGGGTTAATGTGGCCTTCACAGTTAATATCTGTCAGCCAAAGTTACCAAGTTACAGTAAAATTATTCTAAACCGAGTAATCCTACCAAGACACAATGGAACTCGTAGTCTTTGCTAAAGGAATCCAGGTCATGTGATGGTTCGGCGGTCAATATTGGTCAACCATGACCAAAATAGGATAGTCTCATCTAGATATCATACCACGTTATCCTACCAACGTGTTTTGGGGTTTCGGGCTCCCGTAGCCGTCACGAAGGTGTCAGTGACACTGTAGCTTAACTTGACTTGTGTAGTGTTTGATGAAAAGGATAATGTTCAATGTTTGTGAAAGGATTATGAAATAAGACAAGAATTGTGATAATTGAGAAAAATTTAATTTCTATTCCCCACATGCGAGGTTTTCAAATAACGAAAACAGTGAGGTGAAAGAATTGGGGCCTGGCTTAATGTGGCCCTCACAGTTAATGCATGCCAACCAAAGTTACCACGTTGCAGTGAAATTATTCCAAAACGAGTCATCCTAGCAAGTTACAATGAAGTCCCTTCATAAATATAACGAACAGACTTTGCTAAAGGAATTTTGGTCACATGACGGCTCAGCAGTCACGCTTGACCAATCATAATCAAAATAGGACAGTCTCATCTAGATATCATACCAAGTTATCCTACCAAGTTACAATTAAATCATTTTATAAAATGAACCTGTGGATAGTACTATGAATCTGAGGCGCGTAACCAAGTGGTGGCAACGGCTGACTGATCGTGACCAAAATAGAAAAGTCTCGTCTAGACATCATATCGAGTTATCCATCCAAGGTAGAATGAAATCACTTCATAAATATGAACTGCAGACTGTGCTAGACAAATCTAGGTCACAGGCATATGCGGCCAGCACAGTTGAACGATCACGGCCAAAGTATGACTTTCTCATCTAGACATTATAGAGAGTCTTCTTGTCAAGATACAATGAAATCCCTTCATAAATACGACTTGTAGAGTGTGCTAAGGGTGTTCGGGTTTTCAGGCCCGCGCAGCCACCATGGTTGACCGATCGCAACCAAAGGGGGGCGTCCTCATCTTGCCATTATACAGAGGCATCCCACCAAGTTACAATGAAATCCCTTCATAAATACGACCCAATAAAATCCCTTCATAAATACCACCTGTAGACTGTGCAAAAGGTTTTCGGGCACGCATAGCCGTCATGGTTGATCGAGCTCGACCGAAAGGGGATGTTCTCATCTAGACATGACCTCGAACCTACATATGAAATTTGGCAATGATCAGATAAGAACTACGGGGTGTAGCCTGTGCTGAAGGAAATGTGAACAGATTCACAGACTTTCGCACGCGTGAAGGCAATAGCTTATCTTGACTTTGTCAAGTTAACCTAAACATCAGTATGCAACCAATAATTTATTAATTAATCAGCTCAAATATGAGGTCAAGCTGAGCAGTGAGCACACTAACCATTCATATTCTTACAAAGTATGAGTAATGAGTTAGCAAAGTAACTCAACTTATATATCACAATATGTGCAGGAGGGGGGGGGGCGGGGCCACTTGGAAGTTTCCAGACACAAGGAGAGGGTTGGTGGGTAAGTGGTGAAGGGCAGGAAAAAGCGCCTAAATGACCAAAAATGCTATTTTTTTTCATCCACATAAAATCACTAAGTTCTGTGCTTGTTTAAACTTTTATAATCAATTATATGGCCGATAGGGCCATTTAAACATATAAACTGTCATATTAGGGGTGTAGGTATGTCCAAATCCATACAAATTTCATGTTGGCAGCCAATAATGTTTAACTGGTGATCGGAATCGGTCACCCCAATCGGCTGATTGTGGGAAATCGGACATCGGTTCAACCGATTGTTGCTTAGCATTTTTGTGTGATGATTCATTACTCATATTTTATTATCTTCTGCAATTGTTTAATTGTTAATGTAAAACGATGTCAATGATACCATTCAATAAATTTGGGAATCAACCACAATGTGTATTCTTAATTTCTCTCGACGTCCCTTTACCGAATATACATGTTAAACGACATGTACAGCTTACAATTGATCGTACTTGCGGTAATAGCCTGGTCATACCGGAAAAAGGTTGCATTCCATTGACTCAGGTCGCAGCAAAATGATTAGTCTCCCGCGCAACCCACTAGGTATTCACCTAGAGGTCTGCTATCAGCTTCGGGCATTAAAATGGCTGTTCAAACGGAGTAGAAGGAAGGCGTTTTTCGGTAGGGAGTAGAAACTGTGCTGTCTACCTGTCGTGTACGTTAAAAATCCCAGATCTTTCCCATTTCTGCCCCAATCTTTTTTGAGAGATTGCGTGATCGACTGGAACAAAAATAATTGAATGTCACCGCCAAACAACAGCTTTCGACGCGTTTTAATGCGCGAGAGTCATGTCGATTATTCATGTTTCGATCTCATATGTTTATTTGTGAGAGTGGCATAGCATCTCAGTACAGTGTATCGTAAAGAACGGAACGTTCGATACCCGCCATGTTGACACCAACCACACTACTGTACTGCAAATGGTTCAAAAGTTACAACTGAATTTATCTTTTCGACCTCTCCCCCCCCCCCTCCCGGGGAGGGTAGGACTCATCCACGGGCGATGGACGTATGGGACTTCGAGTACAACGTGATACGGTATGGCGAAAGGACACAAGTTCACACTTTAAAATAAAAAAGTTATAAATATCGACACAGATGATTGAAAATCCAGGTCTAACTCCCAGGTTCAGGAAACAGGATTTTCAAATGTTTATTTCCAAATTCCAGGTGTGGTATCACGTATGGCCGAAGCTGATAGCAGACATCTAGGTGAATACCCAGTGGTCTGCGCAAGAGACTACAAAATGACTTGTCGCGCGCACTTGGACGGTACACGTGGCTCTGAGAGCCACGTATATCGCCCAAGTGTGCGCGTCTGATCATTTTACTGTGACCTGGGTCAACGGCGTTTAATATGTTCAGTTTAATGAAATTATTTTAAGTGTCGACTCATCTAGCAGTGCACAGCATTACAATCGGAATCAGCATCGGAATCGGTCGAGTGTGAGCTCAAATAACCGGTAATCGGTCAGCGGTCATTTTTTGGTAATCGGTTGAACACTAGCAGCCAATGCTGTCCTCGTGGTTATAGAGAAGTTATTGGCAATATTGCATCAGGCATATTGATTACATGGCAAGTATTTTCAAATATAAACTTGAAAGTACTTGAAATTATGATTTAATCAGTCTGATTTCGTGTGCTATGATGTATACTGGATGAATAGGCATGGACATGCATCTGTGCTACCTAATCCTATCTGACCATTGCATGTTGCATGAAAACAGTCCAGAATAATTCCATAAAGTTTATAAAAACAAAAATCATAATACCACCTGATACCACTGATGTAAAACAATAAAACAAAACAGAGGCCAGTTGCAAAGGCCAACTGAACAGAGCTGGCTGCTCTGCAGTATGACACAATAACTTCCATACCCTCTCTCCATTTAAACTATGAGTGTGACTTCCCTCATGCTACATGTGTATACCACAGAAATAGGGAAGGTGAATTTTTGCTATACCCACTGCTCCAAACTGAGGAATGAAGAGTGTTTTCAACTTAGCAGAAACAGGTAGAATTACCAAATAATCTAATACAGACCAAGGTATCAGGGAACGCATTACCTCAGACTTAATCAGAATTATTCGGTGACTTATTCAGAGTTATTTGATAATATTTTGTTCCTATTCCATTCAAACGCATTAGAATTATCTCACTTGCAGTCTCAAAGGTTTATTGCAATGCTGAAATAGTGAGGATAAAAGTCTTAAATATTTAGAAATGGAACAATTCTCAGTTAGACAGGGTTAGGTCTGCATTTTATGCTTTTTTCTAAGATTTTAAGGGACGGGACCAGCAAAATTAGCCCGGAAACAAATAATAACAAGAGCACCGCCTAGCGGGGCAACATAGGCCCGACAAAATTGGAACATGCACAAGTTTCTCTGGGATGAAGTTTGAAATTTTTGTTGACTCGACTATGTCTGCCACCCACCCCCCCCCCCCCCCGCCCCTCCAATCATTGCCCATTCCCCTGCCTTGTCTGGGAGAAAGGGTTTCAAATTGTATGCACACATTTCATATTGTTTTGTGAAATGTTAGTATGCAGAAAGGAAATGCAAACAATTTTTAGGTGTAGAAGATTCTCCTCGCCGTTTACAATGGTAGCGTCCATTCATTGACAGGTTAACTTCATTGATAACGATTGACGATTCTCGACGTTTAAAAATGAAATGGAGTAGGCGACACGATTGTGTAATGTTCCAAGTACTAAAAGGGGGCATAACTCTGGAAATACAAAACAGAGTTACCTGCTCTCTTCGCGTGCATAACGGCAATTGGAGATCAACTTGTGTGCAAAGTTTGAACAATATAGTATGTAAAATGTTGAAGGAGTAGGTGACACAATACTGTGATGTTTCAAGTACTGAAAGGGGGCATAACTCTGGGAATACAAAATGGAGTTACCTGCTCTTAACACATGCACAACGACAATTGGTGATCAACATGTGTGCAAAGTTTGAACAATATAGCATGTAAATGTTGAAGGAGTAGGCGACACAATACTGTAATGTTTTAAGTACTCAAAGTGGGGACATAACTCTGGAAATACAAAACAGAGTTACCTGCTCTTGTCACATGCACAACGGCAATTGGTGATCAAAATGTGTGCAAAGTTTGAACAATATTGATCAACATGCTTGTAAAGTTTGAACAATATAGCATGTAAACCTTTGGAGGAGTAGGCGACACAAACATTGTTTACAGACAGGCAGGCAGGCAGACAGACAGACGGACAACGCCATAACATAATACGTCCGTCAAAAATGACGGACGTATAAAAAGGGGGCGCGGTAGCATTGCAGTAACCGGTTCTCGTCAGATCACCGAAGTTAAGCAACGTTGAGCCCGGTTAATCATTGGATGGGTGACCGTCTGAGCAATCAATTCGGACTCCCGCGTTGTGCCATTGGGCAAGGCACTTAACCCCGATTGTCCACATGGGGCACGATGGCGTCGTGTACTATGGCGTACTGCACGTCGATGGCACGCATGTCTTCGACCAATCTAACCCTGCCTGTGCTGCAGTGTGGAGTTACGATGTTGGGGAGCAGGCAGCTGCTCGTCGTTGCTCGGTGGTTCTCTACGGGTAATCCGGCTTCCACCCGTAAAACTGTCACGGTCATGATTAGCCATTGTGCATAAGTATATGACCTTAAAAACACCAATAAATAAATAAATAAATAATAAAAATTGCGGGGGGGGGGGGCGATCTCTGAAGGCTGTAAAGTGCATAAGTATATGACCTTAAGAACACCAATAAATAAAAAGATAATAAAAATTGCAGGGGCGGGGGGGGGGGGGGGGGTCGGTCTGAAGGGTGTAAACAAATTTTTTGACCCTGCGTCTGCAAATGTTTTTCAAATCCCCCCACCCTCCCTGATATGTGTGAGATTTTAATTCAGCAATACCAAATATAGATCATTTTTTAATCCGGCTACATGTGTATCTATCTGTCTTTCATGATAATACAGAGCCAAAGAATGCTGTGCATAGTTTTGGTAGTAACCTTAAAGGTTCCATGTTGATAAAATGGATTTCTCAGTTTGTTATAGACTTTAAGCGCAAAACAAGTCTATAAATCGTTTCTGACAAAACAAAACACAGATGGAACGCTCTATAAGTGTATTTTGAAGGCTTTAAAATTTACGAGCACACACGAATGGTTTGTGTGCTTAAAATTTCCCAACTAGAATGAGTTCAAGTTCCCAACTAAACGGATGATTTAGAGCACATTGTTCCTTGCCGGTTAGGGGGCGCGGTGGCTCAGTAGGTAGAGGTGCAAGCCGAGAGGTCCTCGGTTCGAATCTCACCTGCGGCAATCGCGTTGTGTCCTTGGGCAAGACACTTCACCCCCATTGCCCATCTGGGGGCACGGTGACGTCGTGGACTAAGGCGTACTGCACGTCAATGGTGCACTTGTCTTCAACCAATGCAAACCCTGCTGGTGTGGAGTTAGTATGTTGGGGAGCTGACAGTTGCTCGCCGTTGCTCGGTGGTTCTCTCCGGGTACTCCGGCTTCCTCCACCCCTAAAACTGTCATGGTCTTGATTAGCCACAGTGCAGAAATATATGACCATAAAAACCCCAATAAATCCTTGCAATTTGTTGAGTACGCGTAATCAAAACGCGCTCGTAGCCATAGCAATCACATAAAATTGTCATCGTTCGCGTGTCTTTGTTGATACCGCTACAATCTATGAGTCCATTAAGGCTTTTATAACGTATGCAGCAGGTACCGCACTGGCTTAATCTGCCCCTTGAAACAGCCTCACAGGGGCACATTTTGAGTTCTAATACAAACTGCAGTCCGTGAGTGCATTGCATATAGAAGAGAACAAAATGCATAACACGACCGCGGTTGTGGAATTAACCTTGGAGTCCCAGAGGAGTAGTCGGAAAATCTTGCGTCGTTCGATCAAAATTCTCTCTGAAGGTGTCGGCGGTTGGACTTTTCACAGAAATGCAATACCAGTACCACATTCGGAAAAAAACTCCGGTACCACAATGCTTCGAGTTTCCAACTTTTTTGTCTTAAATATGTCCCATTATCTTAATTTTTGACAAATATTTGGGGGGTCACCCTCCCCCCTCCCCATCCTAGTTCAGTGATCTGAACGTAGCAGCTGCACCCCCCCCCCCCCACACACACACACATAAACACACACCTTCTTTCAGATTCCTCCCATTCACATACGTTGTAAACTCCCTGACCAGTTTGGTCGGGAACTCAAAACACGAAAATGGGAATATATATCAACCTTTCACCTTTATTGCCACCTGCATTCGATTGAACACGTACTTAACGTACACGCCATTACGTGCAGAAAATGTCCAGGGATGATCTGCATGGGTCTGGTCGGACCGCTACCCTCTTTCTGTCACTGACCTTCATGATTGATGTATGTAATTCTCGAGAAAACGCCAGCGGCATCAGCAGAAAATAAAGCGAAGTTTATTTTTGGTACTTTTAATAAACGTAAACAACAGACCGCTCTCGGAGCTTTCGTTTATTAAAAGTTACAAAAGGAAACTTGGCTTTTTGCTGCAAGTTAATTAGAAGCAACTAAGTAACCGTCCACTTTGGCTCTCTGTTTAGTGACTGTCCTTTTACTGTAATTTGCAAGGTTTTATTCTTCACAGAAACAAATTGGCAAATCTTCCCTTGTAGACGTTTATATTAATGGAAAGGATAGTGTATGTATTATTTGTCACGATGCGCACACTGTTGATATAATGAACATAAAAAAGTAACAGTACGTCAAAAGATGACGAAAGCGCCTTTTTCTTATTTTTAAATGCGTTAAAACAGAGAATAATAGTCAAACGTTCAAACTGATTGGTGGGAAATGTAAAAAGCCAGCTTCTGTATTTTTTCACTACTCCATAGGAAACTGCCTGAAGTTTGAGACATAATGCACACATCGATGACACAACTTTGCTTACATTTCGAAATGTCAATTTTTATATGAAATTCACATACCTCAAGTGTTAAATTTACAGTAAACTTTAGAAAATTAAGGGGAACCAACTTTCCCCGAAATCTCTTCCAGTGACGAAAATGCCCAGCCACGCTACAAAAGATTTACAAATCATTTTTTCTCATCATCCATCTGGAGACGTGTTCAGGCTGTGGTGATAACTGAACTTTCTTTCAGACAACCTCTTTTCGAGGCAATTCTCTTATAGAATTGTTCACGAGAAAGAAAACCAAAGTATACAGTCTTGTCCACGCAAATAAGTTCAAAGTTCGATAAAAGTAACCTTTCATACTGCAGTTTCTTTCTGCTCGCCATTACATCAACAATATGTCGAAATACTTTGCTGGAAAGCGCCCCGTTCAATAGTACGTTATGTAATAGTTGTTTATTGCAGGCGCTAGATATTTATTTATTGGGGTTTAACGATAATTTCGATAACCTGGGTTAACTCCTCTCGGACAGTTTTACTGGTGGATGAAGCCGGAGTATTCGGAGAGAACCACTGAGTATCGGCGAGCAACTGTCAGACTCCCCAACGTACTAACTTCACACGAGCATGATTAGCATTGGTTGAAGACATGTACGCCATCGACGTGCAATACGCCTTATTGTACAGAGTCACGGTGCCACCAATTGGGTAATCGGGATTAAAAGCCTTGTCCAACGACACAACGCAGTTACCCCTGGTGGGGATCAGACCGGCTAACCTTCTATTTGAAGTCCATTGCCATTAACATTGCGAATACTCGATGGGAAATAACAAAAAAGTTGTGGTACCTACTTTCATTTAACTTGTGCATAATTAAGTTTTAGTAGTAAATGCAAAAGTGGGTTTTGCACAAACTGATGCCGAGCGAAACATGGAGCTCTGCCGATGCCAGAGGGAACAGTACCAAAGCACACAATTTACATTAACATCATTTTTTAAAAATATGTCGCAGGGTGATTTACTGCTGCACAAGGGAGAAATGAATAGCAACTAAAATTGCTTATTTTTTAATGCACGATTTAGACACTTAGACAATGCTATTCTGGGCTTCTGTCTTCTGTTCAATAAACGACAGGCGAGATTCACATCATTCGAATATCACTTCTTTCTACTTTCACTTCTTTCGAATATCTATCATTTACAAAGTCCGCATGTCTTTGGACAGTCTTCAGGAACACTAAGATATGTTCGACACTCCATGCACCCCATGTCTCCTCCTTTGCTTTTACAGTACGATTTATCATCACCGAGCTCTGCGCATTGTTCTGAAAAAAAAGAAAATAAATGATTTGAACAAATTAGGATCTGGCCCCTGTAAGAATGCAGTATATTAAATATCACACGATTCTGACTAGTAGGTATGAATAAGATTTTTAAATAACTTCTGTCATATTGCTCGAAAAGGGAATTTAAGTATGAACCCAGGGAATTGGTTTGAACAAATTAGAATCTAACACCACCAAGGATGTTGTAAACCAAATATCAATCGACTGGGATTAATGGTTCTGTAGAAGACGTTTTTAATTTTTTTTTAAATCTGTGGATGCTGAGGGTGTTATGACCCTTGCCGTGTCCCATGTGAGCGTGGCAATTTTATTTCTTGAATTGACAAAACTCCTGAATTGACATAGAATAAGGAACTTGCTCGCCGAATTTGGTTCAATTCGGCGTAGGAGTTTTTGACAAGTCAACAATGTAAATTTCTCGACGGAAGGTGCAGCTCTCTACTGCCCAACTCACTATAAACTAGAGCTGGTTGCCAATCTTCCATGTGGCCCTTGATGCTTGTAGACAACCATACTCTTCCTGAAAAACCAATGGATATTCCCAGTAGCAATCCGAAACCCCTTTAGGTCCCTCCACCCAAGTTCAAGTGCACTAAGCACACGCGCGACTTCATGTCCGCGTAAGCATTGGCTGGCTGCAATGTCAGTTGCCTATTTACAGATCAGTTACCCTGATCAAAAACACCCTTACCTCCTGAATTCCGACTAGATATCGTAGATTGGCAAGACAGCGGCCCATACAAGTGAAGCTACCTTCGACATGGCTTATCAACAACCAGTCCACCAAGACATCGTTGGAGTTTAAAAGGTTCTCATGGTCAATCCGAGTAACAGGAGCTACCACCTCCCGGGAAAACAATACCCGGGCCACAAGTTACTGGCAACACCACATTCATGCGAGCTCCAGAAGGACCTCGTCTGGCCTCACGGACACCACCTTATCTGCGAGGGTCACATTTACAAACACATCGGCCTCTGCAGTCTTTGTCTGTACCCTATATAAAACAAACATCGCCATCGGTTGGGTTATGTCACTCAAAAAGAAACACTAACAAACAGATTATTTTGAAATAGCAAGCTAATTTCCTGAGGTCATTCAACGAAACACGGCCATCGCCGAGTTGGCCCCTGCCAAGATGAAATGTTTTTAGGTTAATGAAACAAAAGCCTTGTTAACCCTTTTTGTGATGGTGAAGAATTGTGATAAACCGTAAAACCCAGCTATCACTTATTTTTGGAGCTGTAGAACATACATTTTTTTTAAATTCCAGCAATTTTGGACACTATGATCAGCTATGGCGTCAAATCCGTCTTTGATCGGTAATCACGCCATAGCGATAACAATATTCCGGGAATTTGGATGAAATTGTGCACACCTTGCCCTCAATTATTCCTGTTCTCGTCTGTGATATTATTATAGCGCTATGTGACATGAAAACGTTTCAAATGTCGATCATTGAAATATCCAAAAGCACTTAAATTTTTTTTCGAGCTCCACATCGTACTCAAATGTCATGAAACTCGGCCAACATGTAATTTCTTGTCACGTTGGTGTGAAATGGGTAACCCAAATTATCGGTCATAATCGTTGACAATTCCCAAAGTCGGACCTACATTTCCAGATATGTTTTTTCTCAGAGAAGAGATTGACACGAGCATCGGTATTAAAAGATCAAGATAGATGTTGAAATTCCCCAAAGTAAAGCGAACAGTTTTGAATGGTGATATCCGTTAACAAGCGTGCCAAATTTCATGAGAGTGAGTGAAGGAGAAGTACAATAAAAAATGCGACAAAAAAGAGAAAACACAGAAAAAGAAAAGGCAGGCGATGGCTATAATTCATTTCAACTTCGTTGAGTGACTGAATGACTTGGCCGACCAAACCGTACCGGTGATACATCAATATCCATGATACGCCTGACAGTACATTACCAACCATTATTCTCATACATTTAGTAACCATGAAAATATTGTACTAGATAAACGATTGAAGGTTATACCAATACTCGCGAAAAACAGAAACTTCCCTCTTCATAACGATATCCAGTTACTTCGCAATAGAAAGCAACAAATAGCACCGCTCCACTAGTACAGATGGAATAGCTCTTTCTGGAACAGCACACCTGTAAGGCCACCATGAAGAACACAGGTCTTTCCCACCAGGAGCAGTCAGCTTGCTGGGCCATTGTCTAGAGCATAGCTTTCGCCTACTAGCAAAGCTATGTCTGCTGGGCCACCACGCTCTGTATAATCCTTTCTTGCCAAAGGCAAAAGACCTTCATGGAAATATAACTCTTTCCTACAGAGAACGTACAGCATTCCGAGTAGGAACACCATACCTACACGGTACCCAGCCAGTGTGTCTTTTTCCTACAAGGGGAAACATGCCTGCTAGACCACCTCCCCCTTCGATCCAAAATCAACTGGGTTGAGTAAATATGACCCCAGTTGGGTTGATATTCACTCAACTCACTTTGATATGGGATAATGTTTAACCCAACTGATTTTAGAGTGCAGAAACGGGTGGTGTGGTGACACCCACTGTTCACCCTATATTTCTACCAATTCTAGCTGTGGGACCACTATTTACATAAACTAATCACACTGTACATAACGTACCATAACTACCAGTCTTTGGAGTATCAGGTCTATGTGTATATAATAAGTGCAATAAAAAGACATTAAAAAGCGACGTGTTTCATTTGACTGATTATCACACACGCATCACATTACATACAAAGCACCATAATTTTCGAATCTTGGACCACCAGGTCCCACTCTCTAACATCAGTTGGGCTAAAAACCAACACAAATCAACTTCGTTGGTTGAATATGAAACCAATTGGGTTTATACTCACTCAACTCAGATGATTTGGGTTATTTTTTAACCTTACTGATTTTAGAATGTGGATTCTTCACAAACAGTTTTCGAAACAATCTCCCACTACTGGTGTCTGAAAAGCACAATCATTAATCAGCGATAGATACTCATCACAAACACACAATACTTCTTTATAGCATTTGTCCATAAAACAGCTCCTCTGCTTCTGCAACTGTGAGTTAATCCTTTAATCAAAGCCTGCAGTCCTTGTGGCCATACAAATCTAACCACACATGACTAAATTCTCAGTAAAGCTCTGCACTACAAACTATTGTTAGTTAGTTAGTTTCATATCAGCCAAGATGACAGCCTGAGGTAACATCACATCTTCTCGAGACCGACGGGCGAAGGCTGATTTGAAGTTACCGAAGGCTGATACCTCGCCAGCTATGAAACCAAGCAAGTAATAACCTCTTCATTTATTCATCCAAATCAAATACTTACAAAAAAATCTCAGATCTGTTACAGTATTTGATGGTGTTATTTGTTTCTATTTCTTTCTATTTCTTTTCCCAAAGTCCGAATTTTTCTCTTCTCTCAGATCAGCTATCCGAACGTCTCAGCTTCCCCACTAGGGAAGCCACGACGTTCGAATAACTACCTGTTCTTCCACTTCGACGAATCTCTGCTTACGACTCTGAATTTCAGTTTGTGGTGTGTTTATTGTAACTGGTCTTTCTCTTCATCCTCTTCATAATCCTAATTATTAATTATTACTATCATTAGTTATCCATCAAACAAAATTCTGCTTCAAGCTACCCCATCATTCCTGGTAACTCCATTTTTGCTGACTGCATTCGACGAAAAAGTGTGAACATTTCGACGTAAACGAAATGGTTACACCTAGTGACGCATCAAAATGGACAACTCTGTAGTATGAAGCCATATCAGCCGAGTGCGAAGTTATGTAAAAAGGCTTTGACAATGAACACCTCTGGCAAAGAAAATTAAATCTAATAAATAAAACCTAATATATCAGTACAGACGTCACTGTTAATGGTCGTACAGTTTTCAGATAACCAATCTGACCTGATTCCTATAAGTTGCCCACACCAGACGCATTTCGGCGAACTCTTGCCATTATACCCACCCCATATAGATTGTTGTATTAAGTGTGATAACCCTCTGCACTCTGATGTCAACATGGTCAGGTTTTCAGAAGCAAATATTTCCAATAATGCAGTTTGATATTTAACTAAATATACCTTGCTTGACAGAGCTCAGTGAGCTCTGTCAAACAAGATATCATTGGTTAAATTCATGGTTACATAAGAGAAAAAACAGGTGATTGGAGAAAATTCCGTAGCACCACCAGAATGCTGTGGGTTAGAGCTGTTCTGTAAGACTAAAGTTTAAGACTGAAATAAATATTAAAAGATGATGAAATGTAGAGTGTAGATTGATCAAATGTTGGGTTTCACCGAAACGCACCTCGATAGTTCAGTCCAATCGAGCAGTATCAAATTACAGGGTTTTTCAGATCCCATCAGAAATGATAGAAATCAGTATGGGGATGGTATTGCCGTATACTTTGATCAAAGTCTTCTGTATTTTCGTAAAACCAAACAAGAATTCGACACATCCATCATGTGTTTTGAAGTCACTTCTAAATCGAAAACATTTCTTCTAGCAGTTTCCTACAGATAGGAACAGTATGCACCGAGTGATTATTGGGACCTATTAGATAGTTTTGTGGAAACGGCACTTGATGCGAATAAACCCCTTGTATTGCTCGGTGATTTTAACTCGGACCTCACGCAACCTATTGGGCGACTCAGCGAAATTATAACACACTATAGTCTACGCAATTTAGTAACAAGGCCAACTCGTGTAACTGCTACTACCGAAACACTTCTCGATCCCATTTTAGTCAGTGACCAAATTAACGACACAGAAAGCGATACAACAGACCTTGAAGTGTCTGATCACTTTGCCGTTTACTGCTGTATAAAATCTGAATATTCACTTAATACCCCATACTTCAGAACTGTTCGTAATTACAAAAATGATAATTTTGAACTAGCAAGTACATTAATCCTTCAAACTGACTGGACACACTAAATCGAAAATGCCCCAAACATAAACACCGCCACGAGTAAGTTCCTTGATATCATTGATAAGTGTATTCCAAAATCAACAGTTCTTATACGCCCAAAAGACAAGCACTGGTTTACTTCTGAACTCAGAAAAGAAATTCGACAGCGCGACAGGCTAAGGAAAAAGGCAACTGAATCTCATCTACGTGACGACTGGACCAAATACAAGAAATACCGTTAACAACATGATAAAATACGCAAAAAAAAAAACAGTACGAATCCAACCTTGAGCACACCCTTTCAGATCAACCTTCCCCCAAATTATTTTGGCATGTAATCAATGACCTTCTCGATACAAATAAATCTAAAAAGATGCCACCTCTCTATATAACAAATAAAAAAAAACCCGACAGGATTGCATTTACAGACGAAGAGAAAGCTAATCTGCTCAATGGCACATTTATATCTAACGGAGTTATTGACGAAACAGATCAAAAACTCCCAAAGTTCTCATCACGCTCCAGTATACATTTAGCTGAAATCCCTTTTGAAATAAACGACATTATGGAAGCCATCAAATCTATGCAGTCAAACAAAGCCCATGGCCATGATCAAATTAGCGTCAGAATGTTAAAAGCCACTGCTGCCAGTATCTCATCTCCCCTAAAATTATTGTTTGAATATTTCTTCCGGTCGTGTAAATTCCCAGAAGAATGGAAGAAGGCAGACGTGACCCCAATTTTCAAGAAAGATGACCCTTCAGACAAAAACAATTATAGACCCATTTCACTTTTACCCTGCCTTAGTAAAATAATAGAAAAAGTGACCCTTGAATATATTCTTCCGCATTTCATAGAAAATAAACTTCTGTATAAATACCAGTCTGGCTTTATTCCTGGACATAGTACAACTTTTCAGTTAATGGAATTATATCACACTCTATACAACTCCCTGGACAATAAACTACTAACCTGTTCAGTTCTTTGGTGATATATCAAAAGCCTTCGAAAGAGTTTGGCACAAGGGTTTGGTTTTTAAACTTAGAGAGAATGGTATCACAGGAAATCTACTTTTGTGGATAGAAGATTATCTAGATAATCGACAACAGAGGGTTTTAATTAACAACGATTTTTCACAGTACAACACAATGAAATCGGGGGTTCCACAGGGCTCAGTACTGGGCCCCTTTCTATTCCTGGTCTACATAAACGATATCACTGACCTACTCGAGTCACATGCTCGGATGTTTGCGGACTACACGTGCCTGTCCACCAGTAAAAATAACAAAGTCGACCTAACTTATGTCCTAAACGCCGATTTAGAAAAAATTAACACCTGGGCCAATCAGTGGTTGGTCTCATTCAACCCATCCAAAATAAAGTCAGTTTATTTTTCATTTTCCCCAGGCACAACCCCACCTGTAATTCACTTTAATAATAGCATTGTATCTGGATGTGATCATCACAAACACTTAGGCATTTATTTATATAGTAATCTTAAATGGGATGTTCCAATAAATGAAATTTGTAAAAAAGTGTCGTCCCGATCATCGCAACTCCGAAAACTGAAATTCTTGCTCTCTCGCGAAACATTGGAGAGAATATATGTGTCGTACATACTCCCTATAATGGATTATGGAGATGTACTATGGGACTCAGCCCCCCCCCCCCCCTCCTATCTTCTCAAAAGACTCGAATGTTTACTTCTAGATGCGGCCCGAATTATCACAGATTTAACGAGATCAGTATCGACAGAAAACACCCTTCTTGAGCTTGGCTGGAACTCGTTGACACGCAAACGTGAAATTCACAAAATGAGTATAATGTACAGAATAGTTAACCACGAAGCACCAGAATATATTACGCGTTTACTACCCCCGCGAATTTCACAATCCACTTCATATAATCTGCGAAGTGCGGAACAATTTTCCACATACAAAACACGTACTGAACATTTTAAGAACTCTTTTCTGCCAGCCACAGTGTCAGCCTGGAATCAATTACCCAGTCATATATCACAATCACAATCCCTTGTAGAATTTAAAAAGAAATACTTTAACCTGAATCCTGTAACGAAACCACCCGTTTATTTTGCTAGCGGGAAACGAATGCTAAACATCACACACTGTCGTCTACGAAGCCAGTGTAGTGACTTGAACGCCGATAAGTTTGCTAATTATATTTGCGAAGCTCCTAGCTGCAGTTGTGGACATGAACTTGAACATTATTTTTTTGAGTGTCCGTTATATGCAACGCAGCGTAATACTTTGAAACGGCGGCTTTCTAGTTTTATAATGGTATCAACGGATAATTTATTGTATGGAAATCCAAATCTATCTATCTCAGACAACCAATTTATCTTTAAGTGTGTCCAGCCCTTTATTTCAAGCACTCAACGATTTAATCTTTGAAAATTTGGAAACGAATACACTTTTGCGGTTGAGCAAAAATTCCTTCAACTTGTGTGGATGGACTATCACTGTGTTGTGGCGGGATGATTTCTCCAACCTGCAAATGATGATGATTTTTCAAAATCATACTGAAAATATTGTGTTTTCAGCATGTGGATCACGGAGTGAAACCCCATGCTCCATGGGCGGTGGATCTACTCGTGTTCTCCGTTCCTTGTTCTTTGAACCTGCACAGATAGTATTTGTGGGGAGAGTCTACCCCGCCGCGATTCGGTGACTTGGTCCAGCCCCTCCGTACTGTGCGCGAAATTTGAAGGAGTATATAAACATGTGTGTATATGTGTGCTTTTATATACAAGTCCAAGTAAACACAAGCGTTCCTAGATGGGCCCTTACGAGCGGGCGGCAAATTTTTCATTTCAGATATTCCATATTTCATACTTTGGAGTGGCGGGGTTTGCATTTGCATTGATTTGCATTCATCAAAACTTGGTCCAGAAAAGCTGGTGTTTGGAGCTTGCCCACTACCTAATAAAACAAATTTAAACTTTTCGTCGACTGAAATATTGAGACTAAAACATTTTTGATGAGTGGAGATCGGGTGGTTACAGCCTACTAAGACAAGCACTATTTATTTTACTTTATATTTGCTTTTCCCACAATCTTTACCTTCTCTTGGAAACTTAAACTTTGTATTATAAGGATGTTAAAATGTTCACCTATGTATGTCGTTCTTGTACATTTTTGTTTATATTGTTGCAGCATTATACAGGAGAGGAACGTAAATAAGTTGCTATAACTTGTGTTCCAATCCTTTTTTGTCAACTATCATCAAAGACAAATAAAATATGTTTAAACTAAATGTTGTGTTTAGATTTCAACTTTCAAATCTGATTTGTTATCACTAAAACACGTTTTTATCCATTCAACCATTCAAATGGATAGTTCAAAACATGGAAGAAAACGTTTTTATTTTGTTTATTCTCAAGTAGTCATTTCTCAGTAACAAAGATATTTGTGTATTTTCATCTTTTTAATTTACGTTAAGACACGTTTTTACGTTGCAATTCCATATTTATGGCGCCCCTCTTGGATTTTAGCGTTCATCTTCAAAAATGGAAAGACAGAAGATGACACCTGGGCTAATATAGAAAAAAAGCTGAAAAAGTCTTCACGACAAGATTGGTGCTTTTATCCGCCAAGTAACGTTTTTCGTGTTAAGCCACCCTACTACGGACTACAACTCGAAATAAACTATATAACCCTGGAACGCAAATTCGGACAAGAGTGCTTTCGAACCAGATCAAGATATATTATGGCCACAAACAAACGATTGTTAGAATTCATAGATGTTTGTTCGAGTTACTGCGCAAGAAAATGATTGATAAACAATAGTCCGGCAGTCAAACCCACTTGTTTTACTCGTGCGTGTTTTGGCGTCTAAGGTTTTGTTCTCGGTGGTGTCTGATAGGTTAGCGACCCCACATCAATATTCCGTTGGCCGGCCTCCTGTCACGAGGAATTTTAAATATTAGGCTTGAATAACATGGCCACAAAATTAACCGAAAAAAACACGTGTCGAACATTTGAAACATTTAGCGCGAATTTCATGACCCAAACTGGTAAAGAACCAACCCGTATCATTTCATGATCAACATAATGTTGCAGAAACGCGGAAACCGTTAGAAAAAGAGCGTTAACCATGCTCGATATGGCCTTTACAATTTACGAGCCATGCCAGCTCTGCCCCAAGACATTCTCGAATATTTCATGAAAGGAAATCATGTTATGAGACATATAGATGGAATTTGGAATGGAAACTGGAGCGACATGTACACCGTAACCACATTCATGCGTTATGGACATGGTGAATCTGGAATATTAGGTATCACTTTGAAACCAGAACTCTGAAAGTCTGGGCTCTCAGTCTTCATATGTGCGGCCGTTCAGTGAGTGGCGTTTCACGACTGAGGGATTCCGGTGTGAATTCGAGTTTAAATCAGTTTCACAAACAAGAAGCCAAGAGTAGAATCGGCGCTGATAAACTTGATCGAGATGGCTTCAGGATCAAACTGGATGCAATTGTCAATCGTTTGAATCCGAAGCAACAGCCGCGCGAAGTCGTGAATATTACCACTGGTAGGATTGGGCAAGCGTCCGTAAATGTCCGTAAATGTTTACAATGCCATAGCTCTGAGTCAATAGAAGATGGGTGTGTTCGAAAGGCAGTCACCAGACGGGTTTTATGACACAATGTCCACACCAATAGAGACAATGTCCGTCATGAAGAAGGTCATAAAAGTAGGTGACACTCGCGTTTATGATTTCAACTTGATTTATTCGAGGGTAATGGGTCTCCAGTCGAGTATGGGGGATACTGACATCAAGGAAGTGATCTCTTCTGGGCTGGCGCCAGTTCTAACTGCACTGTTCAGTGAAGCTGGTGATTTGCGTATACCAAAATCGAAAAAAGACCTAAAACACGAACTTTGTGTACAATATCAGCTAGGAAATCCACATTGACAGGCGTAGATGTTTGCACGGTAATAGGGGGATGTGCCCTACTCGGGAGTCCTCACTGGTTGACACCGAATAAATTCTGCAGTCCTATTGCGCTGGATTTCGTTGAAAAATTTCAAGAAGCTGTTGAAGTTGTTGTTGGAAGACGTTTATCTCATTTTCGACAGGTACAACGAGTTCAGCACGAGAAGTTGTACAAGGCCTCACATGAGTGCTGAATGTTGTTGCAGTGAATTCAGGTTTTGTGTAACATCAGGATTGCCGTCTCAGAATCTTATGCTGACCGTCACTGAGATTAAAGGGCACCTCATCAGTATAATTTGTCAGTATTTCAAGTCAAGTAAAAGTTTTGGTGATGAAAATACTAAGAGGCACAAACTTGTTGTTACTGAACAAGACAACGTCCCAACTGAAATTAACAAAGGTGTCCTCACAGAAAGGCGTGGAATAAAAACCAGTCTCGAAGAAGCTGATAATATTATAGTTCAATTGGCCGTGAAACATGCTATGGATGACAAAAAGCAGGTTGTCGTTCTTGCAGACATAACAGATGAACAGAATATAACATCACTCATATTTAATGAGTCACCTATTAGGGACAGGTCTGTGATACATATTGGTGCCACTGTTGAGAAGCATCGTGACATTATCCCAAGTATCCTTGCTGCGCATGCTATCTCTGGGTGTGATACCGTCGCAGCGTGTTTTCAAATAGGTAAAGGCCCTGTCCTTAAAGTTTTGAAAGAGGGTTGTATATCGCTAGAGTCAGATGGAAAAATGCTACTCCTTTGGACGACATCTTGCGTGAAGCTACACAGTTCAAGGCTGCCTGCTATGGTATCCTACATATAAATCAATGATGCAAGAGTTAACAGTAGTTCGACATCCAAAGTAAGACGACCAGGATCAACAAACCTCCCTAAACTATGTACCCTCCCTCCAAGTACAGAGTCGTTTGCAGAGAACGTCAAACGAGGTCACATGCAAGCGTGCATTTCGAAACATGCACTGCATTCGGACCACCTAAAATGGAACCTACAAATTAGGGATTTGTTAGAGAAGAGAAGGCGAAGTCACTTCTCCCATGTGCCTCCTGACAATATCTTAAAACTGATTCGATGCTCGTGTTCCAGAAAATAACCATGCAATACGTCAAGTTCAAAACTCGAGTTCAAAAACCCTTCCGCCCTTCAAACGGAGATGCCCTCACTCCATTAGCAGCTTATCGTTCTCTGAGCAGGACATCTCGGATATTCTAAAAAGTTTAAAAACTAAAAAGTCACATGGTCACGACGGAATAGGTCACAAAATGTTGAAGGAAACAAAATATTCTGTTAGCAGACCCCTTTTTCTCCTCTTCAATAAATCATTGTCAGAGTGCGTCTACCCCGACGAGTGGAAACTTGCTGATGTGATTCCTCTTTATAAGAAAGGAGACAAATACGACCCGAAAAATTATAGGCCCATATCGTTGTTATGCTGTATCGGTAAAATAATGGAACGAGTTGTCTTTAGAGATATCCACAAATATTTCCTTGAAAATAGTTTATTTTACAAATTCCAGTCAGGGTTTTTGCCGAATAATAGTACAGTGTACCAGTTGATAGAGGTCTATCATTACCTTTGCAACGCCATAGATAAAAATATGCAAACTTGTGGTGTTTTTTGTGATATTTCCAAGGCCTTTGACAGGGTTTGGCACACCGGTCTAATTTTCAAACTGAAGCAATATGGGGTTTCTGGTCCCTTGCTGCGATGGTTTCAAAGCTATTTGGCACACAGAAGTCAAAGGGTAAAAATTAATGAATGTAAATCCGAGTACAGAAACATAGAAGCGGGGGTTCCTCAGGGGTCTGTTCTTGGCCCTTTTTTATTTTTGATCTACATCAATGATATAGCCGACGATATTGAGTCCATTGTTAGACTCTTCGCTGACGATACCTGTTTGACCGAATCATCTATTGACATTCATAGCATTGAGTCAAAAATGAACATCGAACTCGAAAAAATCAACAAATGGGCCGATACCTGGCTGGTCACATTTAATCCTAAAAAAAACAACGCTGTTTTGTTTACACTCAATAGAGATGTCATTATTCCAAGTGTTTTGTTCGACAGCGAAACACTTGACTTTGTTGCGTCCACAAACACTTGGGCTTATCCATCCAATCAAACTTGGGCTGGGAAGCGCATATTGACGACATTTGTAAAAAAGCCTGTGTTAGACTTTCACAGTTAAAAAAACTAAAGCATATTTTCAATCGACAGATTTTGAATAAGATGTACAATGCCTTCATTTTGCCAATATTGGAATACGGGAGTCCGGTGTGGTGCGGAGCTCCCCAATATATGATGAAGCGTCTAGAGGATATACACTGTGATGCCGCACGAATCGTATCAGGGCTGGCGAGATCAGTATCGCGAGACCTCCTTTTGATTGAAGTTGGGTGGGACAGCCTCGAAACAAGAAGACACATACAAAAGATGTGTACCTTCTACAAAATCGTAAACAACGATGCGCCCGATTATCTGCAGGAATTACTACCACGAAGAGTTCGTGACACATCTGGTTATAACCTTCGAAATTCGGCAGATTTTATGCCTTATTGCATGCGAACAGAGCTATTCAAAAGATCATTTTCCCCTCATGTACAGGAACATGGAATAGTCTACCAGTGTCCGTGCGAAACAGCAGTTCACTCAGTGAATTCAAAAAACTCATATCACCGCCTGAAGGGAGACCTCCAGGATACTTCTCCTGTGGTGTCAGAAAATATAACATTATTCATAGTAGAATTCGAACTTGTTGCAGCGATTTGAACAGAGATAAGTTTCTCAATTACATCTCCGAATCTCCATACTGTTCCCATTGTCCAGCTGCTGTTGAGGACGCAGAGCACTATTTACTCTTTTGCCCCTTTTATTCAGAATCTCGCAACGCTCTCATTGGTAAACTATTGGAAATTTATGTTAATTTGAACTCCGTTGATATTTTATTGTACGGCGATCCCATTTTAGAACATAAAACTAATACCTCACTTTTTAAATTTGTTCAAAAATTTATTCGTAACACTCGAAGATTCGATAATGAGTTTCCATCCTAGTATTGTCTAACACATGCAGTTGATTGCGACTTCTAAGGCGCGTGATTAGGCAGCTAAAGTGTAACCAATGGATGATTACGGAAATTAATATGTAAATATTATTATTATTATTATTATTATTATTATTATTATTATTATTATTATTATCATTATTCGCCGCAGGAGAGTTATGTCGGTGGTAAGATTTGAACGCGGTAGTAAAAGTATTATCTATAGTTGTAGCAGTAAGGATGGTGGTAGTAGTGGTAGCAACCAGTCAGTGCTGCGCCTGGTCGACCCTCGGCATGGAAAATCAAATCAAATTAACAGAGACAGACTCAAGGTGCAGAAAGGACATCAATCAATCAATCAATTAATCACTTTTTCTCTCTCTCTCTCTCTCTCTCATTCTTTTTATTGAGAAGTTAGATTTTCTAGTATATATATATATATTTTTTTTGTGTTTTTTTTACATTTCTCTCATTTGTTTGTTTCGCCATTATGTTGATTTTTTGTATCATGTTAAGGGAGCGGAGGGTATACTAAGTGGAAAGCACTTGTCCTCCAATCCCTATTTGCAACTTATTTGTTTGGCAAATAAAAATATGTTTAAACTAATGCGTCAAGGTGCAGCTGTGTTGCCTCAAGTTTAGCACGCGCTGTTTTCTGTAGTTGCCAAAGAACAATTGAGTTCTGTAATGAACAGACGAGCGGGGCAATCGGCGAGTCTGCTGAAAATGTAGACTAGCCATTGCCAAAATGTTTAGAAAATACAATATTGGACATTACATTTAGCCGCATTTTTGTTATATTTTTGGATACTGACCAATGTTTGAAACTACCTAGAGGACTACATAATCTTTCTTGTTATACCATATACCAAGACTCTCTGTTTCGATATTTTTAATATCAATACTATCATTGATAATTCACGGGCGATATATTAGTACTAATTACAAACTTCATACCTGAACCGACAGAGCTTGTACAGTTGTACGGAAATGCCTAAACATTACTGTCAGGTGTTCATCACAAACACTAGCCACTGCGACCATCATTGCAGTAGTAATCTGGAACAAACTGGTAAAATTTGTGAAACAAATCGATTTTTCTGATTTTTGTCGCCATTTTGTCCGCCATGTTGTATTTGGGCAGTCTGATTCGTGCACAAAATTAAAAAGGTGTATCAGTTGGATAAGAAAGGTGCTAGTTTGTTTCAATTAGCGCTCCAAGTTGGTTAAAATCCTCCTGTTTGCAAAATTGACCGCCATTTTTAAAAACCGAAATACCACAGACGCTAAACCACGTAACGGTGCCTTGGCTGTCGGACTATAAGGGCAGTAACTCATATCAGAAATATTATACAGCACTGGTATTCAAACTCGATCAAGATAGGCGTAATAGGCGTACTATAGTAGCCAGTGGGTGCACATTCCAAATAGTGATGAAGTCCATTGACATTTGTTCGAGTTATCAAGCTCACAAACTGAAAGTCACAATAAATCATACAACTGAGGTCCACAGACCTGGTAAGAAAAAATGAACCACTGTGGTTTTTGAATCCAATCAAGATATTATAGAAACATACCAAAATGTGCAGGACGCCAAAAATGTTTATTCCAGTTATCGCGTTAACTGACTAAACATCACGAATAATCAATAATTTAATGCTTATAACTCGTCTCAGTAAAACTGACTGAGAGTGGGTCACGAACTTGAGCAAGAGGTACAGACTCACACACCAAAAAATGTTGAAATCCACTGGCATTCGTTCGTGTTATCACACGAACGGAGAAAAATCACAATCAGTCTACAAACTGTATATGTACGGACCCAACTCTGGCAAGCAAAATTGGACAAATGCAAATCTGCTTAAAAGCCTTTACCAAACGAATCTGCGAATCGAGTTGTAAAAAAGGAATAACTCGACTAAACATGTTGAATAAAAAGGGTTTCTAGAGGTGTTAATAATTTCTTCCCCCAATTATGCAGTGTATCTTCCCGCTTGCGTGGAATCAAAATTTCATATAATTGTACAACTTACCTGCAGTTTTTCTGACTCCGTGATATAGACAACCTTGTGTTGAATTATATTTAACTATTTCACCTGGAAAAAATATGATAGAAAACCAGAGCGATATGCATTATAAAACGGCATTTACAATCCATCAGGAAATAGTGCATCATTGTATAAAATACACACGCGTGTGTCATTCTGTGTTTATTACACACCTTCACGTCTATAAAAAACAATATTAGAAGGACACTCAGCAATTCATTTCACAACGATCAATAAAAATACATTTTATCGCCAACCAAATTCGCGAGGGGAGCCCGTGTTACTGTCTCATCCCATGTGTTCCAATGTATTCTATGTGCCTACTGGCACCTGGAACACATTGGAACTCAGGGGACGATTTTCTGCTATCGACAGCGATTCAGATTCAGATTGTAATTGCAGTGCACGATGTGTAGAAAATTCCAGTGAAATTTCGATTCTATTTAAAAATAAACCGCCAATGATTTCCGTTCCGCACTTATGTGAGGAACTGATTTTCATTTTCCGCACGGTCTAGTATTGAATAGGGATTACATAGAACAGGCGAGTAATAAATATTTTTACCACATGAACATGAAATAGCTTTAGTGGTATAGTAGCTATGAATCGGGCTCCATTACCCGAATTTTTGCCGAGCAGCTAGTGTTAAATTCCAATAGGCATCCTCCAAAGGTATTCTCCATTAGTACATCACCATGTCAGTGGTATAAACCAATACCCAGAGGAGGATAACAGTCGTAAGAGGGGTCATTCGTTCGAGAAATTACCCGACAGCTTTTGTGCGTGTTAAGGTTCCAGGCGTTCGAGAAATCTGAGATAGTCATCAAGCATGCAGTAGGGCTACAAGTCAGAAGTAATCGTACAAGGCTGCAAGCGTGGTAGAATATATGGTGACTGCTGTAGGACTTGATCACAGGGCAGATGAGGAGGAATGTGGGTATGTCAGCAGTAGTGTTCTTAGACCTATGAAAGCTATGTGGTGGTCATAACCATCATCTAAAAGGTAATCCTACAGAAGGAGGATTAGTAGGACCAAGAGCTAACTGGTGAACTCCAGGGGTATATACCGCCCATAGTATACTACCTGATCAATCCAGTACGAGAAGACCGACACTCTCTGACCCTATTAGCGTGATGTCGGATTATAATGTGGACAGCAACAGCGGTAAAAGTTTCAATGTCGTCTTGAGCGCATCATGACGTCGTAACGTCATTGCCAACGTCAACCGTTTCGCAAGGAAACTTTCAAGAAAACCCAACGTCCCCACCAAGTTTCCTTCATATACACATACTATACACCCAAAGCCAAGTGTGTCCATGTATCACTATATATACAAAATGTGCCGTACGTACACCACTTGCTGGATCTCGCTGGGTGGTGCCGAAGTTTTGCACAGCACAGAAAAAGGTTGCTTCGGCAAACATCCGATTACTATGGGAATTTAACACTAGCTACTCCATCAAACGTCCGTGTAATGGGGCTCGAATGATCTCTACTATACCACCCCATTACGGAAATATCATCATACACGCGTATAATTAACACATGAGGTAAGACCTCAGGGCTTGCCGTATTGGTTTAAAATCGGGGTACATCTTGTTAACTGAATATATACAGAATGTCAAGCGAGATCGTGAACAACATCGGGCTCATATGAAACGCCTTCAAATCACGCTTAACTAATCAGGCGTTGCGGACGGGTCGAGAATATCGTTTCTTCCCACAGCACTGTGGAATGTTCACTATCGGAATGTAAACGCTAGAACATCGAAATGGATATGCTATTTTTCGTCTGTTCGAGAATATCGTTTCTTCCCACAGCACTATGGAATGTCCACTATCGGAATGTAAACGCTAGAACATCGAAATGGATATGCTATTTTTCGTCTGTGTTTCGTCTTCATTTCACAATGTTTTATTCGCGAAATAACAACCCACTGACGTATAGGTGTATAGTGACCCGATCGTGGTCAAATTGTGAAAATGCCATTTTTATTATCACTACACTGTTGGAGTGAGTGTATAATTACGTACACAAATGTCAAAATATACATTTGTTTTCTTAATGTCACCAACAGTAATTTTGCGGTCGCTTTTTCCTTCAATGCCAATTATTATGAGCGTTATAAGAGAAGTATATAAAAATAATACTCTGGAGCACAGTCGGAGCACAGCTGAGAAAGTAGAAACAACGGGCGAAGGTGCGTTAGAGCTGTTTACCACACATTATGTTCTTTTTCGCCATCTGTATCTCTTAACAGTAGTTAGTTAGTGAAATAAATTGAAATTGAATTGAAATTTATAGTGAGGGGTGAACCGCTCTCTGGTACTGGCGTCGTCTGACGTCAACCGAAATTCGTAACAATTTGATATGAAATGTCTGTATATTTCTCATTAACTTATTAAGCCCGAGCGGCTGCTTTTCCGGCCAGGAACATGATACGTCATGACGTCATTAAACAGGATGGCTGTTCAGTAAATGTGTGGGGCAGACCAATTAATATTTTCAACGTGCAGCTCCGATTGGTCTACCCCAAATAATGAACATAGACTTTTCTAATTGCTGCCACTGAATTGGAATGGAAGATACCACTAGAGTGCAAAGGGTTAAGATCGATAGGAGCCATGGTATACCTGGGATTACATCGATTTTAGTGAACTTGTCACAGCAATTTCAAATAAAAGCGTGACGCATTAGAGATCCTATTTTCTGGGTTTTATGACGTAGACTTGATTAGATTGGTTGAATGTGAGACACAATCATTCTCGAGATTAGGCGTTTCTATTTAAGAAAATAATTAAGTTTGCTGCTCCAATTCTGAGGAAAAATATCTCAATGCGGACTGTTGAGCGGCCATTAAGGGTATGCGTCCTGCTGAGACTCAGTGGGGCTAGGAAAGACATTTTGAGCCATTCGATCCACCCACCAACTAATGGAATATTTCGGAAAATTAATCTTCTTAGATCCATATTCCTGTATACTATGAGATCCAAGTCAAAATTTCTCAGAGGGTTATTCAATCTTAGATTTGAGGTCAGACAGAAGGGCTGCAAAATTCATTGTATTGCAGGGCCGGGGTGAGTGCATGGTTAGAGTTTGAAAAAAAACATGATTTTGTCAGTGCTTGAAAATTGTTATGTCAGGGTTCTTCACGAAGTAGTGACATACCCGGATTGCTTTCTGTGTGTTTAGTGTAGGTGGAACACAAAAGACTGTATACTACCAAGCAGTTGCGTATCTTCGTGGATTTATCTGTCAGAAACCAACACTCCTTTTTTACATTTGCACATTGATCATTGCCCCTCAACGACGCTCCTCTTAAATCCCCAGTCCCAACTATATGGGTGTTTTATTGGAGCTTAACGATACTTTCGATGTGCAGGGTCACCTCCTGTCGGGTGGAGGATGCCGGATAGAATCACCTAGCACCGACAAGAAATGGTCAGGTTCCTCAACTAACTAACGTAACATAACCAAAGTTAGCATTAAGTTGAAGACAGGTACACCAGCGGTGTGTAGTACTCCTTAGTACACTGTGGGCAATCGGGACTAAGTGGGACTATTGGCCCATGACACCACGCAGTTTCCCTCGGTTGGGATCGAACCGTGATCTTTTCGGTTTGAAGTTCAATGCCGTAACCACTGATCCACTGTGCTCCCATTTCGGTGTTGACTATGATTTCAACGACAATGAATAATGACAATGGACAATAACTGTATTGCCAACCGCATATGTCTCGAAAATTATAATCAGATACCATGACCCTCCACCTCCATTTTGACGGGTATATCAATAAAATAGAAACTTGTTATACTGCACATGCACCCCTGACTTGTCTGGTTATGAGAATCGATTTTTGATAAAGTTATCTCCTCAGAAATTATTAGACTGGCGAGAAAGTTTCAATTGAGAATCATGTAATTGTAGAGAAAACACCCATGACATCAGTAAAAAATAAAGCGACGTTTCCTTTTGTTACTATTTATAAACGAAAACAACAGACAGTTCTCAATTAGTATGGCAAACACACCAGACATTACAACATCAAAAAATACTCCACCAACAACTACAACTGCTGTATCAAAGGCAGCAACTACATACACAGTGTGATACAGCGTAAGGCTTAAGAAAGGTCAATGGAGGTTCCCAAGGATAAAATAGATAAAGGAGATACATACCGCCTATTATGCTACCATAATAGAAGACCACGCATAACCCACAACACCACATCACCTTCGATTACGTATAGTAGATTAGTATAGTTTCCCATAGTAACCAGACGATACTAAGAAGAACGTTAGGTGAGAAGATAAGTTCAGTAGTACCAAAGGCTAATAGTGCCTGTCGTCAATACTATACACCCAACAAGAGTACATGACCAAAAATTTCGTATTCCCACGGCAACAACGTGAAAATATAAGGTATTAGATGGCTAAATTCTTCCAAGATCTAACAGCAGGCCAACCAGGGATGCAGATTGCCCGCACTATACTGCCATACAACTTCCGATATTTTTGGTTTATTTATTCGTGTATAAGGTCACATATTTCTTACAATGGCTAAGCGAGACCACAACATGGATATAAAGCCAGGTCTAGCTAACCGTTTATACCCATGCTGCCCGTTCTTGAGGCCTTCCTCCCCAGGCACTGGTTACATTGTCCTATTTTACCAGTAAAACAGGACGTGTTTACTACAGTGAACAAGCAATGCTTCACTTCCCGTGGTTCCCGTGGTTCCCATGGTGAACTGTCGGACTGCACAGTGATCGACGTCTTTATGACGTCACGAGCGCATAATGACGTCAAACATCTCACTATGTCCAAATCAGGATTGGCCGACAACTAATAAGGTCAACCGTATGTTCTAACTAGGACATCCACCTGTCCCACTTAAGATTTGGCTGGTCCTAATTAGTAGTTACTATCAGCAAATTAGGACATCCGTATGTAATAGTTAGGACTTAGTATGTCACAAGTATGAGTTACTTATAGCTTATTAGGACATTCAGATGTCCCAATCATGATTTAGTATACCCTAATTAGGAGTTACAAACAGATAATTATAATATACTTGGGCGAAAGTTTGTTTTCAGACTGAGGCACTTATAAGTTAGAGTAAAAAGCGGCAGCGTTATTGCGACATGTATTATTTTGTTGGTAGAAAGGACGATGTCAGAAATCGACAATTGTATTTTGACATTTACCTTGTCGCCAGCGTCAACATGACCGCCAACTGAAAGTTCAATCTCATGATATCAGATCCTAATCAGGTGTATGCATTCCATGTCGCGTGCTAACAGAGAGCATACCAGTTCGAATACTATTCATTGGGCCACATGACGCTATCAGCACATTTCAATGAGGACAGAGCTGATACGAGTGAGGACTGAAACAATATCTGACAGGTTTAGAATGGAGAGAAGGTCAACACATCTTGTTTATCCATTTGACTAATTTGAGGGTTAGGTTGGCTGTAACATGCAAACCTCTGTCCTCACAGAGAGTATTATTTTTTTTTATTCAACACGTTCATGAACAATTTATGCGCATCTTTCTACAAAACCTTCTGTCTCAACAATTCGTCGCATATTCTCTCCAACTCGTTTCTCACTCCAGTATCACTGGCTTCTCGACTCGCCATCAGGAGATCCAATCTCTCAGCAGCGCGTTAGGATCGCAAGGAATGATCGTGGTGGTGGTGGTCATTCCCTGTCCGGTGACCGATTTGACGAACGCTTTGTTTGCATCCCACATGGGTTTCACCACCGCCTTCCTCTTCGAAACCTCTGCTCGCTTTCGGTCTCGTTTCTCTGGAATCGTTGTTTTTTTTTATTATGGCATTCGCCCGAACTTAGAAATCGCCATAATTTTTGTAACCCTCTTCGAAGTAACAGTTAGGTTTAGCCAACAAAAGCAGATTCCACAGTCCCGTCGTGTTCTTGAACTTCAACGATCAGATTATAGACCGCGCTCGATGGATTCGTCTTATATAAATTCACGTAATTTTCGGGATTCATATTGCCGGCATCTACCATCGTGTTAGAACTATCCTCAGGCGTGCTTGTAGTAAACACCGATTTTTCGCTCTCCATATCGGTCTCCATTCTGTCTACCTCGGAATAACTCAGCGAAATGTAATGATGCTGGGGAAGACTGGGACGAAGTGCATAACTAGAAGTTGGACCAGATGGTGTGTAACTATAAGTATGACCAGAAGGTCTATATATAATATACCCATAGTAGCTTGCTGTACCAAATGTTCACTACGAGTGGTGAGGTGGTGTTAACCGCAAGCGTTTGGCGCGCGGTTAACTCCGCTTCACCACGAGTGGTGAACATTTGGTTCACATGGCTATATTTTATTTATACCATGATCATCAGAATATTAAGAGTCGCTGTTATTTTTTCTCGATTTTACAGAACAGCAGACGTATGTACGTGTTAATCTATTTTTGTTTACATGAGCATCGGAGGGCGGTACTTCCGCTGTCACTTTTTTCACCGAAACGAAATGGAAAAAGGAAACTGAGCCTGTTTCGTTTGAATAACACAATAATATACTATTTAAGGTTGTGGATGCTTTATTAACATGGGACAATGCAGTTTTGTTAATGTTTGGCATCTTATGAAGTAAACCCGTTAAATTTAGTCAAGTTTGCATTCAGGTCGTCGTCACCAAAGGTCAACTTGGGTGTAGTTCTACTGTAGGTGTAAATTTTAACTATTGAAATCCCATTGCTGGCGTGTTCACCACGGTTGGTGTGTGAAGATCACATTTATGTCATATGCTTTTTATATATAGTAGAACAGATAATCATGGTATACATAACCATAAGTCGGATCATAAGGTTCGTAAATAGATGTCGGATCAAAACGTCTGTTTCTGTTTTCTCTCAAGGGTTTTATTTCTTTGACGATATCTTTTTTGATCTGTTCCTGAGTTTCTGTCACGTGTTTTATTAACTAAATAGTCTTTATTTTCGCCTCGGTGTCGCCCATTCGTTTTATCAGCTTGCTCACTTGAATATTCGTCTTCAATTCTACAAATCAACGAACCGTCTCATCTCTCAACTTGGGATCTTTGATCTTTAAATGACAAATTTATATTTAATTTTTTTTAAATTAATAACTGTTTTTTTTTCCTTTTTAATTTACATTTATTTTTTTTTTATTTTGTTTCTATTTAAATATATAAGAAAAAAACAGGTGATATTGTTTTTTTCTTTCGCCAACTGTCAATCACATCGTTTTTGTGTAGCATTGGCGACGTTATTATTCCGCTTTGCCTCGCGAGGTCTTAGAGATTTCTCAACTTGACGAAATAGGAAAAAACACACCATTTCTACAATTTTTCGAAATTTTCCCATCAGAGTAACGCTGAGCAAAACGGCGATAATTGGAAATATGACGGGTGTCGAAGTCGCAAAAGGAGAAAAATGAAAGCAGGAAAACCCACCGTCTCTACAATTCTTCAAACATTTCCCATTGGAATAAAAACTGAGCAAACAAAGCGATAATAGGAAACAAAATATTCTGTCTAATATTTGAGGCGAGGCGGACTTCGCAGTTTACAAATTCCAATGGGAAATTTGTGTGAGAAACAAGTATCCGATCTCGATGTGAGCTGGAACAGACGGTCTCGCAGATTTTCATTTTTTTCTAAAATACTCCCCATTGGATTAAGCTTGGCTGATCTCTCCCCGAATACCACCTCAGGTGAAATTTTAAAGCTGAGCTAGAATATGTTTCATGCTAAATTCCTATTGTTTTCAAGCTTAATTTGTTTTTTTTTATGAACTGGATTGTTGATGAGCTGCCGTCGGCATTTAACATCTACTACAGATAGTTTAAATTTCCCAGTCTCTCTTCCTTCTCTCATAAACATGGAATCCTTAGAATATCATTAATACTGCATAAGTAACGATAAGCAAGGCAACACAGTTCTTTGCATCAGTTTATATTCTACTCATTATAGGTAATTTGTCTCTTGTTTTGAAACAATTTATTTATATTTTGCTAGTCACATTGTATATAATTTATTGTTTCATATTCTGTCAGTCTTGCTTTTCCAATGGTTGTAACAATTTGTCTTGTAAGGTTGATTGGTTCCTCCAATGGATGAGTTTCTTTCCCAGTGGCTGAAATCTAAGAGTGTTTGTGTGGGTGGTCGTTGGTCTGAAGCGATATTGTTTTACATAAGGGTCAAGTTTTGAGAGCCTTATTATGTACTTTGGAACTTGTTATCGTTGAAATTTAATCACTATGAATATTTGCTTGTTAATGTTCATTCGGGAAATTCATCAGCAATAAATTGTAATTTTACTTCTTGTTGTTACTGTTTTAGGCAATTATGTGACTGAAGGCCCATTTTACATCGCCGAATTCTTGTTTTGAAGCAAAACAAAATACAAATGAAATAATTTAATAATATTGTGGAGAGAATTAAAACTGAACATGAATAACAGCGAAGGCGAAGCAAAATAACTTCCAGACCCCATCGCGACAGAACATAAAACCTAAAAAAATCAAAATTAGCGGGTTGTAAATTGTTTCTATATTTTAATCAGGCACTCATTCACATACCTGGACAGGATCCACACATTAATGGACAGTCCCATTTAACGTCGGGATAAATGCAGGATTCAGGTTGAAAGACAGACCCGCAGTTGATATGTTCAGTTACTGGGCATTTCTCTGGAAATAAAACAAGGAATACATATACGAAAGGAATGTTCATAAAGTAACAGACAACATTTATGACAAGCAAACATTAAGAAAAGGAAACAGTAAAATATTGTTGGCGTTCTCGCAGCTGGAAGGCAAAGAAGTCGAAGTGTAACCCGATGTTTGAAAAAAATATTATCGCCAAGTGAAGAATATATCATTTCCACCAATCGAATAGGTCAAGCCTTTGACTGAGGTTTTCGTGATAATATTTCCTTCAGTGTTCAATGCCCAGTCGTATAGGATTGTTAGACAATTGCTGTTCAAGCTTGGATCGTATGCCGTATGCACTGAAGGGCATAAAATAAAACCATTTCATAATTTGTTATTCGCGGCAGTACTATACAGCAACACAGTTCCAACTGAACTTATGATTGATCCGTTCAGAGAGAGGGAAACAAGAAAAACTTGTAACTTACAGGCAGTTGCTCAGCACACGTGCGTGCAATGTTTATTGACAAAGCTGAATCACACGGGCAGTTTGTATCCGGAATTTTACAATACTCTACCTTTATGTAAAGGATAATAATAAAACACTTGACCAAGGGTATTTGGAGAGATGAGGGCGAAGCTCGAGACCATTATCTCGTCGAATACCCTGGTTCGAGTGTATTACCCGACTTAAAACCCACTTTATATTAAATTCTTGTTTTAATGCTAAAAAATGAAATAATTTTATCATATTGTGCATAGAAATTTAAAATGTGAACAGTTTGATCGGCAAGTTATCATCATTTGGGATAACTCAACAGCTGGGACAACAACTCGCTGAATACGGATATTTCAGTGAAAACTAGAAGTAAAAACCTCGGTCAGATGAGTATCGATGTTTGTCTAAGAGCAATAGTTTGTATTGAAAGAATGACCAGTCGATCTTCCAATAATGCCCGTTTATTCTTAAAAAAATACGGTACGTGTATTGTTCCTGGTGGTTAGCCTAACAATGGAGGTGACGGAAATGGGGTTGCCGGCAATGGGTAACTATAAATAAAACTAAACTGAGTTTGTGGTTTCATCTGTCGGGCACAATACTCCTTTAGAGATATCGCTCTGTTTATCCTCAAACGTTATATGAGTATTTGACCAGTGAGAATGTACATGCACACCAAACGTTCCCTGTAACTAGTTCATTAAAATCGACCTGAGATCAATTTTAGTGAATGAGGTTTAGAAACCTGACGAACGTGAGATTAGTTTTAGCAAATAATGTGTATTTCAACTTTGTACCTTATGTAGCGACTAAAACTGTCCAATGCTGTTCACAAAAATCGCCAGCCAGTTTTTGACAAAAAACATAGCTTATGGCCAACTGTTTTCGAGATAAAAACTAAAATATTTAATTATTCAGGAAATGTTTTCTGTAAATGTCGTCTGCTATTTATATTAGGTTAGCAGTTAATGAAAGAGAAGAGAAGACTAATTCTTCTTTCGAAACCACCTCCCAGACTAAGTTACTACATCGAAGTTGACGCTCGACATCATTCTCGTATTAATTCGTGTTGTGAACAATATTTCCGCAATGAGCTATTTGATAGTGATTATGTGGTAACTTACTTTGTTTATTTGCAAAAGGTGTCAATTTTGGCTATTCAAACAACGAGAATGTACTCCAAGCATTCCCTTTCAACAACTCTGTTTTGCAGCCAGGCTGAAACATCATTAGCTATCTGGTGGACACACTTCTAGTGCTCTATTTCCTTGGTAGATAATCGTCTCCTGGTGGAGAGGGATTGGTCATCCCCTAATAGACGCGACCTCAGGTGGCGGAGAGAGGACGGCCTGCTCAATTGGGCAGGTTTGCTGGTTTGAAATTAGCAGGCTTGCTCAATTGAGTTGGTTTGCTGCGGAATGTTCAAATACAGAGCCCCCGACTAAAATGGTTCTTTCCTGCTATAACATGTTGCAGGCACCTTGTTCTCCCGTGAGGTGCATTCCGTGAGGGCCCGGGAGGAAGGAATCCTGGCAGTGGAGGACACAGTGGCCCCGGTAAGGACAGTCTCCATTTTTGGAGATACCTGTCCAATACACTGCTTCGGCCCTAACTTCGGAAGCAGATGGAGGGTCAGATGCATCCGGTTTGGCCAATCGGGAGCACCCGGAAAGGGTTCTACGTCAGGGGGATCGGGGGGGGGGGGGTCATTCAATCAGTTATTTCTTTTAACTCAATTTTATCATTGCTAACATAAAAATTATACTGATTTTTAATGAATTTCGAACTTTTTAACCAAATTCCGTTTTCTTGCACTGTATCCGTCAGTTGTCAGTAATGATGTTCATTGCAGTGGTTTCACAAAATCGTAGAATGAATGACCTCCTTCTGAAGACCTGGCACTATCCACATTTGACTGATCAATCTGTCAGCGGTAATGCTTTTGCATCAACGCTAGCCGAGTATGCTTCATATGTACTTCTGATGCTGTTCGCTGGATATACCACATCACCCTCACACTGGGCTCGGAATAAGGGTGGAATGCATTTGTTGAAGAACCAATTACTTATCACAATATGGCTTTAATACCAAACAAAAAGAATTTGAAAATGACACTATGGACTCTGACTGAGATATCGATAATAGTGATTTGTCAAAACTAATACCTAGCCTCAATTTATAATTATATAGTCGCCAGAAGAAGGCAAACAGGCAACACACATTTATCTGTTTGCCTTAGACATTGGTATAGCAGGTTCTGTAAAAGAACTTAAAAATCGAGACCTGGCGGCATTTTGATACATTACAGAAGAGGAAAGGGAAAAAAATATAGATATGGACGTGAATATTTTTTACCATAAATCCCTAAACGAAAGCAAAGGAGTAGCGAGAACAAGAAAAGTGCCTGGCATCGACGAATTAAAAATTGTGAAAGAAATGAAACAACAAGGTGTAACCAATGTGAAGAGAATTCAGATCAAAAGAGATGGAGCTGTAATACATACAAATACATATATTGCTATTCAACGTCTGTATTTGTATATACTAGTGATGTACTACAAAATAAAATTATCTATCTATCTATCTATCTATCTATCTATCTATCTATCTATCTATCTATCTATCTATCTATCTATCTATCTATCCATCCATCCATCCATCCATCCATCCATCCATCTATCTATCTATCTATCTATCTATCTATCTATCTATCTATCTATCTTTTAACTTTTAATTCTAGCCAGCCTCCAAAATCGACCAAAATTGTACGTTCCAAATCCACTTCGATGCTTCAACTGTCAAACGTGCTATAAAGTTGGTCAGAATAGTTGCAGGGGACAAAGAGAGTATGCTTCAACTGTGGTGAGCAACACACTCAGCCAAGTAATAATTCCACAAAATGTTGTAACTGTCAGCGCAATCATACAGCATCATCTAAAGATTGCCCTGTGTGGAAAAAGGAAAAAGAAAGATACAAAAGGTAAAGTGTGAAAAAACAGGTTAACTTCAAGGGTGCCATGGACATTGTAACACCCATGTCCGGCATCAATTCAACATCACCATCATACGGAACTGCACTAAAGCAAAAACTACCAACAAAATCAGCCGAATGCCAGACACCATATACATGGCTAAACAGTACTATTCTACCTTCTTTGCAAGCCATCATTATTGGACACTCAGATACATTAGAACCTAAATCAACCCAAACGCCATCAACTACCCCAATAACAACTGAGAAAATAAAACAAAAACAGGAACATGTAATTGATACACCTAAGGCAGAAGCGAATAAGGGCCCAAAAACCTAAGTCAGAATAGAGAAATTGACTAAACAAACTAAAACCCGATCTGAAACACAGACCACAAACAACCAAACCTGAGTCAGAGTCAGAAATGACGTCAAGACAAAGAAAACAAGAAAAAAGAACAACAAAAAGTAAACTCAAATACAACACCTAAATATTTAAAAAATGTCACGAGCAACATGTTTGAAGGGATGGAGGACATGTCAGTCCACGAATGCATCGATGAAAGCTTCTCTTACCAACTACGCCTAAATTCTTCTCAGGGTAAGCTCCCACGTATAACTTCACCAAAAAGAAACACGGGGACAATTTCGTCCATGCATCCACCATCTAAGTCACCACCCAAACATGGATAATACAACTAAACACAATATTATACAATGGAATTGTCGAGGTATTAAAGCGACTTTTAATGAGCTGGGCCTTTTATGTCAAAAATATAAGCTTGCTGCTTTTTGCCTGCAGGAGACTCTTTAACCCATTACCCAACGTAACGGCCAAAACCGGCCAGCGCTATTCTAAATAATCGCCAATTAATTTTCATTATTTTTTTTCATTTTTTGTCTCAAAAACATAGGTTATGACACCTCACTGGAATGAGACAAAAAATGAAAAAAATAGTTATTCAAGAATTCTTTTTACAAGTGTCGTCTGCTTTTCATGCTAGGTAAAGGGTTAAAGAAACCGGACTCTAGAGATTAAGCATTGTAGTTCATATAACACCTGGGCAAATGAAGACGATCTTCATGTCCGTGGAACGCCTGTCTTAGTTAGAAATTACATCATTCACTATTCTGTACCTTTAAACACAAATTTACAGGCTGTGGCAGCACGCCTAACATTAGATAAAACAGTTACACTGTGTTCGATTTGCATTTCACCAAATAACCCTCTTCATCTGAATGATGCTGAACAACTTGTACACCAACTTAACACCCCATACATTTTGATGGTGATTTTAATGTACACAGCCATCTTTTGGGAGATTCCTACAGCAAGAAAGATTTAAAAAGTAAAACTGTAGAAGAGCTCCTTACAATATTCGACTTGTGCTTGTTAAACGACGGGTCAGACACTTCCCTGTACCCTCATTTGGTTCTAACACTTCAGTTGATCCTACAATTGCATGTCATTCAGCCTTCCTTGATTTTTCTTGGAAGATTGAAGGTGACTTGTGCGAGAGTGTCCACTTTCCAATCGTGTCGGAGAGTGTAGTTTAGTTCCGGTAGATGATGAATAGAGCCCCCCCCCCCCCTCCCCCCCATCCCCAGTGGGACTTTAAAAAGGCTGACTGGGACACTTTCTTATCGCTTTGTTCTGAACGCACACGGGAGAGATTTGAGGAATGTGCTGGCCAAATAAAACATTCCCCTACAGAGTTAATTGACATTACAAACACAGTCATTCCTAAAACCTCGGAAATCCTAAACGTTTCACCAAACCGTGGTTTGATAATGACTTTAACGAATCGCAGAACGGGAATTTAATAAGTCACAAACCTCATAACATTTAGTCAAACTACGTATATACATCGGGCAAAAACCCGATGAATTATAAAACAAAAAAGAAGCGTTCTGGAAAGCCTATGTCTCTGAACTTAACCAGCTCAATCTATTAATACATTTTGGAAAATGATTAAAAACATTAAAGGAAACAAAAAGGCACAAAATCAACTGTACAACATCTGAAAGATAACAACACACTAATTACATCAAAAAAGAAATTTCAAACAAATTGGCCTCCACATTTTCTAAACATTCGTCTTCTGAAAACTGTAATCCAGAATTCATAAAAATTGAAAAAAACTGCAGCAAAATCAAAAAACAAATAAATATATTTACCTCCAATAATTTAGATGGTTACAATGAACCTTTCTCTATGGAAGAGAGTAACTCCTTGCATATAGCAAAAGATACTGCCACGGGATCCGACGAAATACACTACAAAATTTTAAAACATCTGCCTGAATCATCTCTCGAACTGTTATCAATTTTCAATGAAATATGGGTGACTGGCCAGTTTACACCTTCCTAACGAAAAGCAACAATTATTCCCATGCCAAAGCCTGATGAAGCCACAGCAACCCAAGTAATTACAGGCCTATCACCCTAACAAGTTGCCAATGTAAAACCATTGAAAAGCATGATCAATGATCGACTTGTCTGGTTTCTGGAATCGAACAATCTGCTTGCGAATGTTCATCGACGCAATTTTTGTTTCTAAACATTTTGCTAATCCATGGAACCCTGCGTATGACTGTGTCTCAGATCCCCAAAATGTTGAATTTTTTAACCGTCACAAGAAACATATTCCTCCATTGGGAATTAGAAGTAAACCCCATATGGAGTCCGCCAAAATTGAATCTGATTCGATAAAAGAAAACCGTAAACCACATTTCCCTCCTTGACATCTTAAAAAACCTACAGTTATTTTGGACCTTGCTTCTGCCGAAAAGTCCGAAACAAATTCCTCACAGTCTAAACAGCAATATGCTGAAATTAAATCCAAGTACAGTGCATATACAGGTATCTATACGGATGGATCTAAAGATGGTGACAGAGTATCATCACTGATGATCAGATCACCTTACTCCGAATACCAAATACAAGTTCTATTTTCACAGCTGAAGGTTAAGCTTTACAACTTGCGCTTGAACACATCGAGAATGTGCAGGAACGGAAGGTGATTATATTTTCCGACTCACTTTCCTCTTTGATTGCTTTTGTCAACCCCAAGTTGATAACTCTCATTTTGGAACTTCGTGAGAAGTGGAATACTCTCGTGTCTGCTCAATATGATACATGTTTTGCTGGTTACCTGGATATGTAGGTATCTCCGGTAGCAAAAGGGCCCAAAATTATTACAAAAGTGAGACATTTTACATAGATGACAAATCGAGAAAACACACGATTTTCGCTCTATTTCCCGATGGGGAGCGCGAATCGGGTCAAACACAAGCCATTGACGCGGAAAATCAGTAATCGAAATTTCTACCACTTTCGGCCAAGTATGATTTTACGGTCCAAATTCTCTATGTTCGACTCGAACTCTTCGAAATTTATATAAAATCATGTTTCCCGGTCAGAAGAAGAAATTATTACAGAAGGGCTAGAAAACTATTACAAAAGTGGGAACCTCTTACAAAAGGGCTAAAAAATCATTACAAAAGTGGGGACCTCTTACAAAAGAGCCCAAAAATTATTACATAGGTGGGGACCTCTTACAAAAGGGTAAAATATTACAACAGTGGTCGCGACAGCCGTTGTTACTTGTGCTCAGATCACCACAATCTGATTGTCCAATAAAAGTTCTATTTTCACAGCTGAAGTTAAAGCATTGCAGCTAGCGCTTGCACACATCGAGAATGTGCAGGAAAGGAAGTCGATTATATTTTATATTGCTTGCTTTACTCCACCCGAAGTTGAAGAACTCTCTTATTTTGGATATTACTGGTGAATATCCGTCTAGTAACCTTTGTAGGAAAGATAAAATTATTCTAGCACGATGTCATATCGGTCATACAAGACTAATACATTTCTTTTTGTTAGAGGGTAATATGCGAGCAGAATGTGTTCCTTATCAGTAGGTGTTGACAGTGCAACACATTCTTTTGCACTGTACAGATTTTAATCTTGAGAGACAGCAATATTTTAATTTTGCGTCTCTTCGAGATCTGGTTTCATTTTCCATTACTGTGTTCACGCCTTATTTTTATTCTCTCATATTTCATATTTCATCGACTCGTTTTTATTTACTTCATGGAAGATAATCACCTTTTTAAATGCATACTTGTCATCGCCAGGATATAGTCTTAGCTGCTGGTGTGGCGTAAAGCATCAATAAAAAATAATTAAGCGTCCATCGAGAATTGTCGTTCTTAGACTATTTCCTACCGTTTGATGTTTGCGGTATTGTAAATATCATAACTCGATTTCATAGCACATTTTCTATTTTGTACTAGAAGAACACACTAGGCACCCTTCCACCACCCCACTCAGTCGAAGAGAGTTGTGGACGAGGATCCCGATGTTTTCTCCCCAAGGACAACATGCACGACAATCAGTATGACATGGCTATAAATATTACAAGACCAGCAACATCAGCTTGTACACTGCACATTCCCCAAAGTGTCGATATGACCGTTGGGAACTTTGTCGGTGTAATTATGACACATAACTGCGCACGCGGCGGTAGATGTTTCCATTAGTATAATCCCAGTTTGGACAAGGTTATTTAATGGCATCACAATGTAAACCAACGCACGCTCGGAAAGAAAGAATTCCGAAAACTGACCAGAAATCATTCATGTTAGTCTCTACATCTCAGAAGCGTTTATTGAAGTGTGGAGATGACCTATTTATCGATAAAGCCAATTCGTGAATATTCTTTTACTACAGCGGTATATACGCAGAACGACACGCATGTGAGCACGGGTTAGTCGATATGGCAGCGCGGATGTATAGAATGAGAGTCCGCGATGGCACAAGTGTCATATCGATTAATGTCATCCACACACGCGGGTCATTCTGTGTTTATTACACGCCTTCGCATCTGTAAAAGCAAGTATCAGAAGGACTCTCTGCAATTCATTTGACAACTCGTCTCCTGAGTTGTAATGTGTTCTATGTGCCACTAGAACACATTGGAACTCAGTGGACGAACTATCAACAAAAAAAACACGTTTTATCGTCAACCAAATTTGCGAGGGTAACCCGTGTTACCCCTTTTTAGCTATCGCTAGCGATTCAAATTGTAATGGTGGTGCACAATTTGTAGAAAATTCCAGTGAAATTCTATGTAAAAATAATCCGTCAACGATTTCCGTTCCACACATATGTGCCGAACAGATTTTCATTTTCCGCATGGTTTAGAGTAGCTGAAGGTGGGGATTACATAGAACAGGCGTGTAATAAAATATAAAAAAAACACACACTGCTCTGGTAAATGAAGCATTTCCCCTCTAAATTCATGGATGGTCCATTCACGTCTTTCTGGCACCAGTAACAATTTGTATAACACGCCTATTACTTTTCCTTCAGTTACATACAGAAAAGTGGTCCATGCGGATTTCCGTTGACAGACAATTTTCCACCTAAAGCCATGAAATCCATCAAAAATAGAACTAAAGTTCATTCATTTTTGGAAACAAAAATCGAAACGTCGACTTCTGACCCCGATCAACTCGGAAGATGTGGGGACAGCCGATAAATCGAATGCTAAATGGAATAGTAACAGAGTTTTAAAGTTTGAAAATTTTTATGTAACATGTCTGATTTTTTAATTTAATGGTTTCTATGTCATATAGGCGTGTAATTAACACGGAACACCACAATGTGTCAATGCGTTCGTCAATACGGCACTCGGGCCATCACGGAAGGATAGAACTCCATCAAGGTTGTACCTGTCGTTCAGTCCTTCCGCACCGGCACTCCTGCCGTATTGGCAAACGCATTCACACATCGTGGCGTTCTATGTGTATAAAGTAAACGATCTATTAAGGTAGCTACATACTATTTTCACAGAGATCTCCAACATAAGGTTCCTGGCAAATGCATCTACAGGTACTCAAGTCTAAAGATCCGCTATTCTTGCACATTTTCATTTTCTCTGCACATTCTAAAATTAAAAGAGTGAAGAATTCTTTGTTACCAACAATTGAATTATCTTTAACGATAGTGTTTATTATATTGATTTAATTATGTTAAATATAAAGATGCGGAGGAACTAAATGTATGGCAAATATACAATTATGTACTTTGGTGGTGGAGAATATAAGTTTTTTGGGATCATATCAAATCATATTTACCACGGCAAAAGTTCATAAGTGTTTTATTATATATACTACCATCAAAACACAATCTTCTATTTGTCACTCAAAAGTTCACTTATATCAAACCAGAAATACTTTTATTTAACAATAAAATAGTTATCGTCTGCAGAATAACATAAAAATAAACAATGCTATGGAGATTACGTCGATTGCAATAGAACTAGAAGCGTATTTCCAAAAGCTATATTTAGAAAGTTGATATTAACTGGAAAACCGGTGTATGGGTATAAGATCCAGTCAACAGAAATGTGGTTATTTAAAAATACTATAATAAATAGACAATAGTTCACTGCTTGGAATAACGTACGATGTTTATTCTCAAGTGGGATGCGGAAGGTTACTTTCACGAGGCGCTAGCCGAGTGAAAATAATCCCCGCATCCCACGAGAGAATAAACATCGTACGTTACTCCAAGCAGTGAACTATTGTGTTTATAATATTTCCTTGATAATATCTGCAACACAAATACCCCTCTTGCGTCATCCAAGAGCAGTTTCCTTAGGTCGCTCAATTTGTTTTGACGGTTAGAAAAATCGGCGCATGAACACAAAAACATGAATGAATGAACTGATGATTATACGTCATCAGAAAGGAATGCAATGACGCTCGTTTTCAAATGGAAGTTCAAGTGACGTGAGATATGAACTTATGAAGGAAATCAACACATTTTAAAAAAATAATTCAATCAGTCACCATGAATGAGAAGTCATGTTCAACTTTTTATAACTTTGTGTGGATGTGTACATAGTTATTGTTCGCTGTCAGTTTGAATATCAAGAAGAATATTTGTCGAAGTGGATTGGTCGTTATCGCTGGATTTCGAGGAGGAACAACTGCAATGGTAAAAGTAGTCCGTCATGACTGGGAGTAGGATATCGCCGTGGGAGTTGAATAACACTTTCGAGGTCGTGGGAGTAGGATATGGTTTTTATTTTCAAAGGAAAAAGCAGTAGAAATATAATAATAATTATTATTGTACAAGAAGATTAGATGAACTAATGAGAGGCATATTCAAGCGTCTATGGGCTCAGCGATATTTTGTACCTAAATTAAATCGGGTTCACTACTGAAAATAGTGATATATATTGTCCATTTCACATGCCAGGTGTGATACAACGATGAAATGACCCTTTAGTTCTATGGCTGCAGCATTACCCTTTTAACGACAAATTGAGAGAGAGAGCGATGTCGCCATGGCAGGTACATGTTGAACACATTGAATGTTTTGTCCTGTCAACGAGGACAGGAAGATGTATTTTATTACATGCATAAGAGTATGTGAAAGAAGGTCTCGTGACAACCTGCAAGTCACTGGGATTTATTTGGTGAGGCTTTGGTTTATGACAGCCTTTTCTTTTTTTATAAACAGTAATTGATTTCACTTAAATGAACTTGGCTTCTGCGAATAGGCAAGTCCTATATTACCGCTTCTGTGCCCTGTATTACATTCTAGATCATCGTTTATTATTATCCAGTCACTGTCTGCCATGTCTGCTACAGTCACCGGATGTAAATCGGGTCTTAGGATTCAGTACAACATATTAATTATAAACCTAAGTTATTCTCGAACGACTATCACCGCGTACTGTGATCTATGTCCAGTTTTTTAGCCAAGTTTTGATACCGGCGCTGCCAATATATTGCTAAAAACAATGTTTCTATTTTTAATTAATTTACAGCTACACCTATGGAATGGAACAGGCACTATCTTGTCATGGATTATTGCACTAATTGCAGTAATACTCTATCCTATGACCAACTTACTGATGGCAGTTCCCTACATATGCACGTCTTTGTTAAACATCACTTTATTAACCAGCACTCACTGTTTCCCGCCAAACTTATGTCATTATCTGTCATCTCTCCATCAGCTTTATCACGGATCAGTTTAGATTTAGTATATTTATTGACAGCGCATATCTGGTGAGTTTGCATTTTATTTTTATGTGTTTCGATCTCATCGCATACTGCATATTTCGATACATCTCGACACATTTCGTATTCTGTCCAAACTTTATTATATGTGCAATATTCTGTAAAGTCATGAATGGTGTATATTTATTTTATAGGTTTTTGACTCCAGCAAGTAGATGCAATAAAGAACTAGAGAAACAGAATTTACTGCCACCAGTAAATTCAAGTCTGTGTGAAAAGGGTTAAAGTATCAGGAAAAAACTATATAGAAAGAGAATATATGGAGGCTTATTTTCAGGAGTAAAATATTTTTTCAACAAATCAGAAATGGATATTTGTTAAGAGTATTTACAGGTATTCATAAAGGAATCAGAACAATTTTTCTAAGAAATCAGAAAAGGCATATATGTGCACAGCATTTAAAGGTTTCGATCGATCAAGGAATCAGAAATGGACATTACTAGTTCTGCCACTTATTTGAATGAAGATTTTCATGTATATTCTTCAGATTTCCATTATAATTTTTATAAAATGCAATTCCTTACAGTTCTGAAAAATACGCACTTTATGACCTCTCTTGACCGCATTGAGATGAACCATATTTTGAACCTCCAGCAAGTGCAACTCATTCGATGTAGGCCCGATGTCCATAAGTCATACCAAGCCTGAAGTATGAGCATAAACCACTTTAAAAATTTTGGCTCCGCCAACTCTAGATCTGCCATATTTGTAGATGAGAGCAAATATTCATATCAGCTAAAAATGTTAAGGTACATAGTACCTCTGGAAAATATATTGCAAGTGAAATAAATTCAGTAATACTGGAATATAGACGTCAAAAGGTCTTAACCCCCCCCCCCCCGAGCCTATCTGAAGGCTTATTGGCATTTGCAAAATACCGAGGTCCCATCGATGCCCATGTGTGTTTTGAGCAACATTGCGAGAATGGAAAGGGTTAAGATTACTCTGACCCTGCATTAAATAAAATTTTAGGGACCCATATTAAGACATGAAGAGGATTAAAGTAGTCCGATTTAAATCCTCCATTATAACCCTTTAAAAATGACCTCATTTCAATGGGGGTCATAAGCTATGTTTTTTTTTTTCAAGCAAAAATAAAAAAAATAATGAAAATTGAATGGGAATTTCTGTGAATAACATGTCCGATTTTCGCGTTACGTTGAGTAAAAGAGTTATGGGTGCTTTATTGAGAGGGTTAAAGCAAGCCATTTAAAAAGTACACATCGTCACCGTGCCTCTTCGCAGGCAATCGGGATTATATGCCTTGCCAAGGACACAACGCAGATACACCTGGCGGTGTGGGAACCGTGAACCTTTTCAGATTAAAATCCAACGCCGTAACCTCACCGCCATCACGCGCCTGTCTGATCCATTTAAAAGACCTTAAATGCATCTAGGGTCCTAAACAAGGCGTACGGGAAATAAGATGGTTGGATTTTAAGAATGGCTGTTGTAAACAGAGGAACAATGTGACAGAAAACCTACAAAACGTTCTGCTGTCGCGGGTTAAATGAAAGTATTTGGACCCGTATTGAAGTATTAAGAGAGTTAAAAAGAGGCCATTTAAATATTCTATTTTATTATAATTGTGATAGGTGTTTTGAGAAAGCCACTCACCATTGCTTCTTGAAACCCGTCGATTTTGAATTATGGTTGACAATAAATAATTTAACAGAGCACAAGAGTTCCTAAGTGTTTGCAGTGACCAGTATTTGTTAATCAGGGCCGATTCTCAAGTGATGCCTATGGGGAAAATTAACGGACAATACTCGGCTTTGAAATTGGACTTGGCCACTGGGGGTTAAAAGATATTTAAACTAATAGACCAATAAAGACTACTTAAAACGAGGTCCCATCGATGCCCATGCGTGTTTTGAGCAACATTGTGAAAACAGAAAGTGTTGTCATTATTTCTGTATTGCAAAAGTAAAAGTTTGGGGACCTATATTAAGATATTTAGAGGGTTAACATAATCCTTTTAAATACTCCGTTTTGACCCTTTAAAAACGAACTGATTCCAGTGAGAGGTCATAAGCAATGTTTTTCAAGCAAGAATGAAACAAATAATGAAAATTGAATGGAAATTTCCGTGAATGACGCTGGCTGGTTTTCGCCGTTATGTTGGATGAAGGGTTAAGAATGCCTTACTTTGGAAGGTACATCTGTCAAGATGTCCGATTTCATGTAGAATTAAATGTTATAGAAAGAAAAGTGTAAAAACATTCTGCAGCCATGAGTTATATGAAATGTGTTTGTACTCACATTGAAGTATTAAGAGGGTTAAAAACAGACCATTCAAATATTCCATTTCATTACTTTGTAATTGTGATAGGTGTTTGGAGAAAGCCACACACCACTCCATCCCGAAACCTGTCGATCCTGAGTTATGATTGAGAATAAATAAATTTTAAAAATACATTGAATTGCGAAGGGTTCTTTCTTCAACAGGAATTAATTTTGTAACAAGATATTAAATAAACATACAATGATATTCGATGTTACAGCTTTCTCTCTGATATCTTTAAATAATGGTTATTTGTTTCAGTGGACTCACTTACCAGGTCAGTCCGTCACTATAACAAAAACATTAAGATAGGATTGATTGTATTGGGGTTATCATTATCGGTGTTCACAAACAGAGCATAGAAGACAAAAATATTACAACCACACCATCAAGCCATGCCTTCTATGAATGTTATTTATTTATTTATTGGGTTTAAGGACACTTTTGACAGCCACTGTCATCTTGTGTCGGACAGTTTTACTGGTGGGGGAAGCCAGAGTACCTCTACCTACTGAGACACGACGCCCCTTCTATGTATGTAACTGGAATACTATGGAGGTTTATTGTTTGGGGATAAATAGTTTTAAAGAATTCAGAAATAGGTTTTCATTAACAGTATTCAAAGATATTCATTCAGGAATCGGATCAATTTTTCCAAGAAACTAGAAAAGGCATATATGTTCACAGCATTCAAAGGGTTCAGTCAAGTGAATTTATCAGGGGTCCAACAATGTGATTTCCAGCAATTCTAAAAATTCACTCAATGATCCCTGTTGACCTCAGTGACTATGCCCCATATTGTGAATCTCTATCGATTATCGACTCGTTTGGTGTTGGTCCCAGGTCTATACATCATACCATGTTTGAGCTAGGAGCGTTACACACTTTCTAAAATTTTGAAGACACCAACTTTTTTCGTGTAAAAATGCAAGAATTAACATCGGGAATGCATTTGTGGGTCGAAAAATGGGGCTTCCTGTAATTCAGAAAATGCACTGAATGCCCCTAGGTAACCTCGGCGGCCTTGATCCATATTTTGCCCCCCCCCCCCTCACACTGAGGGTCGACTCATTTGTTGTTAGACCTAGGTCCATTCATCGTAGCACACTTGAGATATGAGCGTGTTCCACTTTCCAAATTTTTGGCCACGGCCACTTTTTTACGTAAACATGCATTAATGCACTTTGGGAATGCATTAGGGGGTCCAAAAATGTGATTTCCATCAATTCTGAAAAATGGACCCAATGACCCCTAGGTGACCGCCGTGACCTTGACCTATATTTTGAACCTCTATCGAGTATCGACTCATTTGGTGTTGGTCCCAGATCTATGCATCATACCATGTTTGAGATATGAGCGTGACCCACTTTCAAAAATTTTGACCACCCTCACTTTTTTTCGTATAAAAATGCAAGCATGACCTTCAGGAATGCATTAGTGGGTCAAAAAATGTGATTTCCAACAATTCTGAAAAATGCACTCAATGACCCCTAGATAACTTCCGTGACCTTGACCCATATTTTGAACTTCCGTCGAATGTAGCCTCATTTGGTGTTGGTCCCAGGTCCACGCCTGAGATATGGGCGCGACCCACTTTCAAAACACACTCACGGAGACCCCTAACGCCCCAGGAATCTGAAAAATATAAGGTGCCAAGAACATGTGACTCTCTGTCAGTATGCCAAAAATCAACGAGATAGGGCAATTCGTTTTCGAGTTATCTTGCGGAGAAAGAAGTGATGAGAAGACAGAAGACAGGAGAAGAAGAAGAAGAAGAAGAAGAAGAAGAAGAAGAAGAAGAAGAAGAAGAAGAAGAAGAAGAAAAGAAGAAGAAGAAGAAGAAGATTTAAAAAAAAAGAAAAAGAAGAAAGAAGAAGAAGAAGAAGAAGAAGAAGAAGAAGAAGAAGAAGAAGAAGAAAAATAAAGAAAAAGAAACCGTAGAAAAACAATAGTCTCTATGTTTCACAGAGACTAATTATTTGGATGTAATAAAATGTTATAAAACCTTGATTCCATTTGTTTGCCCGTTGGAAATCACCCCCGGTTACACTTGAACATCTCCAAGTGCAAATTGACCCTATTTATCACTTCTGACATTTATTTACACAATTCTAATATACAGTTTAATCTGACAACATCTGTAACTTGACGAACACTGTGATGTTCCACAGTGTTGGCTGCGTGGTTTCCCATTGTGAGCTATTACTGTTACCAATGTGACTGTTGTGTTTTTGTTACTACTGTAACTGTGATAGACTGTTGTCGTGAATGTCTCGCTTTACTGGCGCTTCGTTTAAGGGGACGTCCAACCTAACTTTGGTCAAATTTCAGGTAATTTTCTTCCAAGTAAACAAAAGACCCAAAATGAATAACCCTAATAAATTATATACCAACATGTTTGGAATGAAACATAGAACATGGAAACTGAAATTTGCCATGGACTGCAGCCATGTGGTAGATAGCGCCGCCTGAAAGTCTGCTATGGCATAAGTAACCGACCAGAGTTTAGACAATAAAATACCTTAAATTTGTTGAATAGTTAAATTCTGCAATCCTTCTAGTACAGACTCGGAGAAATCTTTTTATCATTCTTGCAAGGAACAGACCACAAGACAAATTGTAATTTAGGATGCCTACATTTCAAAAGGACTGTCATTTTTCTTGTGTTTGTTTACCTTTTATGAAGTCCACCAAGGGTCAAATCCACACTGTTCAAGAGAAGAAGTATGGAGTCATGAGAGAGTGCATCAATGAAACATGAAGAATGTCCAATGTGGCTTTTGTGAGTCTGCTGTGACCATACCCCCCCTGCTGTGACCATACCCCCCACAATCCTGTGCCATTTTTATCAAATTGGTAACATACGATGAGATTGATACACCAAAAAAGGGTGAACTGCCAAACTTCCTCATTTAGTGTTATATGTGTCCATTTCTGTGGTTGCATGAGCAGTGACAGCTGCCAAGAGTATGTTCAAGTGTGGCCAAAACAACAAAAAATGACCTGTCCTGCATACTGAATACTTTCACCAATCGGCTACACTCAGTTGGACATCCTGGCTTCCATTTCATTTATGTACATGATTTGGTATGCTTCATTTGTTTTGGAAATATCGACCTTCCGTAGTTGCTGTTTGGGGAGGCTTGACTGTTGAAATCTCATGAGATTTAAGAACATTAATAAATGACCTGCTTACCAATACTAATTTTATAGGTGGGGGGTTACCGACCCGAACAATATCAGAATTGTGTTGGTTATTAAATTCATTTATCTAACCACTTATGACACGTTGTGATCTCATTTCGGTAATTCGTGTGAATTTTTGTCTGCCTAGCGAAATTTGTCTATTTCTGTCCACAGAGTATCAACACACATAGACTTTCGCAACTTTTTGGTGAGAACAGCGGTCAAAATCGACGTTGATCCGTCTTATACACAATGCGGTTGTGTGAGGGAGAAAATTAAATTAGGGTGGGGTAAATGAGGAAAAATATTAGTGCCCAGTGTTTTCTAAGGCGATTTTTCACACTGAATCCGAATCAATTGGAATTTCCTACCTAAGGTTATGTTTGACCCCCGAAAATTCAATTTATTCAAAATGGCGGCCAAAAATATGAGATTTTTGGCAACTTCGGGTGAAAATTCTAACAAATATGACTTGTATGGTATCGATATATAGGTTTTAGGGGTCACTGAATGTGTTTTTCAACATTTCATATCAACCCAAGCAACATTTATGCTGAAAAGTAAATAAAGGAACATAAAATAACGCAATATCATTATATTTCATCATAATGTTTCATAGCCACTTTAAGATACAACCGTAACTTCACACAAAAATTTTCATCAAAAGACTGTTCACGTTATCAGTAACCTTATCCTCAGGTTTGATAGCATTTCTTATACTATTACATAGTTCATCCCGAGTAAACTTCTCAACACGTTTCTTTCCAGTCTTTTCATCTTTCACTAAGCGTTGTTGACGAATATTAGGTGCCAAAGTGAGCCTTAAATAGACAACCTCCGAAATTAGTTCTTTTTCTGACAAATTGAGGAGTAGATTAATACTCTCAGGTGTAACTGGTCCTCCATGTGCCTTGCAGAGTTCAATCGTGCTCAACAACCTAGTGTTCTTTTTTTGCTTCAGTTCTTCCTTTTTATGAAGTACAAGCTTTTTCGAGAGCTTTATTGTCTCCAGAAAATCGTGTTCCAGTTGTCTAGCTTGTATTGCTTGTTCTGATGTTCTGGCCCATTTCCACTGCTCAGCTTTTTGTTTCTGTTTCAAATCTTCAAATGCTGAATTAACTAGCATACCATTTGTTGATATAACTTTCTTTCTAGATATAGCCTGAATTGACTCTGATCCTCCACTAAACCGGACTCGATTATCAAACCATGCGAATTCCGACTCACATCCGAGATTAGATAATGGTGCAAAACCTAGCTTCTGAGGATCTGGTAGCTTACAGTCTTCTGGAACTTTGAGTCCTAGGATGTCATTGAAGAATGGTGTCGCAGATAACTGACGTTTCAAAGCTTCAACTGACTCTTCTAGCATTGCAGCATACAATCTATCTGTTCCGTTGGTCTTCTTCTTTAATTCCTCACTGAGTTTAGTCATTTCAGAAATCTTCATTTTCAAAAAATGCTTAACACCATACCAGTCTCTAAAATTCTTGAGTTCTTTTCCACGATTATCTATTCCCAAGATGTCCATTAGAGGAAAAATTACCATTTTCCCCATCTTCTCGTAAGCTTCACAACATAGGGTGAACCACTCTGTTTGAATGTAAGTAGAGACGGCTAAAACTAACTTATTTGAGTTAATGTCTACAATTTTATCAAAAAATTTCAGAATCAAGTCCCTCATTTTCAGAAATTGCATAGCTATCTCAGCTATTCTTCCAAAACGATTTGCTGTAAAACCTTTGAAAGTAGTCGATTTTTCTCCTTGCTCAGTCAACCAATCTTTGAATTCACCATAAAGAGACACACTATGAGCAGCATGGCTTGGACTCAAAAGTTTAGCTATTGCTATTTCACCTAGAGTGTGAATACTAGAACCGGGCGAACAGAATACTCTATCACCTGCCCCTGTGCCAATTAGATTTTGTACACCGATTCGCTGTTCGGCATCTCTAAACACTTTATCACAAGCATTATCGATTCCGAGGATAAGATGAGCTGAGCACTTGAGAATATTACCATCCTCTATCCCAAGATTTTCTAAAAGAGTATCATTGTCCCCTGCACGGTCAGTCATCCAGAAATCTATGCTGTTTTTTATCTCCTCAACATTACTGTCAGCAAGCACAGCTAAAATTTGCATTTTATTCTCATATGCTTTTGCACTGTCTTGTCCTGAGTGACTGGCATTTTCAGAGAATCCTGTAGTGAGAACTTTCTTTCCAGAAGACCCATGAACAGTTATGTGATCTGCCTTGATATCATATAACTTGTGGCCTGCAGCCTTTGTTGTGTCATCTAGACCGACCGTAACAACATTTTCTTCTTTGTTTATAAGATATTCTGCCACAGATTTTAGACTCAAAAGATGTGCATCACTCAAATACATTGAGATACACCGTTTGCTTGGGAATACAAAAGATAAATCAGCAACAGATCGTCGCTTTTTACATTTGGTTGATGGAGTATTTTTCTCACTCTCGATCCTGTCTGTACCCTCATCAGTATCATCATCACTATCTTTCAGAGATTCATCTTCCGATTCTTCGTTGATACCACCAAGACTCCAGTGCTGACCGAATACCATGTTTGCTGTTCTGACTATTATTCCAGCTAAATCAGAGTGGCTAACTTTAAATTCAGAAATACATTGTACTACACAACGAACTAAAGATTCATTCAGTGATCTTCTTCCTGACCTGACTTTGACTTCGGGGAAGTATGATAGTTCTGATTTTGTAGACGGTCGTGGAGTTGTTGGATTGCTTCTCGTTGGTCGATCAGAAACTGGTGTTTGTGGCATAGGCTTAAGTGGAGTCTCAAACAAGGGATCATTTTCTTCAGTACTTTCTTCATTTTTAGTATCAGAATCTTCAAAATCTAGTTTTCTTCCAGTCTGTTCTCTCCTCTCTTCTTCTAATTTCAAACGTTTTCTATCAGTTGATAACTGACGACTTTCTTCTCTCTTCTTCTTTTTACTCCATGCCTTTGGTACGGTATTTATACATGTTGCAATATAAGCTCCATGGCAGTTGTCTTGGTAGAAAAGTTCATCTTCTTTTGTCATTGTCACACCTGTTTCAACTTCTATACGTTTCTGTAGGTCTAAATTTTTAGTCCTGATGTCACATGCACGAACTGACATGTCTTGGTTGAATTGTGCTACTTTATCATTGTCTTTTATTTTACTTTTGCCACTTCTGTGGTATTTGCTCAGAGCCATAAGGGTTTGGTAGTCAGTACAAATTTGTTTTGCTACTGCTCTCTCAGTTTTTGAATATACATTTTTAGATGTCCAATCTTCGATAACTTCTCTAGCAACTATAGCACTTGCTTCTGCTTTACTTCTTTGCTTCTGACCCTTCTTCACAGGCTTACAAAGTTCAATCATTCGTCCTAGCAAGTACTTCCCAGTTGGGAGTTTACTTTTTCTCTCATAAGTGTCAATAGCCTTATATTCTTCATCACCCAATTCAACCTTCAGTACTGAACTTCTTGTGGCTAAATTAGACTCCATAATCAGCTATATCTGTAAGTATAAAAAAGATTATTCTCAGTATTCTGCTATTCATAACAGGAAAACTACAACATTCCTCATATTTTTTTATAACTGACTATCTGCATGATTATGAATGAATATGATTATAGCATAATTCTATAACCTGAAAGAGCTGCAAATATGAGAAAAATCAGATTATGTTCAACGAATCACATATAAATCACTCTGAAAACATCAAATTTCAATTCAGTGACCCAGAAAACATATATTTTGATACCCTACAAGCCGTATCTCAAAATACTTTTTTCAGTCAATATGCAAAAATATAGAATTTTGGCCGCCATTTTGAATAAATTAAATTTTCGGGGGTCAAACGTCACCGTAAGTAAAAAATTCCAACGGATTTGGATTCAGGGTGAAAAATCGCCATAAAAAACACTGGGCTTTCTACAAAAACACCAAAAATGTTCTCATTTACCCCGCCCTAATTAAATTCACGATGGTGCGACATTTCTGTATATTTGGTGAACAGGAAGAAACCTTTCTGATAATTCTCCTTGACATTGGTCTTCTTTTTTCGTAGCAGACTTCATCAAGCCTTCTTTACGTCACTAATATAGTTCGGCGACAGTAAAATTATTTTTTCGTAAATATACAATTGTGACGACTGTAATGTATGTTGATATGAATATATTTTTGTTTTCAAATATAATTTTCCACTTTTATGTTCTGATCATCGTCACCAACCAAATAATAGTAGTTCAAATTGGTGGCGTATTAATCTCTTGCTGACACTTGCGTCACATTGTGCAGTTTTAGAATTAACAGCACTACTGTGGACTGTCTCTCGCATTTATCACATTGTCATTTGAATGTTTTCCTATGAATGTATTGTGAGTTGTACATTACATCGCCAGTAGTAAGGAATATGGAGAACAGGCCTGTTCTTCCAGAGTCTGGGGGCCGGAGTCCGGGGCCGGTGGCCAGGGACAGTGGATGACATAATCTTAATTAAAAAGTTACGTAAGGTAATTAACGTCACTTAATGATTATTTTTTTTAATCACTTTAATAAGTGTTGCTTAATTAATTTTAGTTAATGACTGTTGCATAATTAATGCAATTAATGAATGTAACTTGTTGATTATAATAATTAGTATATTAATAAATGAATTAATAATGTCGATTAGTACATATTTTTTTTTAAAGTCATAATTTGGGATAGATATTATTAGATAAAAAAATAATATATTTAAAAATAATTTATTTAAAAATAATATTCACGTACTGGACATATATATGAATGCTATCAACTGACCCTAACCTGGACACGTGCTAAGGTAAACAGTTCATTGCGTGTTTAGGTGTCATTAAAAACCAATGAAATCTCGTTAAATCGATTTTTCTTTTCAAATGCCAACGAGAGTGACAGATGTTGAGATCATAATCTGTCCTAAATATCATTAGACTGGACATTCTATCATGTATTTAAAAATCAATGATGATCTCACGCGATGTGTCTTGCTTTTAACAGAAGACTGAACGACTCCATTATGGCTATTTTATGGGTGTAATTAGATTTAATAACTTGGCGTGATTCTTACATATCAATAACGCAAGTTTATTCTTCTCATTTTTATGGCTGTCGAAAAACTCTCATAGACCATGGTATTCTGATTTTACGCCTCAAGCGATAAAGTAATTTTTTAATCTGATGACCACATGAACAAATAATATTTTGCTTATTGAAAAGTGGGCGTGTTTTTTTTCCCACTATAAAGTTCGATGATACGAACTTCACTGTCATTAGAAACTGTGTCAGAAAAGCCAAGATGACAATCATTGACTATACTTCCGTGAACAGCTAAGAGTGAACCAAGAAGCAGCAAGCCAACGAAGAATTTGCATTAGCATTAAAAAAGTGGTGTCAGCAACGCTCCCCATGAAGGAACAAGAAAAGAGACTTAAAGACTACTCTTTTGTTGAGGCTTCCAGACGTCTTTTAAGGGAGATCCAGTACAAAAGTCGACCCAAACACTGGTTCGATCTTCCCGTACACATGCAGGAGGAAGCACTTTTAGGGCCACTGATAACAGTTGACAAAGATTGGGAAAAGGAGCTCTTCACCGAGGCGGAGATGAGAGAAAAAAAATAGCTTTGTATCGAAAGCAAAATCGGCCCTTTTTAGGGCCACCATAATCTTAAAAAGAGTTGCTTTGTCACAAACACACGCTTTTCAACCAATCAGACACCTCCATTATCCCACACCCTCAGCGTCACATCCCTGTATCCCCTCACAGTACCTAAAACTTGCATGAACTCCCCTCCTCCAGGTCATCCAATACTAAAAAACTTTTGGAAACCTCTCTCCCCCCCCCCCACCCCTCATAATAGCTAAAGTATCTCGAACCCCAGTCCAATTCTCTAAATGTAATGGACATGTCAGGCCCCAGATACCCCTTCCCCACAATTTTGAGTGATCAAATTACCCCGATTAGTCTCCTCTCATAACTTACCACACTCTTAACCCTTATTTACTATGAGATTGTCCCCCTAATAAATAGTGTATGTTCATTTAATATAATATACTAATAATTTTCGTTAAAAAATTCATTCCACAAGACACTTTTCGAAAAAAAAAAAAAAAATGGTGGATTAGTTTGACAGAAATAAGCATGTTGATTTATTCATGAGTGACTGTCAGTTGTGTCCTTGGGCAAGACACTTCACCCCATTGCCCATGTGGGGTGGCACGGTGATGCTGTGCACTAAGGCATACTGCACATCGATGGAGCACCTGTCTTCAACCAATGCTAACCCTCTGTACAATTTTTGACAGTTGCTTGCCATTGCTTGGTGGCTCTCTCCGGCTCCCTCCACCCATAAAACTGTTGTGGTCATGATTAGCCATTGTGCAGAAATATGAGACCTTAAACACCAATAAATAAATATAAATAAATAGTCGGTTATTAAAACAGCCCTTAGGTGTTTAACAGTTAATTGTGGACAGTGCGTTTAAAAATGAAACATTTGGGTGATAACACTATGGACTGTGTTTAGTTATAGAAAAATCACACCCGCGCAATTACTAACCCATATGTTTTATTTTTTGAACGTTTACTGAAGAATAACCCACCCATCTAAGTAAAAGCATGAAAGAGATACCATTATCTAATTACCTATGTGGGGTTGAGGGTGGGCGGTAACGTTGTGTACTATGGCATACTACCTTCAGCCAATGATAACCCTTTGTACAACTTTGACAGTTGTTTACCTCTGCATGATGGTTCTTTCCGGATTGCTCCAACTGTCATTAAATAAATGAAAAAAAACTACAATTCTATAATAACAGGTCAAGCCCCCCTTCGTTTTACATGTTTTGTGAGGGGGAAAATCAACAGTACTTTCACCCCCCTCATTTTGATAGTTGAAAAGCGATGTTACTCGATCAAAAAAGAAATGGTAAAATGATACACGATTCTGTATTAACCATCCAAAAGTGCAAAACTTGGGAAAATATAACCCACCTAGAGCTGCACCAAAGCTATGTACACTATTCAAACTCCCGCATTGTGTCCTTGGGCAAGGTAATTTACCCCGTTTATCCACAAGGGAGCACAATGACAGCGTGTATTAAGGTGTACTGCACATCGGCCATATGCATATTTTAGAACCTAACCCAACCTCTGTGACAGTGTGGATTTGCAATGTTGGTGAGATGACAGTTACTCGTCGTTGCTCGATGGATATTCCGAGTCTACCCATAAAATTGTCACGTTTAATTATACTTGGAACTTGATGTCCGGGTGTAATGAAGTAGAGTATTTTCTGCAGACATTCTAAATAAATGCAGCTGGTTTACAGACCAGTATATTTTTTTTTTTTAATTGAGTAAAAATATATGATAGTTACTGATGTAACATGCTGATTAGCATGTTTAATGAATATAACTACGCCAGCCTGACCAACCCTTTACCCACCATGATCAGAACAAACGTTTCAATTCTCTCTCTCTCTCTCTCTCTCTCTCTCTCTCTACGATACAGTACAGGTGGAAACTAATTGCATCCAAGCTGTTGTTTTTTTCTAGGTTTTACCACCTGCCCTTTTAGCACAAATCGAAATGAAATCTGATTCATTGAACCATACTACACTGTATGTGCTAAAACGATTATTTTTGTACAAAACTCAAGACCTTTCCCTCACAAATACCTATATAAAAACAAGATAATACGCGAGAATGTGTTGTGTACCAGCTTTTTGTTGATAAAATATTCCCTGTATACATTTCCGAATATTATTAATGTTCCCGCTTAATAACAGCCAAATTTTTATTGGATCACAGCATTTGAATAATTGCTTAAATTCCATAATATATGGAAATATCCTGCCATTGGCGAATGTCAAGAAAGGCACTCTGTAGTTTAGGAGACTCCACAAATAAAAACAAAATCAAAAATCTGAGATATATTGCATTTATTTAAATATCGATATTAACCAGAGGTCGAAACTAGTCAAACTGATTAGTATTAAATTACAAATGAATATGAAATTTGCAGTAAAATGAACACTGCCATATACAGCTATTCAGAATGACACCCTATTGGTGAGAGTTTTCATTTTTGTTTTTTGGTCCAGTTTCATTAGAGCTTCCACGAAGTCCATTCCACATTCGCAGGCTTTCCAGGGGATTTTCTTCAAAGACTGGTCCATCGCAGCATTGCAGAGATTTTGTTTTCTGGAAGAAAAAAGTCCATACGTTCTTTATTTCCGATCAGACCCCTTGGGATATTTTGATCTTTAAGGATGTTTGCCAAAATTTTCCAGCCTGTCGCTTGAAAATCTTTTCTTTTTCGCAGCAGATCATTTATTAGATCACACATATTGGAGCCCGAAATTGTAATGCCGTTATACACGAGTCGATATTTCTCATCCCAGGATAAATTGGGTATATTCTATACTATCTGGAGTAACAAAAGCGCCTTCTCCTGCATGGAATCGGGTATAACGGCTAACCAGTCTGGATGATTTTTCATTGAAAAACTGGTGTTTTCATTGCGTAAGTTTGATGCAACCGTTCACTCCACCATGGTCCAATACACTGAATTCTGCTTGAGGGTAGGCTGGTTGAGTCATCTATAGGTTTTCCCTTCAGTGATTCCCCCATCACTAGCGGTTTTACTGGCTCTAGCTTATTTGCAATCCCCAAACTATTTCCACTTGTTAATGCATTGTTCCAACTATAGGCTGATTTCATATGCACTGGCGGATAGGGTAGCTGTTTACAGACAGATCTGGTTGTTAACTCGGCTGTATTTGGGTTCGCTCCCCCTATAGTGTGTTTAAAATTTACATTTTTGTGTAATTTTCGATAATAATGAATTTTATGAGAGTAAGATTTTTGACACAATTCACGGACGTAGCGTGAATTCATCATTTTCAGAAGCGAGTTAATAGAGTGGTAATACAGTTCCAACACTCTTCCATTTATATGTATGAATAGGATGGGTCCCACCCCAACCTGTCAATCACTGATTGGCTAATTTTATATCAAGATAAGGTGGGTTCTACCCCAACCTGTTGATCATTGGTTACTTCAAATTAAACATGCTAATCGGCGTGTTACATCAGTAACTATTATATATTTTTACTCAATTGAAAAAAAATATATATACAGGTCTGTAAACCAGCTGCCTTTATTTAGAATGTCTGCAGAAAATATGCTATTTCATTACACCCAGACATCAAGTTCAAGTTATAATTAAACGTGACAATTTTATGGGTAGACTCCGGAATATCCAAAGAGAACCACAGAGCAACGACGAGTAACTGTCATCTCACCAACGACGTAAATCCGCAGTATCCTTTTACCATTTTTTGATCGAGTAACAGCGTTTTTCAACTATTAAAATGAGGGGGTGAATGTACTGTTGATTTTCCCCCTCACAAAACATGTAAAACGAAGGGGGGGGGGGGGGGGCTTGACCTGTTATTATAGAATTATAGTTTTTTCATTTATTCATTTAACAACAGCTGGAGCAATCTGGAAAGAACCATCGTGTAGAGCAAAACAACTGTCAAAGTTCTACACAGGGTTATCATTGGCTGAAGGTAGTATACCCTAGTATACGACGTTATCGCCCACTCCCACCCCACATGGACATGGGTAATTAGATAATGGTAGCTCTTTCATGCTTTTACTTAGATGGGTGGGTTATTCTTCAGTAAACATTCAAAAATAAATCATATGGGTTAGTAATAGTGCAGGTGTGATTTTTCTATGATTAAACACAGTCCATAGTGTTATCACCAGTAGTAGGAGAGCGATGGATCGGGGCTCATTGGCAGGACCCTGGGCAGGACCCCGGAAGTGATGTCATGTCATGTGACCTGGTGGCACCATGTTTGGATGTCGTGGTAACCCGCGTGAGCGGCCATCTTGTGATGTCATCTCCATACTGATATGTGGTGCGAGTGCGCATGCGCAGCACGTGTTCTTAGGGTGATACGTGTTTTCGTCGTCCATTTTGTATACTAGAGGCCGGCATCTTGGTTTCTATGGTAGCACGTGGTTGTTATGTGATCCAAAACCTTCTAACAAGACAATCCCTCCAAATTACCAAAATCCACCCAAAATCACCAAAATTGACTTTATTTCCCCAATTTATCGGTGTAGTGCTATAGTACCAAGGGGGTACAAGGGGTGCGTTCCTTTGTAGAAGAGTAATTTCTCCCAGGATCAGCATTCAGTTACCCAAATAAACTCGACAAGTTGTACTATTTCGAATTCTTTCAGAATCCTATTTATGGTCGCGGAACTTTTGGTTTATAATAGTAACACGTAGTGCTATAGTACCAAGGGGGGTACATAGGGTGAGTTCCTTTGTAGAAGAGTAATTGTCTGGTTTTGTATTTGCCCCATTTTATCGGTATAGCACATAGTGCTATAGTACGGAGGGGGAGCCCTGTGGGTACGTTCCTTTAGACTAGAGTAATGTTTTTTTCCCAATAAATTGTATAAGAATAGTGCTATAGGGCAAATTCCTTTGGTCATTACCCAGAATCCTTTGCTTCTACCATTTATAAAGAATACAAATAGGGCTCATATGTGTACATGAAAGCCACGAAGCTAACTTCCACCATATACTCATGTGAGAATCTACCCATATGTGTCATGTGTGGTCTAATTTACTATCCCTCTTAGCCTTATTTCAGTATTTGAGGATACATTTTGGGTTTGTTAAAAAAAAAAATAATAACACATTTTTTTTTACATTTTAATTTCTTTTATTCAACAACAAAAACATACAACTTTTTATCTAATCTTCTATGGTATGTAGATTGTCAAATATTCATAAACAGTCTTTCTGCAGACTGGACATCTTCTCAGTGGTTTAGAGCAGTCTTTGCACAGGCACAAATGGTTACATGGTCGCAGAGCGACATTGGCTTCAGCTAATAAACACACACTACATTTCGTCCTCCGTGAATCTTCTTCTTGAAAGGATGTGTCCATTTCTTCTTTGATGACCATTTCTTCTTCTTTTTCATTGTCCATGAATTCAGATGGTAAATTATGAATGTAATAAAAGTCTGGAGAATATTTTCTGTGTTCTTCTATAACATCATCTCCTGTTTCCCAGAAACGAACAATAATACCACAATGAAAACATTGAGTTCTGTCTCCTGTCCCCAAAATAAAAGAATCCAGCTTTTGTCAGTTCATTCGGGGTTTTCACACTTTCACTTTGTAACATGAATTGAAATGTCTTGAGACGATTTTCCTCCAATGCATACTTGATGTGTTTTGGTGGTCTTTGTTCTGGTGTCTTTCTTATTTTCTCTTCTCCACGTAATAACTGATCCAGTACTGGTGGTGGAACATCACGAAAATACGTTTCGAATGAAACGCTCATTCTCTCTTCAAAGGCTCTTGTATTTCATATTTCTTGGTTTGATTGATAATCATTCAGTGTCATCTGTATCAACGATGGAATAGTGAACATTCTTCAATCTTTTTTATCTTCATTCTTCTTTGGTTTTCTTTCTCTCTTTGGTTTGGGTTCTCCTATTTCAAGGCTTCTCTTTTTTGCAATATCCACTGCTTTGGTCACTTGTTCCCAATCTCTTGTGGTAAACTGGAACCCAACGTCGTTCTTGAACAGTGGAATCTGTAAATCGTTGTTAAGTTTGAAGATGGTCACATTTGTAGACATCCTTCTTCTTTGGCTGTCGAAACAAAAAATGAGCTGAATGTCGAGTGCACTCTTTTTTATAGTTTTTATTCAATACAGCGACATGTAGTGGCTGGTTTCCTCTATGACGTCATTAACCAACACATCATTATCAATTAGATCATTTGTAAACATGTTGGATATGGTATCCATCGGTACACCGCGACAGCGATGTTTCAAGTAAAATAGGCAGTATTGTCCACACACTGGTAATGGTCCTTGAAGGTGTTTTGTATTATACTTCCAATATCTAGAATTCTTCTTCAGGAAATTCTCGAATGGTCTGTGTTGTGGTGGTAATCCATAGGAATCAAAGTATTCTGCGTTGTGGTGACTCACAAAGAGAGCCACCCAATGTTCTCCTTTTCTGTGGTCTGGATCCGTGTTGGCTATCAAAGCCACTGGTCTGTGATCTGGTAATCTTCTTGGTAATTTGTTTCTTGCAAATACTCCCAAACATATTCTCTTCAAACAACTATCTGATCGAAGTGCATTCTCTAACTGCAAGGTGTTCATGTTGAGTAATCGAAGATTACTTGTCTATTCTTATCCACTTCTATGATGTTCTGAAACTCTGCATGCACCAGTTCGTTCATTGTGGTCGGTAATGGGTTTTCGAAATGGACTTCAAAAGATGTTCCAATTTGGTAGCAAGCAGACTTACACTAATGTTACCCTGTACCAGGGTGAACTGAAGATACATGTTCGAAGATACTTTGAGGGTAAAGACCAGAAACCTTATCCAACGAAGACTGGGATTGCACTATCTTTAGAAGAATGGAATGCACTGAAATCCCAAATAGATGAAATAGATGCAGCCATCAACACCCAGCACAGAGCTTTAACTGAAGATACTAAACCTTCTGATGACTTCAAAAAGCCAAGGGAACCACCTTTGAAGAAGAAGAAGAAGATCACAGTAAGAAGAACCAAACCACTACCATTGATCGTTGATGAAATTGATAGTGAGCTTAGGCAAGTTCACTTGCAACATGAACTTTGTTTGGCATATGCTCATTATGTGGAAGAGAATATTGACGCTGTAGTAAAAGAAAAATGTTATGGATGTACAGTCGATCATCCAAGTCAGAATCAGCATAATGTATGACTCATGATGTCTGAAGAAGACAAGATTACTACATGTTTTAGTGAAGCACTTGAAAAAGTTAAAAAGAATGACGTCCATCTACTATGGCACCATAATATTTATGAAATGAATCCACTACCAGCACAGAAAGAGTATGAAGATATGTTCGAGAAACCTCTCACAAATGAACAGAGATGTTGTATTATGGATTTGGTGATTGAATTTATGACTTTCAAGAAACTACTCGTATGAAGAAGTAAATAGATGTTTTTTTTATAAAATAAAGAAAAAAAATGTCGTGGTTGCCCTTAAGCCACCTGATGAGTTTCCCTTGGGCAAGGACGAAACATTTTATTCTGAATTTTGTTTTGGCAACCACAGAAAAAGGTGTCGTGGATGTCTTTAAGTCGCCTGATAGTTTACTTTTGGGCAAGGACGAACCTTTTTCTTTCAACAAAAATGAAATGTAGTTCCCCTGCATACAGTACACGCATACACATTTTTTAACTCGCTGTCCCCTTTCCAAAAAACGTATAAAAGGGTGAGTAGTTCCCACATAAAACAACAAACATGGATCCTCGTTGGAAGCATCCATTCACTTGTTTATTGTGTGGTCCCACAGGTAGTGGTAAATCATTCTTTGTAAATAGAGTTATTCAAAACATTCAAAATATTATATCACCTGTTCCAAATCACATCATTTGGTGTTATAGTGAATGGCAACCGTTATACAATATTTTACCCCAAGTAGAATTCGTAGAGGGTCTCCCTCAAGAAGTAAAATCTGATAGTTTAGTCATATTGGATGATCTGATGCTCGATGCAGATGTTCGAGTGTCTAGATTATTTACTAAAGGTAGTCATCACCATAAGATTAGTGTGATGTACATTGTTCAAAATTTATTCGATAAAAATAAAGTCCATAGGACTGTAGCTCTCATTAGTCATTACATGATCTTGTTTAAAAATCCTAGGGATCGTTCTCAGATCTCACACTTGGCAGCACAGATGTATCTTGGTCATTCCAAGTTTCTGAGAGAAGTTTTTGAAGATGCCACTTCGACACCATACGGTTACCATTTAATAGATCTCAAACAAGATACTCTTTAACACATGAGATTAAGAAGTCAATTTTTTTCCTGTGGAAACCCAATATGTGTACCTCCGAAAAGTATAAAAGGGGAGCAACAAGTCCGTCTCAAGTCAGAAGCATGTCTGACTGTCTCAAGTGCAACATCACTCTTCTCTACGTTCTTATTAAATCGAAACCCGCACTCGTCAAATCCATACTAAAACATGCAGACAAACAATTGATAACTTGTTTGTGTGACTGTGCCTCGAATATCTTGAAAGGGGCAGTCCCTCTGACCAAAGCTCAGAGAACCAAACTCGTTCGTCAGAAACAACTAGTGAGGGCAGTGGCACATAAAGGTACCTCTGACAAAAAGAAGAGACAAATCTTGCAGAAAGGGGGATTCCTGGGGGCATTGCTACCTCCTGTACTATTGGGTGCTGTTAAAGGTATTTTTGGATGATGGAATATGCAAAGAAGATGGCTTTGGTAGAACCAAGGTTATTGGAACGTTTACAAGAGACTCCAAGACAACCGCACGAACTGGCTGTTTCATCATTGGATCGAGAAATGAGAGATATTTTCGATACCCCTTTTCTTTCAGCTGACGAAAAGATAACACATTATAATCAGAGATACTTGACATTTCAACAAAAGGTAATGGCTCCTCGACCCATTAAAGTCGAATTCGAGAAAGATAATAAAGACGAAGACATTCTCGATTCTGTACCTATGACAATGAAGAGAAAGGGAAAGTTGTTGTTGAATCGTATTAGAAGTGATCCAAATATATCTTGGAATGAGAAGGGTGAATTAATCTACAAAGATCAACCCGTTGTAGAGTCGAATGTAACAGATCTTCTAAACGATTTACTTAGAAGACGAAAATCTTTCCAAACAAAGGGATGGGAAGTGTTGGCTGAAGCTTTGAGAGATAGTAACATACCCCATGAATTAATTGGTCATAAAGAACGTTGGGATTTTATGAAACAGGCACCGATAAAGTCGGAACCTAAACAACCAAAGAAAACAGAAACGCCAAAGTGGACCGAAAAAAGGTATAAATACAGCTGACACTAGAACAAGGCAGTCATGGAAGCATTATACTATGATTCTGAAGCTCCTGGTAGTTTTGGTGATAAAGACGCTCTTCGTAGAGCGTCCAGGAAAAAGACTAAACAAGTTGTGAAATGGTTAGATAGAGACTCAAGACACTTACACTCTTCACAAACCTGTTCGTCGTACATTTCCTAGAAGGAAAGTGATAGTTAGTGGTATCGATGCACAATGGCAAGCTGACTTGGTAGATGTAGCAAACATAAGTAAATTCAACAAAAACACAAAATTTTTGTTGACATGTATAGATGTGTTTAGTAAATATGCTTGGGTCATACCTCTCAAAAACAAACTTCGTGACTCCATCGTTAAAGCTTTTACTAAAATATTTAAACAAGGTCGTAAACCAATAAAATTACAAACTGATCAAGGCAAAGAAATTCTAAACAGAAAATTTCAGGATTTTCTCAAAGATCACAAAGTCGAATTTTTCACTACACAAAATATGGAAACAAAATGTTCCATAGTAGAAAGATTCAATAGAACTTTGAAAACCAAATTGTGGAAATATTTTACCAAGAACGATACACTAATTTTTCCACTTCAAAAGTTGGTGAAATCATATAATCATTCTCATCATCGTAGTATAGGAATGGCCCCAATTGCCGTGAACTTTGAAAATCAAGAAGAGTTTGGCAAAGGTTGTATGGCAAACCCATAAAACACAAGACTGCAAAATTCAAAGTGGGAGACAGAGTGAGAATCAGTAAAGTTAAGAAAACCTTTGAGAAAGGTTATTTGCCCAATTGGACCAAAGAGTTATTCACAGTGGTAGACATCAAGAAGGGACATCCAGTCACATATGTCTTACAAGATGATAATGGGGAAGTATTGAAAGGGTCGTTCTACACTAAAGAGCTTCAGCGAGTTTCACATTAAACTATTTACAAAATCGAACACGTACTCAAGAAACGTGGTCGAGGTAAGACAGGGAATTGTTCGTAAAGTGGTTAGGATACCCTGCTTCGTTCAATTTCTGGATCAAGCAGAGTCAGCTCACCTATAAAAGGAAGTGAACCTCTGAGGTTTCTTCAAAATGCAAGAAGGATCGAACGGTTCTTGGCCTTTGTTTGGTGAAAGAATTCCAAGGAGCGAGATCACTTACTTTTCACAAATAATCATTTTGTATACCATCATCATTACCAGTGTTGTTAATCTCACTCTCGAGAACACAGACAGTAAATTGTGTAGTGCTCTCTTGAGTAGTAGCATAGGATATTTGTTACCAAATCCAACCATTAAGAAAAAGTAATGTTTTATTTGAGTCTACCAAGTAATAGTTCTATGAACGTGTTTCCTGAAAACACGTTGACTACGTACACCACTCAGTTATCACAACCAGTGAATTTCACGGGTGAATGGGAAGTAGGTTTAGTAGAGATTCAGTATCCAAATACTTGGTTCAATATTCGTGGAGAAGAAGCTTTCGTTACAGTATTCTGGTCTTCAAAAAAGAATTACCAACCTACTCTCAAGGAAGGTCGATATTCGGATCCCACTGATGTGATACGGGCTATCAATGGTGTTAAAGAATTACTCTTGCCTCGTCACGATAAGATAGATTTTGAATTGGATGAAGTGACTGGTAAAGTTTGTATCATGGTACGTGATGGAGTCGTGGTCACATTGAGCCCTACTCTTCAAAATATTTTGGGATTTAATGAGTGTGTTTTTAAATCAGGAACTTACAATTCTTCCAGTGTTGCTGATGTCAACCAAGGATTTTATTCACTCTATATATACTGTGACTTGGTTCGTGACCAAGTCGTGGGAGACACAAGAATACCCTTTCTTCGTATCGTACCCGTACGTGGAAATTATGGGAATATCATCTCTAAAACTTTTGAGAATGTGTATTATGTACCAGTAGAACGAAAAAATTTCAGTACCGTCCAGGTGTATATAAGGGACGACACAGGTGCCATAGTACCTTTCGAGTTCGGGAAAGTGACAGTGACACTTCATTTCAGAAATCGTAGATCTCTTCGTTTCACATAAACATGACTTACTGTTGTAAGTCCAAATTATACGAAGAATATTACATGAAACAAGCTGGGAACGGTCTACCAGCTTTTTCTGGAGCTCAAATACAGAAAGGTTATGGTTTGGGAAGTATATTGGGAGGACTGAAGAATATGGTGTTACCTTTATTGAAAACTACAGCCAGGACCGTGGGAAAACAGTTACTGAGAAAAGGAGCGGCCTTTGCCGAAGATGTCATTGAAGGGAAAAATATTAAAAAGGCAGCAATCAAAAGAGTCAAAGAGGCTGGTGCGGGAGCTTGGAATGAAGTGGTTGGTGGTTCAAAACCACCCGGCAGGAAAAGTATAAAAAGGTCTGCACCACGCAAAACTGGCAAATCGACAAAACGAAGGAGAACTGTACAAACCCAAGACTTTCTCGGTGCATGATGTCTGTCATCAATGAAAAATCTTGTGAGTGTGTCAACAGCGAACTCGACTTATTTTCCATACCACCAACACAGACTAGTGTGGAACATGGGAAATGGGTAGAATGCAGGCCTTTGGCCACCATAGGAAACAGTGGGCCAATGGAATTCCACATTGTAGAATTAGGAGATGATTATTTGAATTTGGCACAGGCATATTTGTATGTTAAAGCAAAGGTTGTAGATTCCAATGGGGCATCGATTGCATCCGATGCCAATGTGGGCCCAGTCAATTTATGGATGCATTCCTTATTTAATTAAATCGATGTCAGCTTGTATGAAAAACTGGTATCTCCTTCAAACAACACTTATCATTACAGAGCTTTCATAGAAACTTTGTTGAGTTATGGACCAGCTGCCAAGAAGTCACAACTGACTAATCCATTATGGTACAAGGATACGGCCGGACACATGGAAGATTTGACAGATGATAACAAGGGATTTCTTTTTCGAAAGAAATTTATAGAGAAAAGTAAAATCGTGGGCATGACTGGAAGATTACATTTGGACATGTTTTTCCAAACTCGTTACTTGCTGAATGGAGTTAATGTTCATGCTAAAATGAATAGAGCCAAAGATGCTTTCGCATTGATGGCCGATACCGACACATACAAGATCAAAATTCTAGATGTATCCATGTTTGTACACAAAGAGAGACTCCAATCATTCGTGAGAATGGCTCACGAGAAAGCACTGACAAAAGCAACTGCAAAATATCCTATCGACCGTGTGGAAACCAAGGTGTTTTCAGTGCCGAAAGGAAATCTGAGCATTACACAAGAAAACTTATTTTTAGGCCAACTAACTAAGCGCATCGTAGTGGGATGTGTAGACAACGATGCTTTCAATGGAAACTTTTCAAAGAATCCGTATAATTTCAAGAACTATAAAATTAATTACTTGGCTTTGTACGTGAATGGCCAACAGATTCCAGCCAAACCATTACAACCTCGATTCGAACAACAAGAAGTGGCTCGATGTTATGCGACACTGTTCCAAGGAACTGGACAAAAGTATGAGGATGAAGGAAATCACATCAGCCGAGAAGAGTACATAAATGGATACACCTTATTCGTATGACTCCAGTCCTACCACATGGACAACACTTCGAACTGGTGAAGAGAGGAACTTTGAGACTTGAAGTCCATTTCGAAAACCCATTGCCAACCACAATCAACGTAGTGGTGTATGCAGAGTTTCAGAACATCATAGAAGTGGATAAGAATAGACAAGTAATCTTCGATTACTCAACATTAACACCTTGCAGTTAGAGAATGCACTTCGATCAGATAGTTGTTTGAAGAGAATATGTTTGGGAGTATTTGCAAGAAACAAATTACCAAGAAGATTACCAGATCAGAGACCAGTGGCTTTGATCGCCAACACGGATCCAGACCACAGAAAAGGAGAACATTGGGTGGCTCTCTTTGTGAGTCATCACAACTCAGAATACTTTGATTCCTATGGATTACCACCACAACACAGACCATTCGAGAAGTTCCCGAAGACGAATTCTAGATATTGGAAGTATAATACAAAACACCTTCAAGGACCATTACCAGTGTGTGGACAATACTGCCTATTTTACTTGAAACATCACTGTCGCGGTGTACCGATGGATACCATATCCAACATGTTTACGAAAGATCTAATGGATAATGATGTGTTGGTTAATGACGTCATAGAGGAAACCAGCCACTAGATGTCGCTGTATTGAAGAAAAAATATAAAAAAGAGTGCACTCGACATTCAGCTCATTTTTTGTTTCGACAGCCAAAGAAGAAGGATGCCAACAAATGTGACCGTCTTCAAACTTAACAACGATTTACGGATTCAACTGTTCAAGGACGACGTTGGGTTCCAGTTTACCACAAGAGATTGGGAACAAATGACCAAAGCAGTGGATATTGCAAAAATGAGAAGCCTTGAAATAGGAGAACCTAAACCAAAGAGAGAAAGAAAACCAAAGAAGAATGAAGATAAAAAAGATTGAAGAATGTTCACTATTCCGTCGTTGATACAGATGGCACTGAATGAATATCAATCACGAAACCAAGAAATAAGAAATACAAGACACTTTGTAGAGAGAATGAGCGTTTCATTCGAAACGTATTTTCGTGATGTTCCACCACCAGTACTGGAGCAGTTATTACGTGGAGAAGAGAAAATAAGAAAGACACCAGAACAAAGACCACCAAAACACATCAAGTATGCATTGGAGGAAAATCGTCTCAAGATATTTCAATTCCTGTTACAAAGTGAAAGTGTGAAAACCCCGAATGAACTGACAAAAGCTGGATTCTTTTATTTGGGGACAGGAGACAGACCTCAATGTTCTCATTGTGGTATTATTGTTCGTTTCTGGGAAGCAGAAGATGATGTTATAGAAGAACACAGAAAATATTCTCCAGACTTTTATTACATTCATAATTTACCATCTGAATTCATGGACAATGAAAAAGAAGAAGAAATGGTCATCAAAGAAGAAATGGACACATCCTTTCAAGAAGAAGATTCACGAAGGACGAAATGTAGTGTGTGTTTATTAGCTGAAGCCAATGTCGCTCCGCGACCATGGAACCACTTGTGCCTGTGCAAAGACTGCTCTAAACCACTGAGAAGATGTCCAATCTGCAGAAAGACTGTTTATGGATATTTGACAATCTACATACCATAGAAGATTCCATAAAAAGTTGTATGGTTTTGTTCTTGAATGAAAGAAATTAAAATGTAAAAAAAAAAATTGTGTTGTTATTTTTTTTTTTTAACAAACCCAAAATGTATCCTCAAATACTGAAATAAGGCTAAGAGGGATAGTAAATTAGACCACACATGACACATATGGGTAGATCCTCACATGAGTATATGGTGGAAGTTAGCTTCGTGGCTTTCATGTACACATATGAGCCCTATTTGTAATCTTTATAAATGGTAGAAGCAAAGGATTCTGGGTAATGACCAAAGGAATTTGTCCTATAGCACTATTCTTATACAATTTATTGGGAAAAAAACATTACTCTAGTCTAAAGGAACGTACCCACAGGGTTCCCCCTCCGTACTATAGCACTATGTGCCATACCGATAAAATGGGGCAAATACAAAACCAGACAATTACTCTTCTACAAAGGAACTCACCCCATGTACCCCCCTTGGTACTCTATAGCACTACGTGTTACTATTATAAACCAAAAGTTTCACGATCCTAAATAGGATTCTGAAAGAATTCGAAATAGTACAACTTGTCGAGATTATTTGGGTAATTAAACGAGGATTCTGGGAGAAATTACTCTTCTACAAAGGAACGCACCCCTTGTACCCCCTTGGTACTATAGCACTACACCGATCAATTGGGGAAATAAAGTCAATTTCGGTGATTTTGGTGATTTGGAGGGATTGTCGGGTTGTTTGTGGTAATTCTACAAATTGGGAATTTACTCTTCTACAAAGGAACATACCCTCCGAATATACCCCCGTCTTGTTAGAAGGTTTTCGGTCACATAGAAACCACGTGCTACCATAGAAACCAAGATGGCGGCCTCCAGTATACAAAATGGACGACTAAAACATGTATCACCCTAACAACACGCGCTTCGCATGCGCACTCACACCACGTCTCACTATGGAGATGACGTCACAAGATGGGCGCTCTCGCGGGTTACCACGACAACCAAACATGGCGCCACCAGGTCACGTGACATGACATCACTTCCTGGGTCCTGCCTGGGGTCCTGCCAATAAGCCCCGATCCATCGCTCTCCTACCACTATCACCCAAATTTTTCATTTTTAAACGCACTGGTCCACAATTAACAGTTAAACTCCTAAGGGTTGTTTTGATAACCGACTATTTATTTATATTTATTTGTTGGTGTTTAAGGACACATGTTTCTGCACAATAGCTAATCATGACCACGACAGTTTTACGGGTGGAGGAAGCCGGAGAGAGCCATCGAGCAACGGCAAGCAACTGTCAAAATTCTACATAGGGTTAGCATTGGTTGAAGACAGGTGCTCCATCGACGTGCAGTACGCCTTAGTGCACAGCGTCACCATGCCCCCACATGGTCAATGGGGATGAAGTGTCTTGCCCAAGGACACAACCGACAGACACTCATGAATAAATCGATTTGTGTATTTCTGTCAAACTAATCCGCCATTTTGTTTTTTTTCGAAAAGTGTCTTGTGGAATGAATTATTTAATGAATATTATTAATATATTATATTAAATGAACATACCCTATTTATTAGGAGAACAATCTCATAGTAAATAGGGGTTAAGAGTGTGATAAGTTATGAGAGGAGACTAATTGGGGTAATTTGATTGCCCAAAATTGTGGGGAAGGTGCATCTGGGGGGCCGGCCATGTCCATTACCTTTAGAGAACTGGACTGGGGTTCGAGATACTTTAGCTATTGTGATGGATGGGGGAGGGGGAGAGAGGTATCCAAAAGTTTTTTAAAGTATTGGTGACCTGGAGGAGGGGAGTTCATGAAAGTTACTGTGAGGGGATACAGGGATGTGACAGCGAGGGTGTGGGATAATGGAGGTGTCTGTTTGGTTGAAAAAGTGTGTGTTTGTGACAAAGTAGCTCTTTTTAAGATTATGGTGGCCCTGAAAAGGGCCATTTTTTTTGCTTTCCATAGAAAGCCATTTTTTCCTCCCATCTCCGCCTCGGTGAAGACCTCCTTTTCCCAATCTTCGTCAACTGTTACTAGTGGCCCTAAAAGTGCTTCCTCCTGCATGCGTACGGGAAGATCGAACCAGTATTTGGGGCGATTTTTTAACTGGATCTCCCCGAAAGGGCGTCTGGCAGCCTCAACAAAAGGGTAGTCTTTTAGTCCCTTTTCTTGTTCCTTCGTGGCGAGAGTCGCTGACCACCACTTTTTTAACGCTAATGCAAATTCTTTGTTGGCTCGCTGCTTCTTGGTTCGCTCATAGCTGTTTACGGAAGTATAGTCGATGCTTGTCATCTTGGCTTTTTTGACACAGTTTCTAATGAGTGTGAGGTTCGAATCGTCGGACTTTATAGAGGAAAAAAAAACACGCCCGCTTTTCAATAACCGAAATGTTATTTGTTCATGTGGTCATCAGATTAAAAAATTACTTTATCGCGTAAGGCTGAAAACCAGAATATCTTGGTCTATGAGAGTTTTTCGACAGCCATAAAAATGAGAAGAATGAACTGGCGTTATTAATATGTAAGAATCACGCCAAGTTATTAAATCAGTTACACCTATAAAAATAGCCACAATGGAGTCGTTCACAAATTTCAGTTAAAAGCAAGACACATCTTGTCGCATTAGATCATCATTGATTTTTAAATAGATGATAGCATGTCCAGTCTAATGATATTTAGGACAGATTATGATCTCAACATCTGTCACTCTCATATAGTAGTTGGCATTTGAAAAGAAAAATCAATTTAATGAGATTTCATTGGTTTTTAATGACACCTAAACACGCAATGAACTGTTTACCTTAGCACATGTCCAGGTCAAAGTCAGTCGGAAGCATTCATATATATGTCCAGTACGTCAATATTATTTTTAAATATATTATTTTTTATCTAATAATATCTATACCAAATTATGACTTTAAAAAAAATATGTATTAATCGACATTATTAATTCATTTATTAATATACTAATTATTATAATCAACCCTAATTACACTCATTAATTACATTAATTACATTAATTATGCAACAGTCATTAATTAAAATTAATTAAGCAACAGTTATTAAAGTGATTACAAAAAATATTCATTAAGTGATGTTAATTATCTTACGTAACTTTTTAATTAAGTTGACGTCATCCACTGTTCCCGGCCACCGGATCCGGGCTCCGGCCCCAGACTCCAGATGAACAGGCCTATTCTCCATATTCCTTACTACTATCGCCTGCCAGATTCAAAAACAGCAGTGAAATGTTTGAAGATTTCAGATCGTGGGAAATGAAATGATTTCACAACTTCGCCCCAATCCCACGTGATCACAACAACAAACGTGTCGGACAAACAGAATGAAGCATTTGTGGTATCCATTTTCCCCTGAGCATTGTCAGCACGTTGGTGATGAAATGATAAATATACTTTCTCCGAGTATGGAGTGTGGAGTCTTTTATTCACAACTCAGACATTCGAATTACCGATCTATTCCTTGTTAATCCTGACGGTTACTTATGCGGCTGGCAATTTCTTTGTTATCAAAAGCAAAAAAATAAAAAAATTCCAAAAGTGGATAAACTCGGGTTTTGTATACTTTTGTCATTATTTTGGTATATAATATGTCGTTATTCACCGCTTTAATTCGTAGGGCATTGTGAAGATTTACAAAAAAATTCCCAAAGTTACATTGGACGACCCCTTAAACTCAGTGCCTCCATGATATACCATACGCTTTGAAAACCCTGAAAACAATCTTCTAGTCTTTTTTATTTCTAGAAGACCTAGATTAGGCATGTGCTCTCAAATGCCCTTTCTGATCCACCTGCCATCCTAACACCCATAACGAACTGTTTGATGTGTAGCGGTCAAAAAGGCCCTTTGCAAACCAGCCCTGTTGGTTCTGGTCTCTTAGTCTCGTGATATATTGGTCTCTTTGTGTGGAAGAGGTCGATGGTTCTAGCCTCGGCTCCCGTATTTCTTTCTTGACCTATTACAGATGATATCACGAATATTTGGATTCCCAAGTTCACCAACTTAAATTGTTTTAACCCTTTGAACTCGAGCGGCCGTTTTTCGGGCCCAGAAGCATGATACGTTATGACTTCATTAAGACGAATGGCTGCAGAATGAATGTGTGGGATAGACCAATTAATATTTTCAATGTTGAAAATAATAATTGGTCTACCCCCAAATAATGAACTCGGACTCTTCGAATTGATGCCATTGAACTGACATGGAAGATACCACCAGGGTTCAAATGGTTAAAAACACAACGAGCTCGGCGAAACGTTCCAATTAGGAATCACGATGTGGTTTTGTTGACATTGTTTTAAAAAAAATTTTCAACTGCTTAGTTTGTAAATTAGGCGGGCAGCCGATTCGTCAGGTATTGGGTTAATTAAATTGTTATGCTTGTTGATGCAATGTAAAATTGTGTTTGCAACTTATCTCATCCGATATGCATGCCACCGGGCATACATTTTTTATGTTTCTCTTTTTGTAGTGGTATGAGGTGAAGTTTGTTGAACTTTTATTGTTAATAAATTGTACGTTCGAAAATTTCGCGAACAATATTTTATCGATTCTCCCAAAACAGTTCAAAACTTGAGCAACAGTGAAACAATCGTCGCTACACTCTCACCACCCCTCCATCTCCCATCGATTTGCGTCATCGGAGCGCGGTTGTTCAGTGGTAAACTGTTGGACTTCTTGGCTGGAGGTCCCGAGTTCGATCCCCGTCCGGGACGACCCACGTTGTGTCCTTGAGCAAGGCACTTTATCCCGGTTGCCTACTTGGGAGCACGATGACGCAGTGTACTATGGCGTACTGCACGTCAGTGTGCGTTGCATATGTCTTCAACCGCCGTAACCCTGCTTGAGTGGAGCTTGAACAGAGTTAGAATGTTGAGGAGCTGACAGTTGCTCGTCGATGCTCGGTGGTTCTCTCCGGGTACATCGGTTTCCTCTACCTGTAAAACTGTTACGGTCACAGTTAGCCTTTGTGCATAAATATGTGACCTTAAACACCAATAAATAAATAATTTGGGTCATCAACATTGATGAAGGTGGGTTTAATCGCTCAAATGTTGTGCTTGAAACGTGGCTTCTCGAAGTGAAATTTTACTGCAATATTTCATCACTTTGATGCGCGTTTTCTTTACATTTCAACTTTCAACGCCGGCTTGAAAATGAGAGAACAAAATGTGCAGCTATGAATCCTATTGTAATGAGTGAGAATGATACTTTGGTGAACATACTTATGCCTTATGATTACTGTGAATAATACAGCACGTTTAGGAAATGACAGGTGAAATTAAGAGATATACAATGGTATCACTATGCACCCAGTCGTATCCCACTATAGTAAAAATAGAGGTATTGTGTCCCATATAGACCCACGATGTTGCTATGAGATTTCTCATAAAAGTTTAATAATACTGTGGACCACAATTTATCCGTTCTTGGACTAACTCTTGGACTAACTACTGCAGTTAGAATTTTTGGTATTCCAGACGCCACGATACCATTTCATAGCACGATTTCAATTTTTTCCTGGCCAGAAAACCGTGGGACCCGCCTCCACCAACCTGGGTGGGTGGGTGTAGGGGTATTTCGGTGTTTTTCTACTCTAGGAACAATTTGCATGACAACTAGTATTGGCTTATTCAATGCACATCACACGAATGAGAACAAACATAAAACATTATGTTCTTTGGTCGACAGAATTTTAAGAAAGAAGTTGAATAACACACAGATAACAGATGCAGAGAGTTGTAAATTGCGTTTTAATTAATGACGTTGATTTTTGTCCGTGAAATACATATCAAATGGGCAACTGGATGTTTTGAAGAATATAGCAAAGCACAACCTTGTTACTCCACGTACCTTTTGAGCACAATCCATGAACACAGATCGCAGAGCACGCACTGCATCTTTCGGTTCCTACCGTGAATGGTTTTAAGAAATCAGCTTGGCTGCAATAAAAATAAAAATATAAATAATAATAAACAATAAATAAATTAATTAGAAAAAAAACTTTATTATTAGCCTACCAATCTCACTACTTTTTCCTCGTTTAGTGTCCCAATTTCAATGAGTTGCTTTATTCCTCGAAGACAGGGGCACCTTTTATAATAAAAAAACTGTTCTATCGTCATGATGTAGCCCAGATGTGGATGTGAAGTTAAGAAGTAAGAAATAATTAAGGTAAAAAAGGAAAAAAAGGTGTGGAGTTTGCGAGAATCAAAACCGATTCTTGCGAGTTTGGGCATATGGCAAGGCCTGCTGAGTATCACGAAATGACACAATTGGTAGTGGCAAACTGGGTATATAGTTTCTAAACAGTTCAGTTCTGTTTCAACCTATTGACTAATATCTCTCGCTGTATTGTAATTCTCAACATGGGAGCGTGGTGGCTCAGTGGTTACGTGATTGGACTTCAAACCGAAAGGTCAGCGGTTCGATCCCCGCCAGGGGCAACTGCTTGTGTTCTTGAGTGAGGCACTTGATCTCGATTGCCTACGTAGCGACATGGTGACGCAGTACACTGCACGTAGCTGGTGTACTTGTCTTCATCCAATGCTAACTCTGCTTGTGCGATGTTGATAGATTGAGGTGCTGACATTACTCGCCGCTGTTTGATTGTTCTCTCCGGCTTCCTCCGCAAGTAAAACTGTCCGACACAAGGTGACCATCGCTGTTGAATGCGTCGTTAAACCCCAAAAGATAAATTCTCAACACAAATTCAATTCAGTTTTAAAATTGAATACGTTTTACCAAAAATATAAAAGAAAACTATGTGTGTGAAGGTAGCTTTTGTTTTAAAATATGTCTACATCCGACTTAATGATTGGTTTTTAAACCTAGTAATAAGAACAGTTGATAATAGTGTATTTTTTTCTTTATACTAAGAAAGAATGTTTTGTGTAGAAGCAGTTTCTAGTCATGATAATTTCTAACAATTAAATTTGGGGAAAAATTAGTGGACTTTTTTTCAATAAGCAGGACTTTTTCTTATATGGCTGTACAGGAGATTATCCATGAAAAATGTTGTCATTTTTGAAATGGCAAAATTTATACTCATAAAATCATACTGAACCTTTCTTAATAAATACGACAATTGGGAAGACTGGCCGTATAGAAAGAAAACAAGATATTTCTCACGAGACGCAAAGTTTGTGAAGTGATGCCTCCATCGATGATACAACTTCCCTAACATTTCGAACTTTAAATTTTTGCATGTAATTTCCATACCGTTAGTGTTAAATTTACAGGCAACTTTAGGAAATTAAGGGACGCTAACTTTTCTGAATTTCTCTTCTAATGACGAAAATCGTCAGCCGTGCTGGAAGAATGTTCTGCCAAGTCAGATTCACCTAAAATATCCTTGTATGCCGAAAGATTGAATACCACTGGTCTATTTCCAGGACAGACTAAAAACTCCATTCCAACTTTTCTTCCTGCAATGATATTTCTAAATTGACGACAATAATACTTTTTATTCAAGACGGCCTTCTCGGGGTCAAAACACCTGAAAAAGAGTACTTTCTCACATATGTTCCAATACCCAATAATGTTGCCTCCTCCACATCGTCCATCCACGACGTTGAGAAGTCTTGAGTTAGTCACAGTAGAAATGAAAACGAGTTGGGCCAAACTACCTACAGTTATATCATTGTTGACAATCTGGATCACCTTGCTTTACGCTCCAATACCTTTATAGATAAGTATACACCAATGGACATTACTTCTATATTTGTGTACTCTTTCAGTTGTTCAATGAAGCTTGTGTGAAAGCTGGAGGGCACTTTTTCACTTTGCAGGAATAAATAATTTGTTTTATAGATAAGAATACATATGCCTGTTATTGGTTCCGTTTTCTCGCTGTGTTTGTAGCCGAAAATGACATACTGTTTTTTCGCGCGGTTCCATCAAATTTATTAATATTGTTTTCGAGAATGAATATCAAAAAGATGCGAGATTATCTCTTTACCCTTATCACAGCAGCTACATAATTCTGTTTCAGAAAATTACATTTATGGAGTTTCGAGTTTGTGTTGAGAATTCTATGTATTATTTTGTACTGCAATCTCTGTAAATAAGAATCGATATCATTTAAAAATAGAGTCTTCAAAGGACCAGAGATATTTGGGTCTAACGGATTTTGATTCAGGATAGTTTTAGTGAATTGTTGACAGTGGACAACATTCTGCTACATTACACTAATTTTAGTCATGCAAGGGGGCAGTATTTCACTGTAGGATCTCTAAGAGATCTAGTTTATCATACGGACCACACACAATTCTCTCATTTCTGATGGTAATCAACTGTTTTAATAAATTTTAGAATGTGTTTATTCTTTTAAACTAGATTCTTGAAGTCTCAAATCATTAGATTGATTTTATAAGGAATTCGCGTTCTCGTATCATTACTCATTACTGTTCAAACCGCCCTTGTCTTTGACATTTTAGTGTATTCATTTTCTATTTTTATTCAATCCTTTTGTTTGATGATTATACTGTTTCTCGCCTCGGCATAGCTCCAGTTGCTAATGTGGCGTCTGGCACCAATAAATAAATAAATAAATAAATAATTAAATAAATGGTTTTAGTGAGTAACTGCAAGTCTTTAAGTGGGGGAACTTAATTCCTCCGTTTTCTGTAGTATTAATTATTGTAGATCTTTTCTCTTATCATCGTTTCCTGACCATAGGAAACCAAAGGCAAAAACATATTTTCAGGGGATCGGGTAAAACCGAAAGGCAGTGTACCAAAATTGGTAACACAAGCGTTTTTGCTGCAGCAGTCTTTCCGAAGAGAAATAAATTTCTGAATAACCAATCATTGAGTAACTTTTTATTTTTTTCAATTTTTTATGTAATTGTTTAATACATAGCTTTCCCTAAACAGATTGTACTCTATTCCTAGTATTGTAAAAACAAATTATGTGCTTCCAGTGAACGTGTTCGTCAGTCTGTATTTCCTCCCCGCATCCCCTCTTCGATCCGATCTAAATCGCGTTTTCTCAAAGTTTACCTTCAGTACAAAGAAAACAGAAAATAATTTCACCGTTTTAAGAACAACATTTAAGGGTTAACCATCGTCACTTAAGAAAAGTGATGAGTCATCTGCATATTGAGTGATTAAGTATCCTGAGTCATTTATCGATATTCCGTTGATATTTGGCTTGTTTTTAGAGCTGCACTAATGATCTTTGCACAGAGGATGAAGAGGTAGAGAGGTAGAGAGGTAGAGGATGGCCCTGCCTAACACCCATCTGTAGATCGAAACTTTCTGTGTAATGACCATTGTTCAAGACATAACTGCATATGTTGCTATGAAAACTGTGAAACCAGTGTATGGAGTTTGAAAAGGCACTCTAACAGTACAAGCATTCCAGCAATGTTTTGTACTTCGCATTTTCTGATTAGATCCCATTTCAAACGTATTGGTTATTCAATAAAACTTCCTTTTATGAAAACAAGTTGAGTTTCCGAAATAAGTTTCGGCAAGGCTGTTTTAATGCAGTTAGCAATGGCTATAGTGTATGGTAGATCCTATGTTTTCATCGACGTTTATTAAAGAAATTGGGTGCCAATTTTTCACGTGTACTTTCGATTTATTTGGTTTGGGTATGCATATAATGACATTATTGATAATTCCTCTTAATAGTTTGCTCATCACAATTAGTGTTGGATACTTTTGTCGTGTAAAGAATTTGGTAAAATGTTCTCTGTTCACATAGTCTTTCTTTCAAATTGATTGTTTCGAATCTATCGGATTTAATCAACTTGGAAATAATTTTTTTCAGAGTAATGCCGTTTTTCAAGGTTTTATTTAGTTGCTTCCCCCCCCCCCCCCCCCCCGCCCCCTAAGCTTTCCTTTTGGCCTTGGTTCTCAATATCGTACCTCTTATTTTTTTTCTCCCTAAATGTTTTCAGTTTGGATTTTAGTGATTCAATTTCTTGTACGACTGTATCACCACTGTCTGGAGCTTGTATAAGACACTTAATTTTGTTTCAATTTCCTGTTCAATTCTAAAAAGTTGATCATTTACAGTAAAATTTTGTCTGTTATTATATTTATTATTATTATTATTATTATTATTATTATTATTATTATTATTATTATTGTTCTATAGTTTCTGCGATGACTTGTGTTATGGAATTTCCATATTCTGGGTCCCCAGATGACTGTATTAAACTTCATTTTACTTTTAGCTGACATGACTAAACTTCAGTTTCGCTTTAGTGGCCACTTTCTGCCCGTCGATCGTCCAACCCGAAACATTACATTATCGACTTCTCCTCATAAACCACCCGACCAAATTAAGGTAAATTTGATATGCATATTATTTATCATATGTCAATTCACATATGTTCAAATACAGTTGCCATGCCATGCATATGTTCAAATACAGTTGCCCAGGTCGCACCACAGGGTGCATAAGTCTGTACCAAAGTTGTTGGTCCAAAATTAAAAAAGTACCTTCTCCAGTAACATCATTTAGAATCTTTTGATATTTGGTATACATCATCTCGGGGGGGGGGGGGGGGGGGAGGGGGGTAAGGGAGGTTGGCAGGGATTCGATGTGTTCCAGTCGAGTCCCAGGGTTAATACTTGGGCTCTCTGTTGGAGCCAAAGGTTAACTTAGTGCAAAATGAGGAAATGTCTTTAAAAGTTGTCTTCAGATTTCAGGAGCCGGAGAAGGAATGTAGATCATTTGGTTAGCCTAGGCACGTCTATAATATATGCCTTTGCCAGAAACGAACATGTGGTCGCCATTTTCTTTGATCTGGAAAAGGCTTATGAAACAACGTGGACGTGTGGGATTTTCAAAAATCTTTTTAGCATTTGGTTGAGAGGGTGTATGCCTCTTTTAATACAATTTTTTTAAAGGACCAATTTCAGGTTCCTGTTGTGTCAACGTTATCTCATCCTCAAGAACAAGAATTGGGGTCCCTCAGGGTAGTGTTTTATCTCTGTTACCCTTTCCTTAGTGAAAATCAATAGCATTGTTGACGCAGTTGTGAATATGGTGGATTCGTCATTATACGTAGATGCTTTTTTAATCTGTTATGGCTGCAAAAACGAGAATGCTATAGAGCGCAAACTTGAGCTGTGCTTACACAGAATTCAAAAATGGGCATACAGAAAATGGTTTGAAGTTCTCAAAAACAAAAACAAATTGTGTACATTTTTGTAGACTTAGGAAACATCACTTGATCCGGAGTTGGAAACAGATGGGAGTACAATTATAGTTGTTAAAGAAGTGAAATTCTTAGGTTTGTTGTTTGACAACAAACTGAATTTCACTTCTCACATAAAACAACTGAGAGTGAGATATAAAAAACACTTAACCTCTTCAAGGTGGTTTGTGGCACTGATTGGGGTGCTGCCCAAAAATAACATTATTCCATCTGTATCGATAACTTATTAGATCTAAATTAGATTACAGTTGTGTGGTTTACGGTTCTGCAAGATAGTCGTATCTCAAATCTCTTGATGCTATTCACAATAATGGCATTAGAAACAGCCTGGGTGCATTTACAACGTCAACAATAGATTCAATGCCTATTGAAGCAGAGGTGCCTTCTCTCAAGAAGCGCTGAATTAAACTGTCACTCTAGTGTGCTTCTAAATTGTTTGCTCATCCACCAAACCCTGCTTATAACTGTGTCTCAGATCCTCAAAATGTCGATTTTTTTTAATCGGCACCAGAAACATATTCTTCCATCGGGCATTAGAATAAAGCCCCATATAGGGTCCACCATGCTTCAATATGCTTCGATAAAAAAAAATACCGTAAAGCACATATTCCTCCTTAGCATCTTAAAAAAGCCAACTGTTATTCTGGACCTTGCTTCTTCCAAAAAGTCCGAGACAAATTCTTTACAGTTTAAATAAAAGTAAACTGAGATACAGTCCAAGTTTCATACATATACAAGGATGTATATAGATGGATCTAAAGCTGATGACAAAGAATCATCAGCTGTTGTTGCTGGTGTTCAGGTCGGCTCAATCAGAATACCAAATAAAAGTTCTGAAGTTAAAGCCTTACAAATAGCGCTTGAACACATCGAGAATGCACAGTAAAAGAAGTCGATTACATTTCCGACTCTCTTTCCTCACTGTTAGGGTTACTCAACTCCACGTTAAAGAACCCTCTCATTTTAGAACTTCTTGAGAAGTAGACTACTCTCATGTCTCACCCATATGATATCGAGTTTTGCTGGTTACCTGGACATGTTGTTGGTATCTCCGGTACCACCAGGGCAGACAGTGCAGCAAAACAGGCTTTAAACAAGCCCATTATTCATTTCACGATTCCATTCAGTGATTTTAAACCATAAGTACATCAAATCTGCGTGGCAGGCGGAATGGGGTGGGGCACCAAATAACAAGTTTCTTCGCCTCCGGCCAAATATTACTGATAAGTATCCGTCTACTAACCTTGGTAGGAAAGATCACGTTATTCCGACGCGGTGTCATATCGGTCAGACAAGACTCACACATTAGTTTTTGTTAGAAGGTAATATGCGACCAGAATGTGTTGCTTGTCAGCAGGAGTTGACAGTGGAATGCATTCCTTTGCACTGTACAGATTTTAATATAGTCAGACTGCAGTATTATCATGCTGCATCTCTTCGAGCCCAATTCTATAACACAAATTCTTATAAGGTTATGTTATTAATGAAGGAAATCAACCTTTTTAATAAATTTTAAATTGTCTCTATTATTACGTTTTTAACCTCTCATCTATTCAACAGGTTGATTTACACAGCACACAACATTCTTCTAACAACTGTTCCCATTTTCTCATTACTGTGTTCACTGCTAGTTTCTATTCCTCATATTTCATCGACATGTTTTTAATTATTTCACGGAAGAAAAGATAAATTTTAAAATATATACTTTTCACCACGACGATATATCCTTAGCTACTGATTTGGCGTAACGCACCAATAAATAAATAAATATAAGTGAACATGGCTCGACTATTATTTCCTCCATTTTGCTTTGGCCTGTATCGCTTTTTATGCCCAATGCCGTCCCTCTTCTAATTGTAGGTTTTGTGGATGGTAGTAGTGTTACTGTCCGTTCTGCTCCTTCGTGAGGTGTTGTCAGCTTTAAACTCAACTGGAACTTCAAGTTTCCTGGCTGTAAATACCACCCGGCCATTCTTTTCGGATAAACTTCGTATTTCATTCAAATCATCTAAAATGTATTTAAGCATGGTGAACTGGGAGCCCTCTGGTGTTTCTTCAAGGACAATGGTTAACACTTTACCTAACGAATCGGCCGTATCCACCCGCGTAATATACAAAACGTGCAATTGAAAAAAAACAATAGTTTCCAAAATATTTCAATACAACAATATCATGTGCTCTCCCTCATTGGATGAGGCGGTCATATGATAGGATTTTGATGAAATTGTTTAAAAAAACATTAATTAAAATAATAAAGTTTGATTTTCTATTCATTGGGTAAAAGATTAACACCACAGTGGTATAACGTGTCAGTGAAAGTGTCCAATTATACATTTTGTGTTTGATTGTGAAACATCTGAATTGTAATAGGAGATTAAACTCCTAATTCATAGTTTTTGCTTTTGTCTGATTCGTTAAATTCAACAGTAATTTTTGATGGACTAATTGACTGGTTAGTGATTGTTTTACAGCTGCACTGTTCGCCATATCTTGATTGCAACATATTTAGAATGCTTGGGGTGGGAGGGAAGGCATATTTTAAACAAAATACAAAAATGAAAGTAATACATATAGGCTATGAGGCTCCTCCTCTAAATTTTGGCCACTGGTATCTCACGAGGAAAATATTGCCCATAGTGATTTTTGGCAAGGTGTGCATCCCCAGAGCTGACAAAAATATAAGAGCATTGCATGACAGCTTTCTGTGTGTTATCATCATTTGTTTGGGATGGCCGTCAAAATGCTTGTGACTGCATAACTGGTCATAACTATTAACTTGGAACAGTCATGACAGCGATTCTGGTCTCTACGACTAGTAAAAACGTTAACCTTTTACCCAACGCAGACGATATCAAAATTTGTTATTTTGAATATCATTTTTTAAACTTTTTCAAACAATTTCAACAAAACCCTATCATGTGACCCCTCACTGGAACGAGTCGTTGGATAACGGTTAAAATGGCGTTAAATCGAATGACATAAAAATCTAGCTATCTCCCAATTTTTTTAGCTCCACAACATACTAAAATTTCAGAAAAATCTGACGCATTTTAATTTGTATAATTTTTGACCATATGACCTTCATATGACATCACCTTAGCGAAAAAATGGTTGATAATTTCCTAAAGCGGCAACACATTTTAGATGTGTCTCTTTTGCAGAGATTATATTTCCACAATTTCAGAAAACATAGATCTGAAAGTGAGCGGAAAATTGAAATCTTTAAAAAAATTCTTAAAATGCTGCTCCTTCCAATGAAGTGTTGAAATTCTGAAAAGTAAAAGCTGATGGATCAGCTTCAGATAACCAAAAATAGATAAGCGAAATTTGAAAGCTGTATATTCCAGAACTAAGGAGCTATGCGTATAACAAAATGAACATTTTAATGAGACAATGCTCAAATTTGAAGTGATGTAAAAACGTTTGCATGGCGGAATCAGTAAAAAAAGACCAAAAAGTAAAAAATAAAATAACCGTCTCCTAATTTTGCGAGTTCTAGAACAGGGGTTGTATTATTTCACCAAAATCGGACAAATCTGAATTATTTCGACTTCTGACTGATATGACGTCACCAGAGGAATTAAAAATTCCCCATGAGTATATACATTTCTAGATACGGCTTTTATTGGATTGAGAGATGCAAAATATGAAAGAGGGATACTGAGGTTCATATTATAAAATATTCAAAATTATGAGAAAAAAAATCTGTATCGTTCTCATCGCTGATAGAATCTCGAAAAACAAATGATTGTCCAGGCGAGATGCTCATATTCCCGATCATGTCGCGAAAATGTCGTGTGTGGGAGTTAAGAGGGAAGTAATCGAAATTTTGGTCTGACTAAAAAAAGAAAAAAAAAGGCCAAACCATAGCAATAAGTCATTCCAACTTTGTTCTACTTTACTGGATGTTGTTTGAGATTGTAAAGCAAATCTCAGGATATCATTCAACAAAGCACAGTCAACGCCAACCGGCCAACCACATCGAAGGTGTGCACTGATCTTTTGCGATTCTACAACTCCGTTTTTCAAAAAAGGAAGGGTATCCACTGATGTTAATTACGTCATATCTTCGGTATTTCGAGCGAGTTTCGAAAGTTTCAAACTCCTTTTTTGGAACCTTAAATGTCATCAGACTGCTTAATTTCATCTCCGTGCGGTAATCGTTCCATTTTCCATTTTCTCACGATTTTTCTGCGCCTTGCCAGTTCGTGGTGTTTTATTGAAAACGTTTTGTGCAGTTTTCGTATCCAAAGAGTACCTTGCACCCCTTTTAACATTCCAAAACCTACATGTAATAGTTTGGCCCAGGATCATTTAGAGTTTTTCCCCAATGTTTAGCTTCATATGATTCAATTTAATTTTGAAGTTTTCTGCAGCTTGCCTGTTTGTGACGTCACAGCGTACCGGTTTGTTACGTTTTTCAAATATAAAAAGCGTCTTGCACCCCATTTAACATTCCAAACATAGAATGCAAAAGTTTGGACCGGGATCACTAGCTGTTATTTCGATCGCATATCTCAAAGTGGTGGAGGGTAGGACCTTGAGGATAATGACGCCATACTCCGGACACTGTGGTCAGTTTCGGAGTTTTTAGTACTCATCAATCCAAATAACAAGCCACAACATTTTATATCATTCATCAATTACCAGACATACGGAAAGGGCGTTACCCCTTCCATCTGGTGATACACAACCCCCTCCAAACTACATAAAACAGAACAATATAAATATGACAATCCATAAAAGGAATAATCGAGGGCAAACATTGCGCCGTGCTGTGTTCGAAACTGGGTAACTGCCTTTGGACATCTGTTCATTGTGGCGTATATTGTCAATTCAACTCCATCTTTTTCATATGCCAGAAACTATTGATAAGATTCCACACATGACGGAGAGAACCACCTCAACATATAATCTTTATTGCAGCTATAAATTGCCTTCTTATTAGAGAGCATGATGTTGTCGGGATTGCCTAATTTGTTACGTCTGCTTCTTTTTTTCTTTTTTCTCATTTTTTCTGTTTTTCTTTAAAAACGGGAATGGCGTGAAGATAGCCCTAGTGGGTACGCAATCTCCCTGTGGTGCAGTTATATAGTCGTGAATAATGAATGTTACCTCTATTGTTTAATTGTATGTATGTTGTCCTGCCAAATAAAAGCAATCAATCAATCAATCAATCAGAGGTGTGAAAAAACAAAATCGAGACAAACTGCATCTTGAATTTTATAACTTCTTGTTGTAATGGATAATGGGGGGTGGGGGGTGGGGGGGGGGGTAGAGGGTGCAAATGAAACGTGACGGATAGCTTTATTATTTTCTTTTTAAAGGTCCGGTCTCCCCTCCCCCCCCCCCCAATTTCCTGATACCATACCATACCAGTTAGTTTGCCTAGAGTTCATACATACGTGAGGAAGGAGAAGCAATCAAAGATGATGGATCAGCTGTTCAACTTTCTATAAAAAACTGTGCAAAATTGGACCGGCGAATTCCTTATACTATTATCAGTAATTCACTTCTTCTTAAGAATAGAATAGTTCCGTAAAAGTGGAACAATCATGAAGAGACGAATTTGGTACATTGATCAGACGTTTTCGACGTTTCCGGCATGAGTTCTAGAAACTGTAAAATTAATTAACTGAAAAACAGGGTTCCGAGGGAGACTGCCAATTTCTTCTAAGCGAAATTTAGTGTAATACAGAAATTGCAGTTTTGAAAAATATCGAACTTTGTTCAATATTTTTTTCACATTCTTGATCTCATAAAATATTTTTGAAGCATTTTTGTAAGGTGACAAGCATTCCTGAACAATAACAAGTTCTGTTTTCTGTGAATGATCATTTGGAGAGCACATAGTTTTGTGTACTAAGGCATGGAGTGTAGAAGCAGAATGTAGAATGTATTTATTTATTTATTGGTGCTTTACGCCACATTAGCAGCCGAGGACATATCGTGGCGATAAAAAGTATGGGTTGTAAAATAGATCGTTAGTTTCCATGAAATAATTAAAACCGAGTCGATGAAATACGAAACATGACGAGGAAGACAAAGGAATGAACTTGGTAATGAGAAGATGAGTTCAGTTGTTTAACAATGCTGATAAATCAACCTGTGAAACAGACATAAATGGATGAGAGCTTAAAAGGACAAAAGCCGTTTAAAATTTATTAAAAAGGTTGATTACTTTCAAAAAAGAGAGAACTTTGACAAATAGATCTCTTAGAGAAGTAGAATGCAATGAGAAAAACAGTCAAACGCTGAAACAGAACTGAACTTTTCAGAAACAACATACCCTCTTCTCTTGATATTACTTTTCTGGACTGATAGTATGTTTTCAATGATTGTTGTATTGGTGTGAAAAATATTATAAAAATGGAATTAAGAAATGATTCTTTCTGAATTTAGCGAATACTAAAATGGCATTGCTGAAAGCAAGCATTTGAGACAAAGCTGTCCTTCCCTATCATCAGATGCGGGGCACCCGACAGACTGGAGTATAAGTCGCATGCGTTTTTCAAAAGGGTACTCAGGTTCAGCATTTTTCTAAAAGTTGCGGTTCAGACCATGCATGCTTCTGCACAAGGCTGTGTGGAGGTATGCATGGCCTGAACCGCCCTGATTGCAAAGAAAATGATCTCGAACCATGACGTCGGTGCTTAACTTCTAACGAGCTCTGTAATACACCGACAGTCATATCCTGACGCATAGGATTAGAAGATTGTGGAAATAAATGACAAGATTAAAATACAATTAGATATTTTGATGAAACAAAATAAGTAAAGTACTTCATTATAACCACATGGATGCACTTATTTGAAAATTTGGACGATTTTAGATGGGGAGGCATGCACCTGGTTCACTCCTTGTGAATCAGCCACCATTCTTCAACATCCGTACTCTTTCTGTCACTATGAGCACTCTAAAATCAGTTGGGTTAAAAATCGAACCGAATGAACTTAATTTTCAACGGACTGATTTTAGAGTTCATATAAGTTTTAACTCTGTGATAAGACTCCAAATAAATATCACTAATATCGATTGGATGACGACTATTATTATCCCTGATGGGTGAGATGGGGAAATCTCTCCCGATGGCAATATGAATGGGCCAGACACGAGGCTTACCGAGTGTCTGGACCAAATATCTTGTTCCGAGGGTGAGACTTCCCCATCACACACCCACTCCCAACATGGATAATGTTTCTCCCCAACCAAAATACTCTGACGTCCTCAAAAGTAATTCAGGGACACGTGCAGCCATATCGAACAGTTTTATTGTCCATTTCTGAAAAAAATAATTTACTTATCGGAAAGAGCTCTCAAAAGTCCTGTGCCATTGGTATATACCACGAAATTAAATTCCAATGCCGGCAAGACAGGAATTAAATATTTGTAGCGAAATGAACACTGACTCATTAGAATGACGTCATACTTTGAATTCTGATGTGTACTTGAACTACTTTTCAGCGGGAATTTCGTGCAACTCTCTGCACTCACAAATGGCGTTCACCCAAAAATTCATTTTAAAGAGTCAAGTGTCCTTTGGTTCTGCGGTATGTGTTTTTGTTTCTTTTTTCTTCGATTTTATTTGATTTATTTTTACTTTTCACCTCGGATGAGGAACATAAAGTAACATAATTTATCTTTTACATTAAATAAGATACATGTCCGTGGTAATCATAAAATATGCATATTAGAGTAGTTTGTCTCTGTTCTCTGTCTCTCTCCCTCTGTCTCCCTACCTACAGCACCCCCCCCCCCCTCTCTCTCTCTCTCTCGCCCGCTCGATCGCTTCCACCATCCCATCCCACCTACCCTCCCTCACCTCCTCCTCTCCCTCCCGCTACCCCTCCCCCTCGTGGCTATTAGCATTATTGTAATTAGTCACCGTAATAGGGTTGATAGCCAGATGTGGGTGGTGTGGAGTAGAATGGGGTATTGAAGCGAATTCCACCAACAATTTATGGGGCTTAAATTAATTACAAGTATGGATCTTATCACCGTTGGATCTAATTAAGTTTGTGTGGCACACGAAGGCAACCAATCTGAATAAATATAATTTTGGGTAATTTCAGAGGGTATCTGGTAATTATATATTTATTTATTGGTGTTTAAGATCACATACTTATGCACAGTGGCTAATCCTGAGAGTGACAGTTTTACGGGTGGAGGAAGTCGGGGTACCCGGAGAGAACCACCGAGCATCGACGAGCAGCTGTCAGCTCCTTAACATCCTAGCTCTGTTCAAGCTCCGTTCAAGCAGGGTTACAGAAGTTCCGTCGACGTTCAGGACGCATTAGTACACGGCGTCATCGTGCCCCCATGTAGGCAACCGGAATAAAACGCCTTGCCCAAGGGCACAACGCGGGTCGTTCCTGACGGGAATCGAGCTCGTAACCTCTAGCATAGAAGTCCAACAGTCTGCCACTGAGCCACCGCGATCCTGGGTATCTAGTAATAAAAGTACTGGTTACAGTGTGTACTCCTTTCTTACAACCACATGTAGTATTTACCATAGGTACTTTCCCTCCTTGCATCACATGAAATTTCGGTAGGAGACAGTAAGCCCCTTTTACCTACTAAATTAGTTGAGAAATAACCTATCAATATTTGAATGAGAATTATAGGGCACTTGTACAACCGACGAAATTCCGCATCAGATGAGATTTCTGTAGAGGAGACTAAGCCCCTATTACCTGCTTGCTAAAAAGAAATTATTTGAGAAATGACCGACACAATGGATATTTAAATGAGAAAATATAGAGCACTAGTCCTACCAGCGAAAACAGGGGCGGGGTGGGTGAGGGAAGTTGAATAGAAAGAGTGACTGTGCGCTCGGGGATACAAGGTCAGACACTCGGGAATACTAGACGTCATAGTGTGTTGGGTTCTCTTAAACACAGTGAACTATTTTTTCGAAAACTCATTGCCACCATTCCTTGTAATCAGTACCTATTTCACTTCTATTGAAGAACCACTACACAAACCCTTATTGATATACACCCCCCCCCCCCCCCAAACACACACCCTTTTTGTATTCTTCAGCCTGTATATCTGCAACCCATACAGCAGAATTGAGGCGTAACAGCGGATATTGCTACAATTGCTAAAAAATTATTACTTGGGGTATTAACCCATTAGAATCTACTATTGTACTTCACTTATATACAAAACTACATAACGACTCTCTCTGTCTGTCTCCCCCTCTCTCTCTCTCTTTCCCTCTCTCTCTCTCCCTAAAGCGAACCAGATTTTTCAACATTGTAAAATATATTTACCGTGAATTTATATGAGTCTCTGAGCTTATTAGAAATATACTTACATATACACCTATATATGTATATATATACACACATATTCGTACTTGTCGGTGTGAGTGATTCATCACCACTCTCTAAAATAAGCTGGGTCAAAACTGAACCCAAACCAAGGGGGTCGGGCGAACATGAACCCAATTGGGTTCATATTCACTCAACACAGTCGACTCGGGCCAATTCTCAACCCAGCCGAATCCAGAGTAGGTATATAATGTCCTCGCCCGTCCCTCTAGACATTCAATGGCCTGAGCCTTTGAGGTGTAGAAATATATATATATACAGCTGGAGGGATGCAGGATCCCGCTCTTAACGGAAGTCCACATTAGGTTTCCATGTATGTTGTTTGGCATAAACACAAAATATCGGAGGTGGGGTGTATTGAGATTATCGGTCTACGTCGTTTCGGAAATCTGAAAAGGTGTTTTTTATGAGAAACTGAGGTCAGCCTCGAGAAGTAACATTTTTTTCATAATTCGGATTTTCAACATAGTGTTGTGGAAGTTAGTATAGGTGTCGGTGGAACGAGTGGGTTTCAAAATCGTCTGGAGTTTTTTTTAACTTGGCTAGATTTCTACTTACCTTACTGCCTGTGTTAGTAAATAATTGCTGGAGCTTAAACTGGAGCTTAAACATATTTGGATTTCGTGAATAACAGGCTCTTATATATTTTGTTCGTAGATGATTGAGTTTTTCGCAAACCAGAATATAATGAAATTCGTCACCAATATCCAAACTGCACAGGTTACCTTTTCTTTGTGACGTTTCAGGAGAGCACTAACTTCTCACTTCTATGGGCAGGTGGTGGTTTCGCATTCGAAACTTGAGAAGAGGGGTAGCTAATGACGGTGAAGTTTAATAAGATAATCTTCAAATACAGGGTATGGCTTAATTATTCCATAAAATTGAAATTAGGTAGCTGTATCCAGGTTAACTCTCCATTCCTGTAAATTCATATCAGATAATCTTTACTTTACGATGCAGTCGAAGATAGATAGATAGATAGATAGATAGATAGATAGATAGATAGATAGATAGATAGATAGATAGATAGATAGATAGAGATAGATAGATAGATAGATAGATAGATAGATAGATAGATAGATAGATAGATAGATAGATAGATAGATAGATATTTTTATTCGAACCATTTATGATTAGGGCTACAGTGGTTTGCCCATATATATCCAAAACCTAAAATATTTTGCAGGGAAGATATGATATTCGACAAACTTCGTCTACTAACATTTCAGAAACATGACACCATGTTGTTTGTTTACAGAAGAACGAGCGATGATTGAATTGCCCTGCGCTCATTAAATATGCTAATACGCCAGTAACATGGGTCATGCGAGATAGATATCTATCCCACATGGCCTTCTCACATAAGGCATGCATATCGTACATTGGACTCGGGGAGGGTGGTGAAAAGTATTATCACGTTTTCCTGTGGTACAAAGTAGTTCTTCTTTTTGTGGGAAGTGTTTAGAAATAAAGTGTCCGCTACACTGCACTATCATAAAACACACATTGGGGAAGTCAACATCCCAATCGAGATTGTGTGTCTTGAAAAGTACCAGGACCTAATATCCACAAAAAAAAACAGTGTCTACTCATGGATTCCCCTGCCACTTTTTGTTAGCGATTGGTAGTCATCTCACAACACAGTGAAATTGTTGATAAGAAAGACATTATGCCTCACAACAACCATAACGGAAGGTAAGGATAGAATATGAATCTACATTTACGTGCAACCAGTCTACCGTGATACTAATCATTATATCTCACATCTGATAGTAATTGCAGATCCAATATGTATTCCACCTCGTCGAATGACATGAAGCAAATCCACAACCAATTCGAGCCACACGTGAGTTGATTAACTGTAAAGTAACAAATATGAAAACAAAATTCAAATAGTTGAATGAGAAAAAAACAAGTTCGTTTTTAGTCTATGTTGGCGCTCCTCTTTGGGGTTCGGGTGTAAGGGTTGGATTGGTCTGCATATGGAGATTAGAAAGGGTTGGATTTGTCTGGCTATAGAGATTATAAAGGGTTGAATTGGTCTGGATATGGAGATTAGAAAGGGTTGGATTGGCCTGGATATGGAGTTTAGAAGGGGCTGGGTTGGCCTGGATATGGAGATTAGAAAGGGTTGGATTGGTATGGATATAGAGATTAGAAAGGGTTGAATTGGTCTAGTTATGGAGATTAGAAAGAATTTATAAATTTAAACTCATGATGATGTTTTATCTTTTGAACCCGAGAACCTGCTTTCTCGATCCAAGAATATGATACGTCATAATTTCATTAAATTTACTGACTGCTAAGTGGAAATGTGTGGTAGGCCAAACAATATTTTCAACGTGCAGCCATGGGGCTGCACGTTGAACATATTATTTGCTATATTCCCTTATAATGAATACAACCTCGCCTCTGGACATATATCCTCAAGTCCATTAGGACGAGTTGTTATAGGACTGAGGGGCGAGGTCGCGACTTCAATACGCCATCTCAGAAACCCACATGACGGTAAAACCCAATTTATAGTATAATATTCCTCCTTTTCCTGACTTCTTCGCACACTGAAGGGATTGTATATAGTTTTTAACGGTGTCTGTTTCCACAATAATTCAGCGTCTTTGATTTGATTTTTTATGAATCAAGATCGTGACGTCATGGCATTGCGTTCTTGTTCTGTGCATGACCTAATCCCCATCCATTGTTCTACTTGTACTATAACCACTGAAGTTTACAGTATAATTTCGACTGTGTATTTCTTTGTTTTATTTTTCATGTTTCATGCTTGGTAGTACGATATAAAATTATCACCATGGCACAAAACTGACCTGCTCTTTCGCTGAGCTTTTGATATCTTAATCATTCAATTATTGTGATAAAAAACAGTGACCTTCACATGTGTAAGCAGGTAAAATACGTTCTCTTTCTGAATCGAATAATCACATGTACGGTTGTTACCCTCAATATAGATTTTGTCAAGACATTTTGACATGTATTGGGGAAAATATGTTCTTTGTCTGAGATTGAACAAGATATAACTTATCACATTTTATCGAACTAATAATGTTCCCAACGATATGTCATATTTTATTACCCAAACAACGTGTCACGTCATCCAATCTAATATGCGTTGGTTACAAAAACATTATCAGCAGCCGCGGACGGTAACGTTGAGACGAATGCAGGAAAGAGATATGGAATCGTGGCGAATACTCTTTACGAACATCGAACATCAATATCACGCGGTCGCCTCATTGTGTATGGGCACTTTAAGCAGTGTGGCGTGAATACTCATCCTTTATGTTAAAAGGTAAACAGAAAAATACAGAACAACTGAAAAATTAATTCATTGCTCTAAACAGAGACTTCCTAATGTAATTAGCTCAACGAGCTCGCTCGCTCAAATGAAGGGGTCATAAGTTTTGTTTTGAAGTAAAATTTGATAAAACTATTAAACAATTAAAAATAATAATTTTACTGACAGCTTTTGTGAACACCACTGTCGGGGTGCGATCATTGCATTAGGAGTAGTAGGGTGCGCATGAAACATGCCTGATGACCAGCACTTTTAGGGGAGCATCTAATGTTAAAGTCCCATAGGAACCGGAGAAACTTTTTCCTGTGCAAAACTTCGGCTCCATCTACCTAGATCCGGCAAGTGGTACACTTGCTGCAAATATAGTATGCTATGGTAATAATATGCATGGGTACATTGGTACTACTAGTCCACCTATGCATTATATTATCCTGTGCCTGGTATAAGTGGTACGTAATGCTTGGCTAGGCGGTATTATTGGGTGAGTGGGGATAATGCATAGGCGTCTGGTGCGGTATTGTGAGGAAGTCCTTGGTAGTTTAGAACGGTAGTACAGGAGGTACAGTCTGAGTCTCAAGAGCTTAGATTATAGTTGCAGGGGTGTATAACGCCCATACTACACTCCCAGACCAGTCCAGTACGTGAGGCGCGAGGCGCACGGTGGCGTTGTGGTAACCGGTTCTCGACAGACCACTTGGATTAAGCAACGTCGAGCCCGGTTAGTCCTTAGATGGGTAACCGTCTGAGCGACCGCGTTGTGTCCTTGGGCAAGGCACTTAACCCCGGTTGTCCACATGGGGGCACGATGACGCCGTGTACTAAGGCGTACTGCACGTCGTTGGTGTGCACGTCTTCATTCAATCTAACCCTGCATGTGCTGCAGTGCGGAGTTACGAAGTTGGGGGCTGGCAGCTGCTCGTCGTTACTCGGAAGTTCTCTCCGGGTACTCCGATTTCCTCCGCCCGTAAAAACTATCACCGACACGATATGACTTTGGCTGTTAATGTGTTGTTAAACCTTAAAAATAAATAAATAATGAGAGGCCCGACACCCCCCGACCCGAGAAACGTTATTTCGGATTATACGGTGGACAACAATATTGATCAACATCTCTATGGCATCGCGTGCGCATCATGACGTCACGGCGTCATTGGCAGCGTCAACTGTTTCACGGGGAAAACTTTCAAGAAACCAACCTACTTCATCAATCTTCTGTCACATACCCATATATATACGTAGAGCCCTGTATGTACATATCTCGCCATGCATGACATATCCATGCATATACTTACCATAGCGTGCTATACATGCAGGACGTGTACCACTTGCCGGATCTAGCTGGATGGAGCCGACGTTTTGAACAGGAAAATGTTGCTCCCCCCAAAAGTCCGGTTCCTATGGAACTTATACCATAGCTGCTCCTCCAAAAGTCCGGGTAATCAGGCGCGATCTACAAGTTATGTACTACTATTAGGTTAGATGTTATAGGTTAATGGTGCGCTTATAATTCAGTCCACATTTGTTAGTATTCAGGTAGAATTTTGGGCTAAAGGGAGAAACACACAAGATAAGTAGGTACTTCTTTACAAGCATTTCGAGGGCATCATATAGAACTTGGTCGCTTTAACCTCACCATGTTGCAACGTTTAAACGTATACCATGAAGTGAATCAAATTGACATAAATCTCCTAACCTCTACCCAACGCAGAAGATATCAAAATTTATTATTTTAAATATTATTTTAAAAACATTCAAGAAACACATCGTGTGACCCATCACGAGCTCGTTCGAATGAGGGGTAATATGATATGTGTTTGTTGAAATATTTTGAAGAATTCTTTTTTTCAACTGTTGAGTTTGTATGTTTCGCGGGGGGGGGGGGGGATGCCCACGATTCGTTTGGTAACGGGTTAACCCTTTACCCAACGTAACGCCAGAAAACGGTCAGCGCTATGCACAAAAAATGCCATTCAAGTTTCATTTTTGGGATGAAAAATATAGCTTAGGACCCCTCAATGGAACGATCTCACTGCGCTCGTTCCAATGAGGGGCTATAAGCTATGTTTGGTAACATCGTAACTCCGCACTGCAGCACAGGCAGGGTTAGATTGGTTGAAAAATATACCCAAAGTAGCGTGATATACCAAAGGTTCACCACTCGTGGTTACCACCGCTTCACTAAAACACACGTGAGGTCGGAGATCAACGTCAGTGTCGTAACATTGTAACTCTGTGAGTTGGTTTCAGAAGTAGTGCAGAAGTAATCTTTTTCTCTTATATTTCATCAACCGTTTACTCCATACTACTCCAAGACAGTATGTGCAAAAGTCATTTTCGGAATAACTGAAATTTTCGTTTTTTATCTCCAAAACATAGCTTATGACCCCTCATTGGATTGATCTGAAGAAAGACCGTGCAATAAGGGCTATAAGCTATGTTTTCGACGCAAAAAAATAATAAAACCTGGTTGGCTATTTTGAGGAACAGTCTGGCTACTTTTAGATGTTATGTTAAGTAAAAGGTTGAATGACACAATCCATACCGATTAGACGTTTAGATTTCAATGAACCGATCTGAGCCTCGATAAACCTCGGCTCAAATGGATTTTTGTGAATTTCATTCAGAAATTTTATATCGCATCTTGACACATTAGAGATCTCATATTTATACTTAACTTTTTCAGTTGCGTATTAAATACACAGAACGACACACGCGTGTGAATGGATTAATTGATATGGCACGAGTGTCAGCGCGGAAGGATTATCTTTCTGCGATAGCGCAAGTGCCATACCGATTAACCCATTCACACGGCGTGTCGTTCTGCGTTTATTACACGCCTTCGCGTCTATAAAAAAACAATTATCAGAAGGACACGCAGCAATTCATTTAACAACTTTCAACACAAAGAACACATTTTATCGCCAACCAAATTTGCGAGGGGAACCTGTGTTACTGTTTCGTCCCCCAAGTTCCAATGTGTTTTATGTGCCTAATGTCACATAGAACACATTGGAATCCATTGGACGATTTTAGCTATAACTAGGGATTCAAATTACAATAGCGGTGCAGGATTTGTAGAAAATTCCAGTGAAAATTCGCTTCAATTTAAAAATCGTCCATCAACGATTTCCGTTCCACACACGTGTGCTGAACGGATTTTTATTTTCCGCATAGTTTAGTGTTGCTGAAGATGGGGACTTCATAGAATAGCCGTGTAATAAAGATTAAATCAATACCTCATCGGCTTTACTCCTTTGCACTCGTGAGACCACTTTTCTGGTCCAGGAACTTGATATATCATATTTTCATTAATAAGAATGGCTGCTTAGTGAATGTGCGGCTTAGTGCAATCAATAATTTTACGAGCAGCCTCAAGCCGATAATATGAATTGTTCTATACCTAAATAATGAATACGGTCACGATTAGCCATTGTGCATGAGTATGTGACCTTAAACACCAATACATAAATAAATATAACACCGTTGTAGTCTTGTGCCTCTACTGTCTTGTTCTATAAGTATTCCGATGAACTGTTTATCATTATGTGTGCACATTATAGGTAGGCACATGCTGGGTGTGTTGATAAGCGCTTATGTGAAAATGCACAATGTGACACATTGTGCACTAGCACATAGGCACATACGACCAAAAAGGGATTCTGTATCCACAGACATATCCTAAAGAGGGATATTCTATAGGGATTCCAAAAAGGGATTTCATAGGTGGGATTCCATCTTTCCTCGAGTGACTCTCACATACTGCTCGAACGACTCGAATCCCATCGAGTAAATGTGCTTTAAAGCAATTGCTCGATCGTGTGACTCGCACATACGACTCTTAGCCTCATTTCAGGAAAAAGGGATTCCATAGTCACAGGCGTTTTCCAAAAAGGGATTCCTAAAAAGTGATTCTTAAAAAGGGATTCCGTAAGTGGGATTCTCATCCGACTTCCCTGTTGAAAGAATTTAGTTCAAATGGTTGTAGTTCAAAACTTCATATATATATATATATATATACTGCTACTTTTCTATTTATGGGGTTATATTATAAGACCTAGTTGTGAGGCATATATATTTATAAATAGAAAAGTAGCAGTATATATATATATATATATATAACTTCGTCAATTTGCCGTCATGCTCGGAAGTTTACTTCCTTCAAAGCGGCTTTCATTTTTGACTAATTCTTATTCCGTTACGTTAAGTGCCGTACCAATGTGTATCGCATCAAGGGAACGTAAAATTTAGCGTCAGGCTGATCCTAATTGTTGAATGGGAATTATAAAATTGATCGAGATACGCGTACGTCTTACAGATCGATTTATTATTTAGCAAGTGGCCGCCTAGCTCCTAATCACGAACCCGACTATAAGCTCGCCGATGCATATCTTCCTTGGGTGGCAACAAGTAAAGATATGCTCCGCATTACAAGTTGTTCACTGTTTTTAATTGTAAATTATGGACAAACAATACAGTATCATATCTTCCTTAGGTGGTAACAAGTGGAGATATTTTCCGCGTTATTACGCGCAAAATTTGTTCTCAGCCTTAGAATTAGGAGCATTCAATCATTTATCTCAACCTCGCCCTGGTAACAGAGGCAGAATCGAGTTCGCATGCTGTATTCACACATTTAACCATTACTTGACCCGAATTGTTCAAACTCGCTGTTCTCCATATTCAAGTGTATTGCTTGTCAAATCACCGTATCATATCGCCCTTGGTTGGTAAAGATATGTTCCCCGTTCCAAGTTGTTCCCTGTATCCGAGTCTATTACGCGCAAAATAACCGTATCGTATATTCCTTGGGTGGCAACAAGTAAAGATATGTTCCGCGCTTCACTTTGCTTTTTATATTCAAGCGTAAATTATGTAAAACATACCGTATAATATCTTCCTTGGGTGGCAACAAGTAAAGATATGTTCCGCGTTATTACGCAAAAAGCAAAAAACCTCGTCCTGGTAACAGAGGCAGAGGCAAGTAGTTCGTATACCGTATTCACACATCCAACCACTCCTTGGCCCGAATCATTCAATTATTTAAAAGCGCGCCTCCATATCTCCGCCCCAGTACCCGACCCGCGTCAATCAGACATCAATACCGCTGATGAAAAATAGAAGATTTTTATACCCTCCTTGCGTAGTAATACCCCCCCCCCCCCGCCCGATCCTTCCAGGGTGTGTAAATGTCTTGTCCCCACCCACTACTGCAGCATATATATGCCCTCCACCACTGATCTAAGTGCAGCCCCTCCTATAATGTCTACATTGACAATCTTAGGCTAGGATTCATACACCCCCACACCCCCCACCCCCCCCCCCCCCCCCCACATACACATGATGTACGCACTGACATATACCCATGGCTTTGGAATTCACTTCCAATCGACATAAAAAAGTAATCATTTGAATCATTCAAGTCTGGTTCTAAAAAGTACCTTTTCCGAAAGGCAATTCCTTCAGTGGTCTTTTAATTTTTGTCATAAACTGACATTACCAGGTGCGTGGGTGTGACTGAGTCAGTGAGGATTGCCTCGTTACTCGTCAAGTTACACTCACATACTTGTTTTGGTAAAGTTGTAGTTTGTTTTGTTTTTGTTTTGTTTTGTTTTTTTTGTTTTTTTTTTTTTTTTTTTTTGTTTTTTTATTTTGTTTCAATTCAATATCCTTTTCTTTTAGGTTCTATCGCTTATCGCCACGATATAGCCTCGGTGGCTGATGTGGCGTTGGACAGCAATAAATGATAATAGTGATCCATGTATTAACGTATCTGTGAGAAAATATATGTGTATGTGTGTATATGTATGCATGCAGTTATTGTACAGCAATTGAGCACCGTGTGTGGATTCTAGGCTTTAAAATTATTATTATTATTATTATTATTATTAATAGGTATTCCCGAATCTTTACATGCAGCCCCAGAACAGGTATTGGATTTCATCCAAGAGATGCACTTGTGTTTTTGCAAACATCCTATGCACCATTGTGTGTCATTGCAAAGGTGATTCAAACACGTGTCACAGTGAGCTGACTTTGGGGAATGTCGAGTTAAACGACAGCTCAGACGATGACGCTGGTGACGAACACTTGAAATGAACTCAGTGCAAGGTGGGTGGATTTTCATGAAAGTAGTGGACATGTTAGGCGCCAGGACTGAACTCAGTGGACTGGAATAAGCTGACGTTTTGCACACAATCTACGCCAGCAGTCTGTTCCTACATTGTCTGACTTGATCTCCTAATTAAGTGTCCAATATATCTCACAGTGGGCTATGAAAATGATTTCCTCGACAAATTGGTTGATTTTTCAGACATTTTGGCGGCCATCTTTATACCTGCAAAGATTAAATATCTTCAGTGTAATCTGTAGGTTCATTTCGTTTTAGCACAATCATATCTCCTATAAATAACGGTACAATAGCATAGAAATGGTTCATTCTTAATGTTCGGCCACCATTTTGTCGACTATTTTGAAAGCATGCAAATGACTCAAATTCCCCAACGTTTACAGACTGGCATCAAACGGATTCGAATTCAACATAAACAGTTACCCAGAAACACCAAAAACATTGCGTCCACACCAAAATGTCGAGGTTGGACACAACATCCACTAATATGGACCGGACAAATTTGATATTAATAAATTGTAAAATGCACTTTACTTTGGTGTGAATCCATTACACACTATTTATCGAAGTTTCCCCAAATGAGATATTAATGGGCTAAAAAAAACCCGCTGATTAATGTGTAATAAAGACACACCCTTTGTTGCGTCTTATCAATTGCATTCTATAAATTCGTATTGCAAGAACAAATATAACAGGAACAAGTAAACGATATATGATTATGACGAACCACCCCGCATTGAAAGCAAATTGTCAGAAAGTTGAAAGAATAATACTAAATGAAAACCCCAAACGATAAACAACCATGTATGTAGAGAACAATAAAGAAAATAGTTCATGTCATTACAATGATAGCCTTTTCTCACCACAACAAAGGAAAGGAAAATAAATTGCAAACTCTTTCAACGTCTATATTAATGGTATTACATTCTGAAAAATGCTAAAAAAAAAACATCCGTCGGCCGTCGGTAACATCACATGAGCCTTCGACCTTCTGTCTCAGGCTGATATGAAGTTCCCTCGGGCTGATATCTTGGCCGATATAAAACTAACCAAGTAACAACTGCTTAATGTTTTGGAAGAAGAATGTAGGCATTATGATCGGCCTATGATAATAACAAAATGTGCCATTTTTACTTTGAACTTTTTAAAAATGATTCTTACCTTCTTAGGAATAATACCAGATAGTCTTTGTATGTTATACAGACCTTTGAGAAAAATGTAGATAAAGCTGACAAAATCACGCAAAAAGCAAATTAGGATAGAAGGTGCCTGATGGTAAATGTAGGTGGTGAGAATATTCCTCATTTATAGTTTGCTTGTCACTTAACAAGAATGCCAAATATACTCCATATGGAAATTGGATAGGAAAAGCGGTTGAACCTCCCATGGGTTTTCAGTGGGTACAACTTTCTGATGACTTGAGAAATCATTCACAGATTGAGAATGAAATAGGTCGTTTCTCGAGGGCCCCGAAAAAGCAGAGTGGATGTTAAGAGGTTAAAGGGTGTGCACAAGGTATGCACAAATGTCGTGAATGTGATTCTCTTTGGTCTGACTGTTCAGTCAAAACAACATTGCGACTTCAGTTAACGAAGTCAAGGCGAAACCCAATTGATTAAAAGCACATTGTGTCTCTCAGAAACGGTTAAGTTTATTTAAAATAAGAAATCACTAATATGTCAGTTCTTCATTATGTGACTGTAAAGTTATAATAAAATCAAAAATGATTTACTGGTCAAATAGTACCTGGTAAGCACACAGGGGGTGGTAGTCTTCTAAAGTGAACAGCTTATGTATAAACGATTAGTAAAACTGGACGTCATACCTGTGTCGCGGTTATGATATCATCAAAATGCTGAAAGTTATCATAAAACTCTAATTACTAATTAATCCGTCAAAAACCGGTGGCATCAGTTTATGGACCTGCCTCGAGTTATAGTGGCGATGATAATTTTTAACGAGAAAACAAGCCTTGAATGCTTGTTAATAAGAATATCTTCGACACGATGATTGACGACAGAAAGTGACAGACATTCAAGTTTCTGTTAGTGACACGTGCATGAACAGTTCGAACCCCTTGGCTATAATCTTGGAACTAGGAAAACACCCTCGATGAAGACATACTCAAAATATCATTTGTATATTTTCAGGACAGCATTTTGGAAGAATAAAGTTCGAATTCAATATTTCGGCCTAAGAAATATTTGAAGGCCTAAGAAATATCAACACACCAAACCACTTGAGGGCCATCGGCTAGAATGCCTATCTTTCCGTCCGTCAGGACAGTCATCCATTCACCTGCTCATCAGGAACAATGTTGCTCTGCTTCATGTTACACCTTTTACCCACCATAACCGTAAAAACCGACCAAACCTATTCACAAAACCCTTGGGCAAGGCACTTAGTCCCGATTGTCCGCATGGGTGCTCGATGACGCCGTGTACTAAAGCGTATTGCACGTCGATGGTGCGCATGTCTTCATTCAATCTCTTATCCTCACTTCGAGCTAGGTTTTGGTGGATTTTGTTCACTTCGATCTGCACCTTTGTTGTTTTGTAGTAGTTGTTATTATGTTTTATCTGGTCAAACTCTTGCAAAAACAGGGTGTTATCAGTCCCTTTCCATACTCTCGGGTGTTAAAATGTTAAAACACGGAATCCTACGTCACGGAGTCAGATAAGAATCCCACTTACGGAATCCCTTTTTAAGAATCCTTTTTTAGGAAAACGCCTGTGACTATGGAATCCTTTTTTTCTGAAATGAGGCTAAGAGCCGTATGTGCGAGTCACTCGATGGAGCAATTGCTCTAAAGCACATTTGCTCGATAGCATTCGAGTCGTTCGAGCAGTATGTGCGAGTCACTCGAGATAAGACGAGATGGAATCCGTTTTTAGAATTCCTATAGAATCCCTTTTTGGGGAAACGTGAGTGGTTATACAATCCATTTTTAGTCGTATGTACCCATGTGCTAGTGCACAATGTTCATATTGTGCACTTTCATATAAGCACATATCGGCACATCCAGCGTGTGCCTATGTGCTAGTGCGCAATGTGTCACATTGTGCCTTTTCACATAAGCACATAATGGCACATCCAGCATGTGCTTTTGTGCTACGTGTAACGTGTACAATAGAACATAAACATGTTTATGGAATTCAAAATAAATAGAACAAAGAAGTCATAACAGAGCTTGTAGATACATAGGTAGAATTCGAGAATTTACTGGGAAATCGGAGCCAAGTAAACAACAATTATGGGGTTGTTTGTGGTAATTCTACGAAGTAAATATGGATCCAGGGGGAACTTAGAGGCAGAAAAACTACTCTAGTTCAATTGAACTTACCCCGGTAGCCTTCTCGGTACGGGGGGGTGGGGGTGGGGGCCCTCGATACCATGGTATGGCGGTCCTGAAAAGGATTCTGTCGTTTTTTGTGATTTGGAGGGATTGTCGGGTTTATTTGGGTAATTAAATTTACTCTTGTACAAAGGAACATACCCTCCGAACATACTCCTGTCCTACTGTAAGCCTTTGAGTAACATAGCAACCACGTGTTACCATGAAAACCAAGATGGCGGCCTCATGTATACAAACTTGAAGACGGAAACACATACCACCCTAACAACACGCGCTGCGCATACACACTAACACCACATATCGCTATAGGGATGACGTCACAAGATGGCCGCCTACGCGGGTTACCATAACAATACAATATGGCGTCACTGGGTCGCGTGACATGACGCCACTTCCGGGTCCTGCTGATGGGGCACTAAACGTGCATGACATACTACTCTCTTATCTCAGCACTTGTTTTTGTCAATGATCACTGAGATATACTGTAAATATTCAATTGTTATACTTCCCAAAATTGTGCTCCTGTCAACATATTTCTTTTTCACACACATAAATGTATGGTCTTTAACAGACATGCGGTGTTTGCTAGGCGTAATAAAACTGGGGATGTGAGAAACAAATTCACATGTTGATGATTGTTTATTTTAAATTATTTCAGGAATAAGTGCCCCCTTCCCACTAAGATAAGGAAGTTTCTATTCTATTCGTGTCACCAATGAGCGTTAGTAGGTATAAAAGGCGGATTCCGTATCACTTGTACACGATTTTGTACATGTACACGTACATGAATGTACACGTCCATAGGATTCAGTGTTAAAATCATGTATAAGTACACAAAATGTCGTTTTTTATGGTGATACAGAATCCGCCATTGGTTTTGAGACTCTCAGATCGCACTTTTAACGTTCAAAATACCCGTTGGCGAACGCGTACATGTACACGTCACTCAAGAGTGAAAAACAATGTATGAAATTTTAAGAAAATATGATTAAAAATTTGTTCTCTACGTTCCCATCACGGATTTGACCATCGATCCATCGTTGGTGAACGCAAGCAAAAAACGTTTTGTGGATTCCGTATCAGCATCAAAAAGTGGTTTGCGGTTTCTGTAATCATCTTGTATCACCTAAGTAGGTATACGTTCACCAACGGGTATTTGAATGGTTAAAGTGCAATCCGATCTGGGAAACCCATTTGCGGATTCCAGATAAAAAAATCGACCCATGTACAGAACATGAAAAAAAGGTGATACCGAACCCGCAAAACACTGCCACGTTTCCCGATCGCGTTTGGGACGGTATAGGGTGCGATTTGATCGGTGAAAAAAACGATTTGCCGATTTCATCTCTTGAGTTTTGTGAATAAAAGGTTTTCATTCAAAAGAGTCGATTATAAAAATTGAATCTGTAAAAATAGACATTCATGTTTTGTTTCGGTGTGAATGAAAGGTAAAGCTGACACTCGTGTTTTTGTTTGGTGTGAATGAAGGTTTCATTCAAAAGAGTCGATTATAAAATTGAATCTGTAAAAATAGACATTCATGTTTTGTTTTGGTATGAATGAAGGTTTTTCCGTTTACAATGAAAAAAAATTGAGTTTATGAAAATTAGGAATTTTTTGTGAAATAAATTTTGTGAAATAAATTTTAATAAAACACTTTATAGAATTCTTTCATTCAAATAAAAAATAGTTTGTAGAATTGTTTCATTCAATAAAAATTCTATTATAAAACTTTTTTTCACTTGAGTGAATTTTAATAGGTAAACTGACACTCATGTTTATTCTGGTGTGAATGAAGGTTTTCATTTAATGGATCGTTTTAATAATAGATAATAAAAACGCATTTTCCACTTAGTTAGGTTTCAGTGGTAAATAATTTTTAATATATTCGTGATAATGTTCGGAGACATGAAAGAACCCTTTTTAACAGATGTAATTATTCTCAAACATGTTAAATCAGAAACTGGCTTCTTATACACTAAAACTTTTAAACTTTTTTCAAAAGTTCTACAGGTTTTTCACTTAGTGAATAATTTGAGATATGAATGGATCCTTTTAACAGATGTAATTATTCTCAAACACGTTAAATCAGAAACCGGTTTCTTATGTACTAAAACTTTCAAACTTTTCAAAGTTCTCCAGTTCGTCATTGAGTGAAATAATCTGTGATGCGATTTTAATGCATTCAGAGGCAAAACGCATTTATAGAGGTTTATCATGTAAAATGTTTCTCCTCAACTAGTATTTTAGTTATTATATTAACGACAGAAGATTTTTATTTACTTAAAACATAAAACATAAAAATAATTATACATTTAATTTTGAAAATAATAAATAACTCAAGTTCGTATATTCTAAAGGAAATATTAATAATTTAGAAAACGAAAAAAATGTTTTTATAGATGGATGCTAAACGCCGAGATCGGCTTTTAAATGAACATGAACGTGCCAAGAAGGGCATTCAATCGGCTGACAGAAGCAGACGTCCTGGACAGATTGAATTCAAACGCTAGGCCACAAAAATATTCAAACCCGTGACAGAGGTTCAAGAGCGAAGCAAGAAGGAGATAGTTGAAGAATTGAGACTCATAAAAGAGAGTTCTTTGAGAATGAGTTCATTGCCCGGTAGTTTTACAAAACAGTTTTCCTTTCAATCTACACCGGATTACGTTCCCATGAGAATCGAAACCGATTTGAGCGATGATACAGCTTCGACTATCACCACTGATAGCGTCGCGTCGTCTGAGGATGGTGGCAAGGGAGATCTGTTGTATGGCATTTATAAGGATTCGGACGGTAGAACTTTTGTGGGCGACACAGAAAGGGAAATGGATGATGAAGATTTAATTGTCGGTTCGAATAAGTTTAAAATAACTGATGGACTGCGCAAATTGCTCCTTTTCAACAAGCCTAGTGATTACACGGAACAGGATTACAACAATTACGGCGACATTCTGGTTCAGACCAACGCCATGAAGAGAAATAACGGTTACAGAGAGACGAGACCTAAAGCCAACAGAGGTTACAAGTGGACGAAAGTGGTGAAACCTATATGGAATTCGCATAAGAAGTTCGTCGAATCGGTGACTGGCGAAGGGGTGGAAATCACTTTTCTTCCGAGCGATTCTGACACTCTGTCTCAGATATTAAGTTTGTTGATGGCAAGTAGACGTGCTGGTAACACGGGGTTAGATAATGAAATAGTTACTGTATCTGACGAATTGTTAAGACAGAAGGTTTTGAATAAAAAACATTATAAAAGGCTGATGAACGAATTGAAGGATTGATGTATATAATAAGTACAGAGAAACAAACAAACAAAATATATAAAATAAAAAAAATAGTAAATTTTACACTAGAATAATAAAAGTATTTAAACAACAAACGATTTACCAGTGAAAACAAAATATATATTATAAAATAAAAAATATGTTGGTGATAAAGAACAGGGGATACGTCAGAACTTACATTTAAGGCGGTTCTGGCATCGTCGATTCTATAATGCGAGCATTCAACTCGCATCGACCGCGTTTGAGGTCGGTTAGAAGTCGGCTTTGGAAGCTGGTAAGAAAGCTGCTTCCGAAGCCAGTGGTAGGATAGTTTCTGTGGCTGGCAAGAGGGCAGCCGACGCATTGATCGACAAGTTGATCAGTCCACTGGCGAAGCGAGCTGCATTAGAGCGAACGCCGAATAGTTGGAAAGATTTTAAGGATGCTGTGGTACCCATACAAGATTTAGCCAAAATGACGAGTGGATCTGGATTGAAGAGAACTCGTGACGGTGTAATATAAATAAATAATAATATTAAAAACTGAGTTTGAAAAAACACAAAAAATTGTGTTTGAAAAATCTAAAATAACAAACAAACAAAAATAAACAAAGATGGACATTAAAGATATGTCTTGGAACGACGCCGCGACTAAGAGGTCGAATAATGAGTTCTTTCCCAAAAGCATAAGAGGCTTGATAGTGGGAAAATCGAATTGTGGAAAGACCAATCTGTTGATGAATCTGTGGGCCCGACCCGACTGGTTGGATTATGACAGATTGTTTGTGTTTGGCAAGAGCTTGTTTCAACCCGAATACAGACTGCTTCGAGAGTGCATGGATCGTAGATTGCCTAAGGACGTCATAGCCAGAATCTTTGACAGTAGGGAGAAATTCGACAAAAGTGAAGCTCCTCTTTTGACTATTTTGGACAGTGCGGTGATGGAATTGATGAAGAGAAATGCATCTTCGAACGTCGAGTGTCGATTTTATGAGAACGCTGGCGATGTTCCAGGTACTGGAGAATTGAAATCGGAAGATAAGAATCTCATGATTTTCGACGGTCTGCTTTTGGAGAGACAGAACCGATGCGAATCGTATTACGTTAGGGGTCGTCACAGCAACGTGGACTGTTTCTATCTGTCACAGAATTATTTTCGATTGCCCAGACAGACGATAAGGGAGAACGCTAATTTTCTATGTCTCTTTCGCCAAGATCTCAAGAATCTCAATCACATCTACAGCGATCACGTCGCAAACGACATGAGCGCGGCGGAATTCAGGAGATTCTGTAAGAGGGTTTGGGTGGACTTTACAATTTCGTCGTGATCGATTTGACTAGCGAATTTAATCGCGGAAAATATCGGTGCGGATTCGACAAGTTTTATGTTTCTGATGATAATAAGATAGAGCATGAAAATAAAAAAAATTAGAAAATAATAAATCTTCAAATAATTAGTTTTTGAAAAAATAAAAATAAAATTAAATATAATGTTCCAACAAGGAGAATTGTTAGAACGGATAGCCGAGAATACGGCTGCAAAACAATCCATTCAAATCATGGTGAGTGGCGATTCGACTCGATTCGCGACGAAATTCGAACCTTCCATCGAATTGAATAGAGAGAAAAGATACGAGTTGGCGTTGGTGAATCTGGAGACTTATTATTCCTTTCCCAACGTCACCGAAAAGAAAAACTCATTCAAGTATTCCGACGGAGTGAATTGGTTGGAGATTCGAATTCCCAAAGGAAGTTATGACATAGATGATTTAAACAATTACATTCAGACGCGAATGAAGATGGATGGAAAGGGAAGCAACAAGATCAGACTCGCTCCCAATCCTAATACCTTACAGACAATGTTGGATTTGGAAGATAATTTTCGAGTGGATTTCAACACGGACGATTCTATAGGCAAGATGCTGGGATTCGATCGAAAGATGTATCGAGGCCACGCGGCATCTAAAAATATGGTCGACATTCTCGCAGTCAATAGCATTCTGGTGAACGTGGATGTGATTGCTGGAAGCTACGTGAATGGTAGCGCTCAACGACGATCTATTCCTTCTTTCCAAATGTGTCGCCGGGTTATAAGATCGTGGAACGACCTCGAAATTTAGTTTATCTACCAGTGATTTTAGACACATTGTATAGTCTCAAAACCATGTTGATGGATCAAAATGGTGAACTGTTAGATCTTCGCGGAGAGAGGGTGACGATACGATTTCACATAAGAGAAATATAAAAGCAAAAAAATAATATTGTGAATATATAAATAACAAAATAAAATAAACGCAATATTAATTTACAAAATTATTTAATATATATTATCATTAAAACAAAAAAACAATTGAAGAAAATATATTTTAAAAAAAGAATTATGATACAATACATTGTTAAAAACGTGAACATATCTGCAGGACAGAGGAAGAAACTTAAGAGAGCGTTGACAACTCGAGGTGAGGCAGTGAGATTCAAATTCACTCAATAAGATCTGACGAGTGGTGGTCAGGATTCGATTGCCTGGACCAGAAGTCAAATCAAAAGGATGGAGAAAGCGATTCGTGATGGAAGAGGGTTGACGGTGAGATTGAGTCCCGCTCAATTGAGATACAATTTGAGAATGAAAGGTGGTTTCCTACCACTGTTGGCAGGAATTGCTGCAAAAGCATTACCCTTCGCCGCAAAGGCATTACCCTTTCTCGGAAAGACTCTAGGTGTGGGAGCTCTCACGGGACTCGCGAGTTCGGCAGTTGAGAAATTAATGGGTGGCAGTGGACTGTTTTTGAAGAAGGGAGGAGCCATGTGTCGTGTCCACGTAGACGACAGCGGTAAAGGATTGTATCTAGATCCTGTTAGAGCTGACAACTCTTTGAGTGGAAACGGTCTCTATCTGAAGAGTGGACGGAACGTTGAGAGACTTGGCAAGGGTTTGTTGTTTGGTGAGAATTCACCATTTAAGAATATACCGATTTTGAGTGTGTTATTATAATGTAAAAATTATATAATTATATAAAATATAAATCATAGAAAGTATAAAATAATATATAAAATGGATAAAAAGGTGGAAAAACAATTAGCCGATAATGATGAATATCGTGAGATAGAGTGCGAAAAGATGTGGAAAAATGGTTAGACTCTAATGATGGATATCTAAGGAAAGAACTGATAAAAGAGTTACATAAACATTGGGAGAGACGTTTGAAATTTAAAAGAATGAGACGTTTTCCACCGTCACCACTACCTTCTAAAGAGAATGGTAATGATGCGACTGTTAACAAGAGATGCACAACATTCGTTCATAATTATGATTCGGATAAACAAATGTGTTCTTATAAAAAAACGTAACATATCACAAAAAAAGAAAAGAAGAATCGACGCTGAAATTTGAGAAAAAAGGAAATGTTATTATAATATATGGGCAATAGTGAAGAAGGAAAACAAAAAAAAACAAAAAAAAAACAAAACAAAAAAAAGTAATGAGATCTAGAGATGATCAACCTCTCTAGATCTCATTACTTTTTTTTTTCCTTCTTCTTCGCTAAAAAATCAATCTCTCTATTGTTTATATTTCCAAGTCCGTTATTAGCCTGTTGACACTTGTGTATTCTCCTTTTTTAAAAATGTGTTGAATGTTTATCTTTACTTTTTTAATTTTTTTACATCGGTGAACGCGCTCTCACCACCCAATTTGTCCACGAGTTCGAGTGAGATTTTTGGATATATGTAACTGCCATAGGACAACGACAAATCGTCCTTGTCGAATTCTCTATCTTTGGCAATGACGATTTTCAGTAAATCGCTTTGATAGTCATAAAACAAATCGAGCATGGCTTTGTCCAATTTCAAAGGCATGTTATATTTGTCGTATTTGCACTCTAAGCCCTTCGTCTCAACCTCGTTCAATTCGATGGAATCGTGTCGTTGTAATCTATAGATTTTAAAACCGAATTTCTTACATATTTCAACTCGTTCCAATTTCAGTTCGCATCTTTTAGGTGTTGTTGTCATGATCGATTATTTGTTTTTTTTGTTTTATGAATTCTTACAAATAATATATATTTTAAATTTTGTATTTAAATAATAATTTATTAAAAAAGTTGGGTTTTTTTACTCTTTATATATATATAAAAAAAGAAAGTTTTTTTAATTTCAATTTTCTTTAATGTGAAAAAAAAAAATTTTTGTAAAAGTGTTTTTCTCTTTATATAAATAAAAGTTTAAATTTAACATCCTTTTTTCTCGTATTAATTTAATTTTTTTCACATTAAGGAACATAAAAAATTGATTAATTTCATCAAAACAAAAATTTTTTTTTGAAGGAATTAAAACATATATATATAAACAATTTTAAAACTTTTAACAAATTATTATTAAATACAAAATTCGAAAACAAAAAAATATATTCTTACAAATGGAGCAAACAAATAAAAAAATGGAAAATTTAAATGAGAAAACCGTACCTCAGTTAAACGAGATTTGTAAACTATTAAAAATTCCACATTTCAGAAATCATAGAACTAAATCAAAAAAAATTGAAGTCATACAGGAATATTTGCGAAACGATGGAAAGGCAAACGAAATGTCGATAGCAACAATGTCAAAAAATGCACCGGTTGTGAAAAATGAGAAGAAGAAAAAGATAGTAAAAGGAATCAAAATGCCGACGTCGAAAAAAAACAAAAACGTTTTGATTGTGAAAAATAAGAAGACGACTAAATGAAAAGCCATTGAAGAACTTCAAGTTTCAAAAGAAAAAAAAAAAAACAAACTAAAACGAAAATGAGTGATGTACTTCAGATTCTAGACAAACGAGATATCTTAAGCGAAATTCGACAAGCAATCAACGATGGGAAAGGAGAAGAATGTGTAGCATGACTCGTCACAGAACTATTCCAATCGAAGCCTGTAGAACGGGAGAGTGCGATCAAAGGCGTTTTTAAAACTTTCGACGTGGTTCCCTCATTCAAGAAAATTGATCCAAAATTGTTCATGGAACGGGTGAAGAAAAAAGTATTGGATTTATTTCGCAAACACATGAATGTGGGACTAAAAATTAAGATGATACTCCATTGCATGATGAATAAAATCGATGTGAAGTCTGGTGACAGCAGCATGACAAATGGATTTTTCAGATCTAACGTCGAACCCATATTTCGAGGTTCCTACGTGGAATTACCGTATTTCTTAGCTAAAAAAAATGCTGTGATCAACGTGAGAAATAAAGATGATCAGTGTTTTAAATGGGCAGTCACCTCCGCTTTATACCCTGTCAAAATGAACTCTGATAGAGTTTCTCGTTACGAGGAGACTTCTAAAAATCTCGATTGGACCGGAGTGACTTTTCCAACGCAGTTGAAACACATCGAACGTTTCGAGGCTCAAAATCCTACCGTGGCAGTGAACGTCTTAGGATACGATGATGAAAAACGAACGATCTGTCCTCTCAGACAGACTTTGTATCTCGAAAGAGAAAAGACGATTATTTTATTATTGATTTAGAATGGTGACAATCGTCATTATTGTTGGGTTAAATATCCGAGCCGATTACTGTCGAGACAAAATAATAAACATAAAGGAAAGATATGTTTATGTTATAACTGCATGAACGCGTTTCAGAGCGAAAAATCGTTAGCAAAACATCAGGAATATTGCAATGAAATCAAGGTGTCACCATCGAAATGCCCAAACCCAACACCATCGTGAAGTTTGAAAATCACAATAGAAGGTTAAAAGTACCATTTGTCATGAACGCCAATTTCGAATGTTTCACTGTGAAAATGAGTTCCTGCCAACCTAACGCTCTTCAAAGTTACGTCGAAAGATATCAAAAACACACACCTTCGGGTTATTGCATTTACGTGAAATGTGCTTTCGACTCGCAACACGACATGGGTCCCTTCATCTACACGAAACAGTGTGAAGATGACGACGTGGCTAAAAGGTTCGGGGAAGAGTTAGATTCGAAAATTCAAATGTTATACGACAAATTCAAAACTCCGGCGAAAATGATCATCACGCGAGAGCAGCAGGACGAAAATAACAGAGCCACCGAATGTCACATATGCAGACAATCATTCAGCGAGAATTCGGAGGAAAATAAGAAGGTCAGAGACCACGATCATTACAAGGGTCTGTATCATGGTCTGGCTCACAGCAAGTGTAATTTAAATATCGAGACGCCGTTTTCTATCCGGTGATATTTCACAATCTCTTAGGTTAAGACAGTCATCTGTTCGTGAAAAATCTCGGCACCTCCCACGAAGAATTAAATTGCATCGTGAACAGTGAAGAAAGATACATTTCCTTCATGAAATGGAAGCTCATGGAGAAGAAAAGAGTAATCGATGGAGAGACGTTGAAAGAAAAAATGCAATTCATTCGTAGAGGCATATGTTTCATCGACAGTTTTAAATTCATGTCAACCACTCTGGAAAAATTAGTTGATAACATGAGCAAGGATAAATTTAAAATCACGAGCGAACATTTCGGAGAAGAGTAGACGTCATGTTGAGGAAAGGAGTCTATCCTTACAATTACATGAACGATCTAAAGAGATTTGCCGACACCGCACTACCTTCGAAAGAATATTTGTATTCAAAATTATATGAATCCAACATTTCTGACGAGAATTACGAACACGCCAAAAACGTGTAGAAATCATTCGATATGAAAACCATGAGAGATTATCACGATCTCTATCTAAAGACTGACGTTGTGCTCTTGGCAGCCGTGTTTGAAAATTTTCGAGACGTTTGTCGTCGAAATTACGACCTTGATCCCGCTTGGTATTTCACCGCACCCAGTCTAGCGTGGGACGCTCTGTTGAAGACCACTGAAGTCCAATTGGAATTATTATCCGACGTGGACATGTTGCTTATATTTGAAAGAGCTACGAGAGGTGGCGTCCCGATGATCTCCCACAGATATTCTGAAATTAACAATCCCTATATGAAAGAAGGTTTCGATTCGAAGCGGTCGAATAAATACATACAGTATTGGGACACTAATAATTTGTACGGTTGGGCTATGAGTCATCCTATACCGATTGGAAATTTTGAATGGGTAACGGAACAGGAAGAGATGCAAAAATGGAGAGACTATCCTTGTATTTTAATGAATGATTTCGAAAAAGATTTCTTCAAACTCATGAACAACTGCGTGTATGGTAAATCGATGGAAAACATCACGAAGAGAACCGATGTTCGACTCGTCACATCTGAGAAAAAAGCTAAAAAATTAGTGGGGAAACCCAATTACAAACACCGAACCATATTCGACGAAAATCTAGTGGCCGTTCACATGCTAAAGACGCACCTGGAGTTCGACAAACCATATTATCTCGGACCGATCATCTTAGATATCAGCAAGCGATTGATTAACGAGTTTCACTACGATTACGTCAAACGAAAATTTGGTGATAAAGCCAAACTACTGTTCACTGGCACAGACAGTTTAGTTTACGAGATAGAGACGAAAGACGTCTACCGAGATATATCTCCAGACGTGGCCGCGTGGTTCGACATGAGCAATTATCCCGTCGATCACCCGTCCAACATTCAATCGAATGACAACAAGAAGGTGTTAGGTAAATTTAAGGATGAGAGCGGTGGTAAACAAATCCTCGAATTCATGGGCTTGAGACCTAAACTGTATGCTTATCGTCTAGAAGATGAAGAGATCAAGAAGTGCAAAGGGGTTAAAGCATGCGTGGTGAAGAAAAACATCTCTTTCCGAGAGTATGAAGATTGTCTGTTAGGAAGTGGTCTGGTGTATAAGACTATGAAATCGATTTCAAGCGAAAATCACAACTTGTATACCGAAATAGTCAACAAGATTTTGCTGATGGCCGATGATGATAAGAGATTCGTGTTAGACGATAAAATAAGCACTTTGGCACTCGGACATTGGACTTTGGATCTAATTTTAGACGATAGGATTTCAGATATGATTGTGGATGATAAGATTCCAGATATGATTAAGGATGATAGGATTCCAGAAAATCAAGAGGAATTAAAGAGATTCAAGATTATGGAAGTCGAGGAATTAGACGGATTCAAGATTATGGAAGTCGATAGAGTTAGTTTAAAAAGAATAAGAAAAAAAATTTTAAAAAATAATGTCATTTTAGTGAATAATAATAAAATAAATAAATAAAAAAAAAAATATATGGATAAGAAAATAGAGATATCCGTAGAAGGTGTTGTCTTACCTAATGAACCCCTATCCAACATCGATCTGTCGATTGCAGCGAAGGATTTGAAAATCAAAGATTTTCTAGGTGTGTTTTCCAGAGATGCCTTGCCGAAGAGAAGACCTTGACAATCGGAATGCGGAATTTTAAATCTAGACGATTTATCGGGTGAAGGAACTCACTGGGTGGCGTGGTTCAAGAACGGGAAGAAGAATTATTATTTCGACAGCTACGGAATCTCACCGCCGAAAGAAATAAAGAAATATTTCAACAGATCGATGGTTCATTACAACACAGAACGAGTGCAATCACCAGATCAAGTGTTTTGCGGTCACTTATGTCTCTACGTTCTCAAGAGATGGTCTGAAGGAGATCAGTTTCAAGACATTCTCAATGATTTACATTAGAGAGAGATTTTTTTATAGTATATAAAGATAAAAAATTATTTTAAAAAATTTAATCGAATAAAAACGAAAAAATAAAATAAGTGAAATAATTCATTTTTTAAATAAACTGCGTTTGAAATATATTTTTTTTAAAACAAAAATCTCAAAACAACATGCCAGTCGATAAATTTGGTAGAAGTGACGACGAAAGTCAACCCAAAAAGAAGAGGAAGACGCTCAAAGTCGGTGATGGTTACGGCATTGCCAACTTGGACGAACGTTACATTCGGAGATACGAACCTCGAGAGGAACCTTTGAACATGAACGATAAGAAGCTCTACAATCTTCCCGAGCCGATAGATCTCGCAGATGCTGTGACTAAAAAATACGTCGACAGGGGGAACGCGGATTTCGAACAAATCATGCTAGATAATTACGTGGATAAAGCCATGACTGACGATCACGATCTGAAATATAAACGTTTGGTGAACGTCGCAAATCCCATAGATCCCACCGATGCCGCGGACGACTCTCATGCGACACGGATGCGGACTCAACCGCAGTCAACAAGGGCTATGTAGATCCTGCCGTGATACGATCACAAGAATACGTAGAATCGCAAGTGGACGATCTCTACCTGAACAAACAATCTGCCGGAACCATGGGGGGTGGTATCAACATGAATGGTGAGAATTTATTCGGACTCAATCACGATCCCGAATTCGATTCCAGCGTGGTCAGCAGGTAGTCCGTGGACGACAACTCAGTCTGGAGAAAGGGCGACATCATGGATGGTAAACTAGACATGGGCGGACACGCGCTCACGAATCTACCAGATCCCGTGAACATGACGGACGCCTGCACCCCGATTTCGGTGGTGGAAAGACTCAAATATGCTAGAAAATTGATCACCGTGTGGGCCGAGGAGGCCGGCACGTTAGAGGAGGGAAAAACCGAGTGGTCTTTTGGAAACGGAGGTAGCGAATTGAAACATGGTCAGGTGGGATATCCCATGCCGTTGGGAGGTGAAATCATTCGAATGGCTCTGGCTTCCTCGGATTTGAATAACAGAGCGGTCGTCAATCTCGTGGTGAATGGAATAGAGAGCGATAAGAAATACAGTGTCGAAAAGACTGAGAATCAACATGCGAATGTTAGCACGTTCGGCACGCCTCTCAAAGTGAACGCTGGAGACTCTTTAATTTCGTTATGAAAACCAATAATCCCGAAGCCGCCAGTTCCGTGGTTAGTCTACTGATCGAACTAGATCCTTTGAACAAACAGTGAATGCGTGGAAATAATTAATTAAAAAATAATAATGAGTGATTATTAAAAACAAAAAAAAAGTAATGAGATTTAGAAAGATGTTCAATCTCTCTAGATGTCATTACTTTATTTATTTTTTTTTTTTGTTTTTTTTTTTGTTTTTTATAATTACTCATTACTTTTTTTATTTTATTTTTTTTTTTCATGCACGTCTCTCATCGAATGATTGACATCTTATTTCTATCCAATTCGAATTGTAATTCTCTGTCCGACAGGACTAGAGCGAAGGCTTCGGTTTTTCTCGGCACGTTCCTATCGAATTGCATCTTGATCTGAATGTCTAAGACGCTACTCTTGAGTCGATCACTCTGTTTACTGACGTCGAATACGAACATGGGATACATCGACTTGTATTCGCCGGGAGATATGTTAGGGTTGCTCATCAATTCGTCTAGACTGTGATACTTCTTTCTAAAATCAGCGGCGTCGCCGTACAGTCTGCAGAAATCGTTCTTGTCGAACGACGCATTGTAATCGATTGCTGGATATCTCTTGGCGTTCAGAAACACTTGCATGTTTCTCAAATGGCAGTGATCGAACAGCGACGCATTCTTTTCCTGAGACCCGTCCCTATCGGTTTGAAACACAATCACGATGAAACGCGGTCTCTCAGAAGCGGATTTCACCATCAATCTCCAATCGAAGTGATTCGTGGAGGGTGGAATGCTAGCTGTGTCACACTTTCTCATTTTAAATCCCACAGGTAATTTACTCTTGGATTCTATGATCTTGTAGAGACGCGTTTTTTCCACAACTGAAGGCTCCACGTGCGGAACGAACCACGATATCTTCTGTAGAGTTTTCTTACCCGCATCGGTCGCAGTGAGTCTCACTATCGCGTCGTTGTTTCCTTTTCGAATCAACATCAGATTGTGTTTGAATCCGTACATGATCTTGTTGTAATCGTTCGCGAATCCAAAGATGTGTTTCAAAGGTATCCTGAACGAAAACGTTCCTTTAGGTCTGGACGTCTTGACGACGTAGTCGAATATCGCGGCGGCTCCGGCGCTAGCAGGGCCGAGGGTGTCTTTCATCCACAACTGATTTAGTCCTCTGGATTTCGAAAAATCATCAGGATACGTCAAGAGTCCGAACATCGTGGTGGCCGGACCGGGATGAAACACAGATTCTATCTCTTGTCCGGATAGCATGTACTTTATATTACTGAATAGATGCATGCTTCCATTATTGGCTAGAGTAACCGTGTCGTCGTCGGCGTAGTCGCTCCCATCTTCCTTGGTGAGACGTCCCTGCACCACTATGTAACTCTCGCTAGGATGGACGAATAGATCTTGAGTTTTGACATTGATTCTTATCTCTCCCGCATTGTTCAAACTCGTTCCGGATACCGGTTCATATTCGTGAACCTCATATTCTTGAATACTTTCATCTTTCACTATGCTTTGTGCTATATCTAATATATTTGCCATTTTTAAAGGGTTTTTGTTTTTTTTGTTTATTAATTAGCTTGCTTTCTTTTTTATCTAAAAATAGTTTTAATTATTTTTTATTATTATTTTTCTCTCCTATATATATGTGTGTGTAAACAAGAAAATGTTAAACTGAGTAAATAAAAGAAATTTGTTTTTCTTTATCAAAACTTTGTCTTCTGTAATTGTTGTTCGTAAAACTTTCCGATGATCTCTTCCCCATCCAAAGCTTCGATTTCGTAAGTCACCGGATCGGTGTGAAATATTTTGATTATCACTAAGATTTCCGAGGTCCATCGAGGAGTATAACCCTTTTTGAAGTTCTTCTTATAAGCGTAGATTCTCACTCGATCGCCGACCGCAACTTTCGGCGTTCTAGACTTCTTCCTGATCTTAGATCTCTCAGGATATAGATTCGCGTAGACCCGTTTTTCATTTCGAGGATCGCTAGCTTCCACGGGAGTCATCTTGATTAATCTGTGTCACGTGTTGTTGTAATCTTTGACCAGACCGTTCAGAGCGTATATGTATTTCTTGGTCGAATTCGCCGTGAAGTATCTATGCATCTTTTCCTTCATCGTTCGATTCCAACGTTCCACCACGCTGGCTTTCTCTTCATTTTCGATCGACTAGAGGTCGACCAATCGATGAACGTGCTTGTTGTAGAATTCCTTTCCCTTAACCACCCACAATTTATTCTGTTTTCGAGTCGAACACGCTCTTCAGAGCCTCGGCGACGCAAGGTCCCGATTTATTCTTCAAAGCTCTGATCCAACCGTATTTGGAAAACACGTCGATGACCGTCAATAGATATTTGACACCCTCGTTCCACCTCGAAAACGATCTCATATCGACCAAGTCGGCAGACCAAATATCATCCAAACCCTTCACGAACACCCTTCTCTTTCGAAATTTATGCACGATGGGTTTGTGTAACTCCTCGGCCAATTCGCTCGTCAATAATCGTTTTTCTTCTTTTCAGATGCGCTTTTTTTTTAACGCCCCATCCGAAACGACGTTTCGCACCGATCAGATTGCCGACTAGCGAACGTTCTATCTTCTCTCTCCTGGTCGGATTCGATATGCCTCTCAATTTCCCCAACATGTTTTTATCGCAGACATCGTTGCGAGTCTTGGTGTCGGGATGTCCGGCGTAGCACAGATCGTGATCATATGCGGACGCGTCCACCCTATTCACAGGTTTGCTCCAAGATTTAGGAGTCAGATCGGCGTTGAGTCTCTTGTTCAATTTCGTTCCAGGTCCCGTGAAACTGTGACCAGGCAGATGCATTTCGAAAGGTAGATTATTGATCATTTTATTCACGATGCCTTTACCTTTGTTCACGTTCTTTCTTTTTTTGACGAATCGAGTCGTGATAGAACCACACACGTCACAACTTCCGCGAAACATCTGTCTGCCGTTTTTAGTTCATACTTCTTGAGAATTACTCATCTCGGTAACTCTCTTACACTTTAGGCAATACATTTTTAAGAGTTATTTAAATTAATTTCGTTTTTATTTTATATATAAATTTAATATTTTTTTTTTTAAATTCTGTTCTTATTATATATATATATTTTTCAATCGCTGCTCTTGAGTTCTATCATCTTACTGAATTCCTCCCTAGCCTCTTTCCTCCCCTTTTCCCTGAGAGAATCCTTCATCTCTTGCTTGATGATCTGACGAGTCTTGATTCTCACGGCTTCTTTCATGGCTTCGTATTTCGTTTTCTCACCCAATATCGCGAAGTATTCTCCGTCTGATATCCTACCGTCTTTCAACGCCATCGAGATCATTTCGGATATCGTGTCGATCTTGGAGTCGGCCAAGACGTGAATATTGTCGTGTTTCCTCGCCTTCAGATATAATTTCCTACTCCAAAAATTTCCAAGCGTGCTAAACAATCCAGCTGCGAGAGCCACTCCTTCTATGGTCAACACGATCGGAATACTGACCACTGTTGACAACAATCCGATGCCGGCTGCGTGTAAACCCATGGAAATCGTGATGAGTGTCGTGTCGATCGCGTTGACGAATTTCACGAAACGCGAATACTTCTTCTTGAGAGAACGGCGAGAATCTCTCTTTCGAGTTAGATACGCTTGGATTCTACTGATTTCATCGATGCAATACCTCTCTCCTCTTTCTTTTTCTTCTAGCAACGGTGCCGTCGGCAAAACGCCGTTCGGCTTCTCGTCCTCGTCGTCATCTAACGTCGGATACAATTTATTTCTGGTTCTCATTTTTGTGTTTTTTTTTTCTTTCTAATATTAGATAAAAAAATTTATGTGTGTATTTATTTTTTTTATTTTCTATTCTCCCTTATTTTATATCAACGAGAAAAACTTAGACGTATGCTTCATTGAACAATAATGTCATGATGCGTCCCTTGTCTTCTAAAGTCAGACTTCTACGCGCCAATTTCAGTTCTTCCGAAACTGTGGGCTTGTCTCGATCCTTACAGAAGAGTAATCTCTTCCAAAACGCGATCACTTCATCGATTTGTACGCGTTCGAACGCCGGTTCGAAATACTTGACGACCATATCTTCCCTTTCCATCGTCAGACACGAATGATTCTCGTGACCAAAGTCTAGGTGATCCCGACATCCGACGCATCGTTCTAACAAGAGGCGACCTAGTTGTTCGTTCACGCAGAATGCTTAGGCTCTCATCAGCATTTTTAAAAGAAACCTTGCTCTAATAGTCTGGGAAGCGCTCATGATTTACGTATTTTTTATTATCTATTCGATTTGATATATTTTATTTTTTAAATAACTATTTTTTTTTTTTTTTTCTCTCCTATATATATCAATCACTTTTTTTATTTCCCACTTTTTTATTTCCTCTCCTCAAAACCGATTCTATCACGATTCACCTCTCACAAAACTCAAGAGATGAAATCGGCAAATCGTTTTTTTCACCGACCAAATAGCACCCTATACCGTCCCAAACGCGATCGGGAAACGTGGCAGTGGTTTGCAGGTTCGGTATCACCTTTTTTCCATGTACCGTACATGGGTCGATTTTTGATCGGGAATCCGCAAATGGGTTTCCCCGATCGGATCGCACTTTAACCATTCAAATACCCGTTGGTGAACGTATACCTACTTAGGTGATACAAGATGATACAGAATCCGCAAACCACCTTTTGATGCTGATATGGAATCCGCAAAACGTTTTTTGCTCGCGTTCACCAACGATGGATCGATGGGCAAATCCGCGATGGAAGCGTAGAGAACAAATTTTTAATCATATTTTCTTAAAATTTCATACATTTTTTTCACTATTGAACGACGCGTACATGTACGCGTTCGCCAACGGGTATTTTGAACGTTAAAAGTGCGATCTGAGAGTCTCAAAACCAATGGCGGATTCTGTATCACCATAAAAAACGACATTTTGTGTACTTGTACATGATTTTAACACTAAACCCTATGGAGGTGTACATCCATGTACGTGTACATGTACAAAATCGTGTACAAGTGATACGGAATCCGCCTTTTATACCTACTAGCGTTCCAGAAATCCCGGTTTATAGTGAAAAAGTGATCAATCTTCTCTTGAAAGGCGGCTCATTAACCCACTAACATTACACGGGGAACTTGTGAACATATGTTATGGAAAAAATTCGCTGATGGATAAAACGCGAATGGTGAATTCAGAACGATGTATTTTTGTATCATCATGAGACGAGACTCGGTACACACCAGGAGAATTCAATGTTGGGCATATTTCAATATGATTCTTCAATATTATCAATTGTTTACCTGAGTGAAGTGTCCCGTAGTTTCACGCACTTTAACTCCATATTTGAAATATTGCTTCTCGTTGTACCACCCTGTGATCACACTCTTCCAACTGCTGATGTAACCAGTCCCAAACGCAATGTTTTGACCCACATGACCAGGATACTCTAAAAAATCAATTATTCCAAATAGATAAAAAAAATCTACAATTTTAAGCTTGGACTGCAACGAAACGCTTGTTTTCGATATTTTACAGTGAGGGAACAAACCCACAGCAAATATGAAATCCACAAAGAAGTGAATTACCATCTAAGATCTAAGTCAACAGACATATGTCTACAGACTTGGGGAAATTACAGACTCGTTGGTTTTAAGGAATACACAATTATCAAATATTAAATACCTGTGTCGGTATATTACAAACATTACATAAAAACGAATTGCCGATGAGACCCGATTTCATATTAACTCTTTGAACCCGAGAGTCCGTTTTTCCGAGCCAGGAACATGATACATCATAATTTTATTATGAACGATGGTTGCTAAGTGAAAGCGTGGGTTGGCCAATCAATATTTTCAGCGTGCATCACCAAGTCTGCACGTTGAAAATATTAGTCTACCAGCAAATAATTAATATGGAATCTTCCAACTGCTTACATTGAACTGACTTGGAAGATATCAACATGGTTCAACGGAAGTTGATATTTTTTGTTTCAGATAAAGTATAATTCAACGAGTTAAATGTCTTCAAAAACAGAGATTATTCGGGTTCTACTTCATCAACAAAAACTCACTCTCAATGTAATGATCATAGAAGTAGGTCACAATATTCCTTCTTTAATGTACCAAATGAATTGTGTCCATATCACCGTTGGTCCTATAAATGTGGAGAGTGAATAAAACACCCAACTGATGGACAGGAACAATATTTCCCAGAGAGATAAAGGCTGGATATCAGAATATCAGTGTCTGATGACTGATGATTGAGTCACTCCTCGCTAACCTATTCGCTGATCATAAGTTGGCGGCGTTTCCAAATATCACGATGTTATTTTAGGGGTGGGGATGGGGTGTAAATGGAAGTTTATTTACCGTTTTGCAGTTTGTACATCTAACGAATTAAAAGCGTATGACCCAGCGATAAATGATTAATTCCCCTTTTACTGCAATTGAAATTATTTGGTTTAGCGGAAGAATGCTGCTTGAGTGGTGTACGGTGAAACAATTTTCTCTTGGCCTTATAGAATATTTTGTTACTTTCTGATTTATTCAATGCACGAGTAACTATTGTAACAGCAGGAAAGTCGACTTTCTCTACCAGAAGACTCATTTTCATCATCTGTCGACTCGAACCAAACGTATTGGATGTTTTGGGCTGACACTTGTCTGCAAGTCGAGACAGTGCCAAGCTCTCAAAAATAATGAAATGAATGTGAATAATTAAGTTTCTTTACTCGTTCGTCACATTAAAATAAAGAAGAGGACACAAAAACTGAAATTAACTTTTTTTTAACAGAAATAATGACTATATACAGCCATACGACAGACATGACATATTAGAAATATCACAAGCAAAATTTGTATATCAAAGAAATACTATCAAGGTATTTTACCCCCCCCCCCCTCCCACCCCCCCCCCCCCCTCCCACCCCATCAGTGCCGAATATATATCACTATCTTAGGTAAAATAAACTGAGTTTCCGTCAAGTATTAGCTTAAACGTTGCAATGAAATGGACAGGTAAAGTTTTTAGGTTCAGCCTGAAAGTCCATTGTCTAAAACTTTGCCTTTTGTTTCTTATGCTGCTTTCCACAAAGTTTGTGAGTAATGTTGCCTGCGTGGAAACTCTATTTCCATAGCAATATTATTCATCTCCTTGGATCGTACTGAATATAGAGTAATATGTAAATAATTAGAGATTATTACTTTGTTAGTTTCATATAGGTCGAGATATCAGCCTCAGTCACTTCACATCAACCTGAGGCAGAAGATTAATAATTAAAAAATGTTCTCAGATCAGTTATAGCTTTCTGACAGTGTTATTGTTCCCCGATCTTTTCAAATTGTCTAATGTTTTTTCTTCTCCACGGTCAGCTGTCCGAACGTTTCGGCTTCCCCAGTTGCGAAATAACGGGTCAGGCGAATAGTCAGGATTCTATAATGGGGGTGCCAGAGGCATTTTTTTTGGGGGGGGGGAGTGATATTTGAACGGTCGTTGTGTGGGGTTTTGCCCCCCCCCCCCCCCAACGTAGTCATAACTAGGACTCTCCTAATAGGCAACGACAGGAGTGTCTTACTTAGGACTAGTCACCCCTACACCCCCAAGAAAATTTTGCTAATGTAGTGCTCTTAGAGAGAATTTTAGGCATTTGTAACGTGTGTTGCCCCTAAATTGGAGATCATGTTGGGGCTCTATGTTGTGCGGAACTTGCATTGGGCCAATGTTTTTTTTTTTTTGGAGGGGGGTGGGGGCGATATATTTATGGAGGGGACAGCCCTACCCTCTCAGTAGCTACGCCACTGATACGGGGGGTGGGGGGGGCGGATACATGACGAAATATTTAATTACAGAAATGATCACAAGGTTCCATCTTGATGTTACTTTACGATTATTTTTTGTAAAGCACTGCTTGATGCTTTTCAGTAAATAATTAAGAAATAACGGGAAGTAATCTGACTGTCGAATATATATTTAGTTAGAAAAATTAGAACTATGATATACCTTGACGTTATTTTGCGACCATTTCCTGGAAAATTTCATTTGCTGCTTAAATGATTGCGAAACAATGGATAAGCTATTAATTATGTAATTCAAAATTAGCATTATGATATACCAAAACTATATTTCATCTACCATTTACCCCAAAATGCAATCGCAAACTGAGGTACCAATAGCAATGAAATTCGGCGATAAAAGATCTTGTATCACTACAGCAGTAGAGTAGTATGTAATGTGGTTTTGAGGCACAGGTTGCAGGACCCCGGCAGGACCCCGGAAGTGACGTCATGTCACGTGAACTGGTAGCGCCATGTTGTGTTGTCATAGTAACCCGCGTGAGCGGCCATCTCCATAGTGATACGTGATGTGAGTGTACATGCGCAGCGCGTGTTGTTAGGGTGATACGTGTTTCCGTCGTCCATTTTGTATACTTGAGGCCGCCATCTTGGTTTCTAAGGTAGCACGTGGTTGCTATGTTACACAAAGGCTTATAATAGGACAGGGGTATGTTCGAAGGGTACGTTCGATTGAATCGGAGTATCACGAATTACCAAAAACAACCCCAAACTACCGCAATTGACATTATTTACTACGGATTCCCCATATTATCAGTGTAGCACATAGTGTTATACTACCGAGGCGGCCCCTAGGGGTAAGTTCGATTGAACAAGAGTAGTTTTTTTCTGGTTCGAATTCACCCCAGAATCCCCTTTTATGATTTCTTTGTTCTATTTATTCTGACTTCCCTAAACATGTTTATGTTATATTGTACACGTTACAGGTAGCACATAGGCACATGCTGGATGTGCCAATATGTGCTTCTTTGAAAAGGCACAATGTGACACATTGTGCACTAGCGCATAGGCATATGCTGTATGTGCCGATACGTGCTTATGTGAAAAGGCACAATGTGACACATTGTGCACTAGCACATAGGCACATGCTGTATGTGCCGATATGTGCTTATGTGGAAAGGCACAATGTGACACATTGTGCACTAGCACATAGGCACATACGACCAAAAAGGGATTCCATAGCCACAGGCGTTTTCCAAAAAGGGATTCTTAAAAAAGGGATCCGTAAAATGGGATTCCTATCCGACTCTGTAAAATGGGATGAAATTCACACGACGTCGTGAGAAACGAACTCACGCGCGCCTGTCTGACTATTTCAGTGGTACTGGCAATCACATTTCCTTCAAATCAGTTAATTCTAATTTGAACGATGCATCTATTTGCCTCAATATATATTCCGTGAACTTGCATGATCCAGTACATAAACAATCCACCATTCAGAACTCCAACAGAAAAAAGGATGAAGGTGAATCGCAAAAATTGAAAGTTACATCGAGAAAATAAATTTTGTAACGTAACTTCAAACTCATTATGGTTGGCACGCTTCTAAAATTGTGACTGAAGCGACGTCATATATTTAAAGCGATTCTTACGCACTACAAAAATATATTTATTAATTATTTTCGCAAACCATCTACCTATCCCTTAGATGACTACATGAATTGAACGGAATTTGATTTAAAATATCATTACCCGGCGGAACAGCAAATCTGTGCTTAGTTTGATTTTTGTTATCAACATGTATAATTCCATTCATGTTGAAGGAATTTCCTCGCGTGCCGTTTGTTTGAGAGAATTGAAAATGGAGTCCCATTATTTTGATCAGTTGAGTATGGCTTTTTGTTTGCTAACGCAATGTTTGAGAATTTTGGGTTATGGGTTTTGCTGACTGAATGGTAGATAAACGTGTTGTAATGCTCAGTGTACTTGTACATAATCTCTTGTCGCGACTCGACTCGTTTTTGGAGAGGAATAGCTACTCGCCTAACAAGCGCGACTCGCAACAATACGTCTCTCAAACTGTCTGGTCGCGATAAAATTATTCTGTACAACCACAATGTGCACATACCATATATGCACATTGTTGAAAATACATTTAATCCACTGACTGGTCAACAAGCCGAACACACTGTCGGAATACTCAGCTGCCTATTTTCGGTATCACAAGCATATCATGGTTTCCTCAGTACAACATGTTTGGTCTTCGTGCTCTTCTTGTGATACCGATACAGTTTATTTTGAGACACAGTTCGAACTGGACATTGAAGCACGTGAGCTCAAATGTGAACAATTTTAAATATTTTCTATATATGTTGCGAAGTTCGCCCACAGGGGTTAATCAAGCTCGAGAGAAGAGCTACAGCTCTTCTAGGCACATTTAAAGTGTTGAAGGGGAATGTTAGGGTCATGATAGTTTTTCAATGACAATTTCGTTTGGAGAATTGGACTCGAATTAATTAACACTTTCAATTAAAGCTAAATTTCATGGAATCGCATTAACTGGCAATCAGAGTGCGGGCGTACTTGGTGTACATACACAGGAGTGGACGCCAGATGTTCTGTTGACAATATTAGGCATAACTTTTCAGGTTAATATTGTCAGCAAGCAGTAATATTGTAGGATGTGTTGGTAGATATGGTAATAACATTCTGCAGTAGTTTCTGGGATGGTATTGTTCGAACTGTCAACAAATCATAACATGTACCTAGTGGAACATCACCAGATATCAGATGATGCAGAATAGCAAATTGTGCGATCACTAGGACATTCTGCCGGTTAACAGGTATCCGGCAGAATACTATTTGCATGTAAAGATTCCATGGACTGTCCGGCAGTCTGCATGGAAGTACAAGAGTCCAACAATGGCGACTGCCACGTCAGGGGAGTTTCCCTTAATTTTCCACTGACTGGTAATCGTGTGATTAGGTGTTGCATCAGAAAATCGGTGTATATAAGCACCGTTGTCTGGGTGATCGAGCCATGTTGACTACTGGCTCACCACGTGCACGTTACCTTGTCGAAGTACTTGGGATGGATGCCGCCACAATATACTAAGGACAGAAGTTTGTCGTTTTGATTTTTGTTGTAAATTATTGCTAGGAGATGACGACGGTCAGTCGATAAGTTCTTTATTAAAATTATAGATAATCGCTTGAACTGTTCATTACGTTAAATCATTTCCGATACACGACGAGATTCGCGAGGTTACGGAAAACTGAACATTATCTGGAACCTGTGTTTCAGGTTCGTCTGTAAATACTCTAAGTGCAACGGGCTCGTGGAACTTCTAATCCTAGCCTACGATCGTAGATCCATAAACACTTCGTTACACATATTCAAAGAGTCAGCCCTTGGCACATTATTAATAGAATGGTGCCACCCTTAGGCATCATTATTTATTATAAATGAGCGTCTAAATGTTGACCAAGCCTCTGGTTGACACTTGTAAGGTCTCACCTATACTTTCTCAACATATTTGACAAGTTGTTTGATGACCGTAAACTAAAATCTTGAAACAAAGCGGAAACACAAGAAAAATACCAAGATGGGTCGAAGAGTCCTACGAGGAATCACTCGTTTGGTCGATAAAATTCGATTCGTCAGAGAATAGCCTGTTGTAGTCCCTGCTCGATTGACCAATGATCTCATTCGTAGGATTTATGGTGTGAATGGGGCGGCCTGACAATAGCCAGAGTCGAAGACTGCTCGGTCAAAAGTAGCCAGCTATAGTTAGAAATAGGGCCCATTATAGGTTAAAAATGGGCCGCAGATGTAGATGATTAGATAGAAACGCGGATTCCGGTGGTAAAAATGGGTCTATTTTTGTAGAATCATGTTATTCAATTCCTTGGGTCTTCTGAAAACCACGCGCTACCACAGAAACCACGATGGCGGCTTTCAAAGGAAAATGGGCTACGGAAATATGCGTCACCCTAGCAATACGCGCCGCGCATTCGCACGCACTAAAACCAAGTATCACAATGACAATGGCGTCACAGCATGGCCATGCGGGTACCCCCAAAGGCATATTGCAACTGGAAATGTTACAAAAACCAATGTATTACAACAACTGACAATGTTATAAAATGATGTTATAAAAACTGATAATGTTTTTAATCAACCAGTAATGCTATATATTTATCTAATCAGTTGTGTTATAAAAGTCAACCGATAATGTTATATCTTTTTCTAACCGATAGTGTTATATAATTCAACCGTTAATGTTACAACTTTTCAATTGAGTTTTTATGGTGGTCACTTGGGCCAAAATCCACTGCAGTTCGCTAGTTTTAGCATGTATGGGGTTCTTAGGACAAATACAATGGTACCAACCATGCATGGTGTGACCTTGTGTGAGGAAACTTTGAAAATTGGTGTCAAACGACGCAAACTAATTCACTATATGAAACCACTAAATAAAAATGAAAGTGTCAACAACACTGTTGATCCATCTGATAAACTTGACCTTGGTAAGTTTTTAGTGAAATGTCAACAGTGAAGATCACTGGTTCCAGTGTTATTGGATGAGCCTTCAACATAACAGCATTGTGGTGCACAACGTCAGAGCAGTCCATGCATCTGTAAATATAAACTGTTGGGCTGGTTCAAGGAAGAATGTTGATACACAAATGCATTATGTTTAAAGATCATTGTAGACGGCGACTCTTTTCACAGAAATGAATGCTAGTCGATAGCTTTTAACTGCAGGTCTCATCTGATGAGCACACCAAGTTCAAAACAATCCTATGATAAATGTGCCCTGTAGGTCATGTTAAATAAGAATGTTGATGCAGAAATACAATAAATTCAAAGGTTGTTGCTAACAGCAACAATTTTTGATGGGAATGAAAAGAAAATCGATAGCTCCTATCTTGTTTATTTTGAGACATAGTGCGAACTGGACGTTGAAGCATGTGAGCTAACTTATGAAGCATTTTAAACAGTTTCGACATGTTCGAAGAGTCTGTCTCTACATATTCAAAGACTCATATTCTAGATGTCACCCCGAATAAGCATATCAAATATCAAAATAACCCGATAATGAATGCGCCCTCTGAAGCTGTCAATGTGGCAATGTTTTTTTATGGAAATTCATAGATATGCCTTGTAGAGAGTGTAAAAGGGATAAGTTGCTGCACAAATGCACTAGGTTCAAAGGCTGGCGCTAACTACAATATTGTTTTATGGAAATGACAGAAAATCAAGAGTTTCCATCTAGAGGTCAGCCCGAATATGCATACCAAGTTTTAAAGCACTCCGATCAAAAATGTTCCCCAAAGGCCATACCAGAGGAATATATTGATATCTGACTAAACTTAGTTTGAAGGTTGTTGCCAACCAACAACTGTTTTTTTACGGAAATGAGAGAGAATCAATAGTTCCCATCTAGAGGTCATCCCAAACAAGCACACCACGCTTCAACGTGATCCAATCACAAATGTGCCCTGCAGGGTGTGCCAAAGAGAAATATTGATGCATAACTGCACGAAGTTCATCGAAGGTCGATGCCAACTGCTGCTATTTTTACGGCGATGGAAGAAAACCGATAGCTTCCATCTAGAGGTCACCCCAAACATGCATACCAAGTTTCAAAGCAACCCGATCATAAATGCGACCTGTAGGGCATGTCAAGGAAATATATTGATGCCTGACTAAACTAAGTTCAAGGTCGTTGCCAGCGGCAATATTTTTTTACAGAAATTAAAGAAAATTGATAGCTCCCATCTAGAGATCACCGAAACTAGCACATCAAGTTTTAAAGCGATCTGATCATAAAGGTGCCCTGCAGGGTGTGCCAAAGAAAAATATTGATTCATAACTCCACTAAGTTCACCGAAGGCCAAAAAACGAACGAAAATCGGCAGTTCACACCTCGAAGTCACCCCAAACAAACATACCAAGTTTCAAAGCGATCCGTTTATAAATATGTCTTGTAGGGCGAGCCACAGGAATATAATGATGCCCGACTAAACTAAGTTCAAAGGCCGTTGCCAGCGGAAATATTTTTTGAAAGAAATGGAAGAAAATGGACAGCTGCCATCTAGATGTCACCCCAAAACAAGCATACCAACTTTCAAAGCGATCCGATCATAACTGTTCCCTGTAGGGCGTTCCAACGCAAAATATTGATGCCCGGCTAAACTAAGTTCAAAGGTCGTTACCAGCAGCAACATTTTTTGATTGGAAAAAGAAGATAATCGATCGCTCCAAACAAGCATATCAGGTTTCAATGCAACCCGATCATAAATGTGCCCTGTAGGGTGTGCCAAAGGGAACTATTGATGCCTGAATCGATAGTGCAATCTAGAGGTCACCCCCAAACAAGAACACATAATTTCAATGCGATCCGATCATACATTTGTCCTGCCGGGTATGCCAAAGGAAAATCGTTATGCATAACTGCACTACGCTCATCGAAGTTACTTGCCAGCAGCAACACAAAAAAAATATAGTGGCTACTCCAAACTAGAATACCCAGTTTCAAGGCGATCTGATCATAAATGTGCGCTGTTGGGCGTGTCAAAGGAATATATTGATGCCTGACAAAACTAAGTTCAATGGTTGTTGCCAGCGGCAACATTTTTTGACGGAAATGGACGAAAATTGACAGCTCCCTTCTGGATGTCACCAAACAAGCGTTCCTGGTTTCAAACAACCATCCGGTCATAAATGTGCCCTGCAGTGTGTGCCGAAGGGAAATATTGATGCATAACTTATTTAAGTTCATTGAAGGTCGTTGCCAGCAGCAACATTTTTGACGGAAATGGAAGAAAATCGACAGCTCCCATCTAGAGGTCACCCCAAATAAGCGTACCAAGTGGCAAAGCGATTCGATCATAAATGTGCCCTGTAGGGCGTGTCAAAGGAATATATTGATGCTTGACTAAACTAAGTTCAAAGCCATTGCCGGCACCAACAAGTTTTGCCGGAAATGGAACCCAAAACAAGCATAGCAGGTTCCAAAGTAATCCGATCATAAATGTGCCCTATAGTGTGGGCCAAAGGTAAATATTGAGGCCTCACGAAACTAAGTTCAAAGGTCGTTGCCAGCGGCAACATGTTTGGGTGGAAATGGAAGAAAATCAACAGCTGCCATCTAGAGGTCACCCCAAACAAGCATACTAAGTTTAAAAGCGATCCGATCATAAATGCGACCTGTGCGGTGAGCCAAAGACATTGTGGACGGGCGAGAAGTGACAGGAATCGCCCAGCACAACTTCATCAAATTGAGCTAATGATATCTAATGAAGTTGTTGAACCACTGTTTATTTTTATTTTATCAATGGCAAAAGAAAATTAATTATAATTCATAGCAAAATCAGATGGGGCTGCAGTGACCTAAAGAGTGATAGCTTTCTAAATCACATTGTAAATGCACAATTTAGTCAATGTAGTGAGGATGTTGAAGGTGCTGAATATCGTTTTTTTTTTCCCATTGTCAAAGGTTTAGTATTCCAAGACATCAACCATTGTGTGAGTTGGCGAAATTCGACTGAAATTCAGTGGATATTCTTCTGTTTGATAACTTGCAATTGCCAAACAATGCGAATGGACTTGCATTTAAGGATATTTAAAAATACATTCACGCTACTCAGAGATTTGAATGAACTAGTCAATCTGCAGCAGCTACAGTGTATGTTGTGGGGGAGGGGGGGAGGGGAGTAACATGCTATTTTGCCCATCTACGACCTGTATCGTCTGAAAAATTACTCCCATCTGATAGTTATTTCCGTCGTTTCGATCACTATTATTATTATTATTATTATTATTATTATTATTATTATTATTATTATTATTATTATTATTACCTAGGGGGGACTTCTGGCAGTTTGTAAAGTATGAACTGAGCAGGCGAACGTTACATAATTTGTAAATGAGCAACGTAACGAACAATATGCTGATTTAATCGTAATGCTTATTTGTTCGATGTGTTATACCCATCTTCACAGTTCATGCTTCTGAAACTACAAAGGGTTTTTTCCACAGTAACACACTTCATAACCAGCAGCACGTTCAGGACTAATTCTGGTATATGGTTGCCAAAGGCGAGCTTTTGGCCACCATTTGATTTCTTTCCCAAAGTAAATTTCTATTGAATTATGATATGATATGATATTTGGGAACGCTATGCCGTGGGTAAAAGGTTTCACCTCTGGTGCCGTTTGCCATAGGCGTATGGGAGTTTACTTTGTGAGAGGATGGTCGAAATTTGTCCCGAAGTTTAACAACAAAGCGTCCTCTTTTCTATAGGTTTGCCCTTAACTCTCTTTCTCCCGAATGACTAGAACATTGCGAACAATATTCATCTCCTAGGACGGGAACAGCGATGCCGCCAGACTCAGCCCTATATTCGCAGATAGCCCAAGAACATTAGGTTTCACTAGAGAAAAAAATCGGAGAAAGCTGATTTTATCAGGGAATGTCGAGTACATGTCACTGAACGATTAGACAAAAGTCCCGTAAAATCCCAGTTGAGCTTTTTTTTCTACAGCCTTTTTTCGAAAACGCGTTTGAAAAAAATAAAAAAAAATCGCACGAACTTTGTAACCTCGAATTGATCCAACTGTATTTTTTGTTTACGCGTATTTCGAGCTACATAATGTCTAATATACATTTACCTAGAGGAAAATGTGCATTCTGTGACAATTTCTGCGAAAAATTATTGAAAATTCACAAAAAAGTATCGGATTTACGCAAAAAATGACGATTTTCCTAACAGATTTGCCCAAAGGGTCGTAGTACAGAACGGGATGTTAGTTGGACAGACGATAAAAAATCCACCACCATTTGAAGACTTTTATCATTGCTTACAAAATAGACATTATGGAAGACCCCCTCTGCTTCTGGCCGAGTTCCCCTTTTGGCATAAAATTCGTTAGCATGAGAACTCAACTATTTTCGGGCTTGGGACCGAACAGACACGTCTGTGTCTGGCAGCATTAGATCAATAAATAATATTTACAGAATGTACAAAAATCAATAAATAATATTTACAGAATGTGCAAATCAATCATCATGGATTAAGTTACATTGACTATTATCAACGCTATATATAGAAATGACATGACCTATATACATATTATTCATCGAACTCAGAAATTTCCGACAGGACAGTGTTTCTGTGGTTGTTACAAGAATCCGAACTGCAATTACACAAACCTGAGCAAGAGAGTCCTGCCTTCTTACACCCACACCTTTTTGTACAAGCACTCTTGCAACCACAACTGATCAGATTCAGTAGGTTATCGGGGGCACATGGCTTTGTGGCTGCAGTCGGTACAAGAAGTCCATTGTCTAGCGACCACCCCCAATCCGTCGGAGGAAGCGAAGTGCCCAGCCATTGTTGGACCTGGAGATAACATCTGTAGACATGTTGTTGTGCAGCATCGCTGCTTGGTGGGAGTGAGGCTAGGTCGATGGGTTTATTCAGTTTAGATTTTGCTACATAACGCTTGTAAGTGACATATCTATATTGGTCGAGAGAGGAAACAGTTTTACTCCCGTATAAGATCAGGAGAAGTTGTTCCCCGGCAGCGGCTACTGCACTTGGTGTACTGTCATCCGCCAAAATTGTGTTGACATACTGTTGTGAGTCGCTAGTAACATCGGAGACAATTGTACTGAATACTTTCTTCTTACCAACTCGAAAGAGTGCAGAAGTAGTGTCACAACCACTTATAGAATGTGCTATAAGGAGGTTGCTTCTATGGTCACCCATTTTGGTTGCTATTTCACTAACTGAAACTAGTAAGTTTGGGGTAATGGAATACATCATGTGAATATTACATCCCGGTTGAACTCGAGAGGTAAGAATGACTAACAAGTCTGTGTCTGTTCCCACAACGACAACATTGTTGTCATCTTGAGCGATGTCAAGTGCAGTTTCGGTATCAGTACATCAGCATCAGCCTCGGCCTGCTTGGACTGAATATTGATAGCAGATAGCTCCTGCATTAGAAGATCAATCAGTTGGGTTTTGTTCTTGGCATTTGCAAGGAAATCGGATTGGGGTGTGGTGGCTGGTAACTCGGGTGAGATATTGATATCAATAGAATACCTGTCTTCAGATCTACGGGCTTGTTCCATGCCCTTTGTCGACATTGTACAAGCATAACCATCAAAAACAACCACGACGTTCGCCCCAAAATGTCTCACTAGATAATTGGAATATGATGTACATATGTCCTTATATGACGACTGTTTAGGCCACACAACTGCCCTCAATAAAAATCCACCATCTACAACAAACAGAGAATGTTCTGGGATTTTAGTTTGCTCGGAACCGTATGTTTTGAGGATCTTACCGAGCGTGCTTTTCTGTGTCTTCCTCATTCCAGCAGAATCAAACAATGCTGGTGGTTTCGGGGCGAGTTCATATTTGAGATACTCTTCCATCTCTGCTTGTGACTGAATAACACATGTGATGCGGTTGAACAGAATTGTGGGGTCAATCACTACCTTACTTCCACGGACTTTGATGCTATTTGCCATCGATGCGAAAGACTTCACAGTGTCAACACGTCGTAGTTTGATGCTGTTGAACGTTTTGCTTACAACATTCGATACGCAACATTCACCAATTTTGCGAACTTGGTCACAGTTTCGTCGGCCACAAGCCCGGTCGCTATAGAGACTAATTGTAGTGGATCTCTATTCTGAAAGGGGGAATGCACTCTGAGCCAGTTCAATAATTTGGTGATATCATTGGCATCAGTCAATTGTGAACTTTGACGGAGATCCCGGTGTTGTTCGCCATGACCAGTGTGAACATGAACAAAAGAGAGCATTACATATCGGAAGGCAAAGAGGTAGTCCATGTACCCATTTCGCAACAGTGCTATCGGTTATTCCCCTGCCATGTGTGAGACCACCAGGGAGCTTGAACATTCTCATTAAACACTGCTCTATGGTCTGATCAGAATATATCCCGTCCCAGAATTTATCTGAGCGCCTTATGGTAAAGTAACCTTTCTCAGTGAACAACTTCAAATCATCCTGTTGCATTATTTCTGTTAGCTCATTCATCTGCTGCAAATAGAGATGAGAACTTTTTGCGTATGCAAAATGACCACCTGCGTGAAATACTGGAATCATATTGCGAACACAATATGTGTGGAGTTCCCAGTCGCCTGTGCGCTCTGCTCTCAAGAACAACTGGAGAAGACCTATCTGCTCGTAGTATTGTACCAAAAGCTTTCCTGTGCGTCCTACGGACGCATTCTGGAGCAGTTCGTGTAATTTTGACAGTAGATGGTTGACACTTTCTTGATTGACAGCGTCAGCTGTTGTACAGTCACCTCTGGCAAGTCCACAGAATATTTCATTGACTTCTGTGCAGTCTATGTTATCTAGTGTTCGGCTTTCTTCAAACACAAGTTTTGTAATGGCAATTTGTGTTAGCAAATGGGCACGAACTGCTCTTGAATATGCATGACCACTGATACTGAACAGAGCAAATTGTGCAATGGACAGACCTGGAATGCGGAATTAAACAGCGTTTCCTGATGAAAGTCGTTCAAGGCTATTTTGCATCAAATTAAAGAGCGTTGTCTGTACATAAAGACCTGGAATGCGGAATTAAACAGCGTTTCCTGATGAAAGTCGTTCAAGGCTATTTTGCATCAAATTAAAGAGCGTTGTCTGTACAATACAAATTTGTTTATGAGTACACATCAAGAGCGTGCACACATTACATGCCAATGCATCTTGAGTGCAGGCGAACACCACATTATGTGATTTAATCGAACATGGAAATTGAAACAATGATGCTATAATACGGTATTTGAATGAGAAAAGTCGATGCCGTTTGAATTTGAGTTTAGGGGGTATGGTTAATATTTCACACGTTTCACCAGTTCATTATGGAATAAATGACTATTGTTATATATCATTATAAAGCCACTGTTTTTCTGCAATTTTTGATATATAATTTAACTCCCAAAGTAGTCGTAGATTTGATTTAATGGACGTTATGTACCGTTGTGTGTATGAAAACAATAATTTTTTTTTCGTAATTTTGTACATTTTCGTGAATATTTCAACATTGAGTGTGAGGATTGGTACAAAGTTGGCATTTTCTGTTGGGGATATGTATTCTTAATATAATTCAGCACGATATTTATGATTCTCACCCTACTAAGGCGAATAAGAATGAGAAATATGGAGCTGGGTCGAATTTTTTTTAAAATTTGTTTTTTTCATCAAAAAAACGCTATAACTAAAAAAGCTCAACTCGGATTCGCGGGGACTTTTCACACGTTATCCGCAATGTGTGTCCCGGAAACATATAAAAAATCAGCTTTCTCCGATTTTTTTCCTTACTTTCTCATTTTTATGTCTAATGTGCCTGGACTAAGACCACACCTCATTTTGTACGCCCATGTCGCATGCGATCGGACACCTGTACCCGTGCTATTAAATCGGGATTTGTTTGGTTTTAAACCCTTAAAATTTCCACCAACTGGAATCAGTTGGACGCTGCATTCCAGTTAGGTTCCCCATCTACTTGTTTCACACTTAGATCTGGAGTGTTTGACATTAATGCCACCGCCGGTGGCAGCTAGTCCTATGGGCCAAGTGAAGGAAACGTTCTCGGCAACTGGGGTTCAGACAATTACCTAACTTGTCATAGGGTCGACATATTATTCATATGGCCGACACGGGACGTCTACATGTCATGGACTGAAATAGATAGCATTTCTGTATCATGCGGGTCGGGGTTCCAATAGTGATCATTCAAGTGGACCCTCGGAATGCCAGAATGTGAGGTGATTTCCAAGGAATTATTACAGTCTAAAAAATTATCTTTGGAAATCAGGTCTCATTCTGGCATTGCGATAGGCTGCATGATTGCTTTGCCATTGGGTCATGATGTTAAAAGGTGGGGTATCATATGATAGCACTCAAAATCAAGTCATTTATACGGTACAACGCCCATTCTCGTAATGAATAGGTGTGATATTTTGTTCAGTAATTCATATCTCTGGGTACTTAGATTGAAAGAGTTTGCTTCATTGACACCACATTTCAAAATTTTAGCACTCCGGGCCGAACCCATGTTGGCTAAGACCATAGACTCTCAGCGAATTTCGGCATCCACTAACCACCAGAGCTTAATTACAATTGGTTAGAAAATGTTGGAAACAATTTTAACAGCATCGTTTGATTATAGCATTATTGTATTTTGTATTATCATTTGTTGTAACATTATCGAGCGTTGTAACATGATCGAATGTTATAACATTATCGAATGTTGTAACATTATCGAATGTTGTAACATTATCGAGTGTTATAACATTATCGAGTGTTGTAACATGATCGAGTGTTGTAACATTATCGAATGTTGTAATATTATGGAATGTTGTAACATTATCGAGTGTTGTAACTGTAACAATATCGAGTGTTGTAACATTATCGAGTGTTGTAACAAGGCTCAGTGGTTTTTGGAAGTCACCCCTGGGTTCGGGGCGGGGGCGAGTAGACAAAGATATAAGTGTACGTGCTAAACTAAAAAAAATGAAAACAACTCGAAACAGTTATTGACGTTAAGTATACACATAATTTTTTAGCGTTTTTCTGAAGGTGATGTACAGGCAACAATTGTAAAACTATTTCTTGAATAACTATAATGTTTCATTTTTTCTCACCAAAATATAATTTATGACCTCTCATTGAAACGAGCTCGATTGAAACGAACTCCATACGTTCGTTCCTATGAGAGATGATCGGCTACAATTTTTTAGAATTAATAAAAAATCATAAAATTTGAATGGCGAATTATGTGATAACTGCGGTCTAAAATGATAAGTAAAATGTTAGGGTCAGCAAGAAAAACGCGGGTTCTTTGTTTTCGAAAAAAAACAATTAGAAAAAAAATGTGTAGAAAATTTAACTTACCAAGAACATCCCTGTTACTGTCGTGGTCATCTGTGCACTGTTTCGCCAGTTTTTCAGCAATGGCTGCAACTTTGTCATCCCAAATCTTAGATGAAAATGAATGATAAAAAGTAGAGAAAAACACCCATTAAAAGCATTCAAGTTAAACTGGTCAAAGGAAAAAGCAAGGCAAAATGTTACTTTCACAAATTTTCATATCGACGGCATCTTCTAGGATTTGCTCTATTCGTTGATTCGATCTTACCATGTGTTATCCGTGTGATGCCCATGTGGAAGTAAACTGGACAGTCCGATAATTAATCGTCGCAGCCCGGTGGTTCTCTCCGGCCTCCCCACCCGAAAAAAGGTTCGATGCTATATGACTACTGCTGTTGAAAGCATTGTTAATAATTACAAACAGGTATGCATAGATCTTCGCGTAAAGATACATTTTTCAGTCGACAAGCAGACTACAAAACGAACGATAAATCGGAAGTGACGATATGTAATAAATTAATCCTTCAACTCTTACAGGTGGAGTATGGGTTTACTCACTTTGCTTTGACATCATTGCATGGGACGGTACCAAGCAGCTCGTCAGTATTAAATGGCTTAGCCCTGTCAACCCGTTATGGGTATATATTTACATATACCTGAAGACAAATTAGAGAGTGGACGGCGCAATCACCAATCGATTGGTATTGAGTATCAGTAATATTTTAATCTTAAACTCTATAGAGCTGTAGGATTAAATTATTACTTAGCCTACGTATAAATTCCCCCATCTAAGGCCGTAGCGAGGCCAGTTTAGGGATGGAGGGGTTCATCACCCCCTCCTCCCTACCAATTTTCCAGTGGTAGAACTTTAGTCCGGATTGGAGTCATTGACATCGATCCGTTCCTGGTGGCAATCATGTCCTTTCTAATGAGAGTAGATTTGATACTTGAACTTAATATGTCACACACAGTCGGTCACAGTCGTTTATAGAAATCGACGACTGGGGTACTATTATCCGAGCAGTTGAGTCGCCAGCATGGCGGATCGACGGCTGCGGTACTATTTTCAAAGCAGTTGGGTCACCAGCATGACGGATCGACGGCTGGGGTACTATTATCCAGCCAGTTGGGTCGCCAGGACGGATCGACAGCTGAGGTACTATTATCCGGGCGGTTGGGTCGCCAGCGTGACGGCTTGGGTACTATTACCCAGGCAGTTGGATCGCCAGCATGACAGATCGACGGCTGGGGTACTATTATAAGGGCTATGGGGTCGCCAGCATGAGTTTTCTTTAATTATAATCCCTGCGTTTGTCTTGTGCCTTGACAGGTCCATACAGCTTTTTTTTCTTAACCCTTTACCTAACACGAAATGAAATTCTTGAATAACTAATTATTTGCATGTTTTGCGTCAAAAAATGAAAAAAATAATGAAAATTTAATGATGATTTTTGTGAATAGCACTGGCCGGTTTGTACGTTACATTGGGTAAAGGGTTAATTGAGCCATTCAAGGCAGATGATCGGACTTATTGGGATCATTAGCTTATTTTTATACCATGATTATCTATTGTAATATATATAAACAGCCAATGACATGAATTTTAGCTTTACACACCAATCGTGGTGAACATGCCTGCAATGGGATTTCAATAGTTAAAATAGTTAAAATTTACACCTACAGTGGAACTATATCCCAGCTGACCTTTTGTGACCTCGCCTTGAATGCAAACTTGTCTAAATTTATCATTCGTTGCCTCGAGTAAAATAAAATAAAGTAGCTTGGTGTACCAAATGTTCACCATGAGTGGTGACCATTTGGTATACCAAGCTACTTTGGGTACATTTTATTTATACCATGAACGTCAGATTATTAAGAGTCGCTATTATTTTTTCTCGATTTTACTGAGCACCAGACGTACATACGAGCGAATCTGTTTTTGTTTATACGAGCATAGGTAGGCTGTACTTCCTCTGCCAATTTTATCGCCAAAACAAAATGAAAAAAAAAGAAAGTGAGACTTTTTCGTTTTAATAACATAATAACATACTATTGTGAGTTATGCATGCTTTATTAACATGAGACAATGCATCTGTGTTCATTTTTGGCATCTTATGAGGTGAAATCAATTTAAAAACGTAATAAATAATTGCCACTTCCATTTCACTCTTCGCGAAGTGACGTGCGATAAATTTAGACAAGTTTGCATTCAGGTCAACGTCACCAAAGGTCAGTTTGGATGTAGTTCCACTGTAGGTGTACATTTTAACTACTGAAATCCCATTGCAGGCGTGCTCACCACAGTTGGTGTATAAAGCTAAAATTTATGTCATAGGCTTTTCATATATAGTAGAACAGGTAATCATTGCGTAAATATCATCTCTAATGCAAACCACATCTAAAACAATGGGGCCGACCTGGAAAATTGTGAAGGGTTCTGGGCGAATTTTGGGATGTCGCTATTGACGTCGATGTCACAATTATTAAGAGTCAGTCGTTTTTTATGAAATTTTAGTATGCTGTAGAGATCGCAAACTTAAGAGATAGCTGTTTTTTATTGTTGTCGTTTTCGAATTTTCGCCATTGTAATGTTTTTACTTCATTTAAAATATTTCACAATTTTCACTAAAACCCCTTAAATGCACGTTAGTTGGTTCCTTTGTGACCTATGTATACCGCATACAATTAAAAAACTTCCCACACCTATTTGAAATTGTTCACTTTTATTTTATTTCTTTCATTTCAATTTGACACATCCTTTGCAACTTTAACACTGTTTTCTATACCTTTTATTTTCAATCTTACTTTGAGTCTTAGCCTTTCAAAACTTTGGGGAATAAAATCGTCTCAAACACATATCTAAAAATGTGGTGCTGTCCTTGGAAATTCCCAGCCGTCTGAGGTGACGTCATGGGAGTCATATGATCAAAAATTAAAATGTGTCGGATTTGCTTCTAAATTTTAGGATGCTCTAGCTAAAAAAATAGAAATACCGTTTTTTTTTTCGTTTTTCGGTTGAACATCATTTTGACGTTTGTACATCATGTTGCAGTTTATCCTCTTTCCCACATTCTTCATTAGAAGCCCCACGTCCGTGGGCCCAATTATTATCCATTTACTCGGGATACTGTTATGAAGCTACTCACATCTTTTTCTGGTTTTTTTCAAGTTGGGCACTTTTCTCTTTTCCTTTCAATTTGAGACACCTGATGCTAGCGATGCCAAATTTACGCTTTGAAACTCATTTTGAACCTCAACTTTTCGAACTTTGGGAATATAGTCTCCACAATAAACATATCTAAAACAGTGGTGCTATCTAGGAAGTTCCCAACCCTTATGGTCTAACTGCAAGGTGACGTCACAGGGGTCATGTGGTTAAGAATTAAAATCCATCAAAATTTAATATGTTATAGAGCTAAAAAAGTAGGAAATGTCTGTTTTGTTTTGGAGGTTAACGCCATTTTGATTTATCTGTTATTCTTTTTCGGTGAAAATTAATAGTATCGTCTAAGCAATTTAGAATACGGTAGATTCTTCATTTTTTGTTGATTGTTTTTTAATCTGTTATAGCATCAAAAACATGAATGCTATAGAGCGTAAACTCCAACTGTGCTTAAACAGAACTCAAAAATGGGCCACAGAAAATGGTTTTAAGTTTTCAAAGACAAAGACAAATTGTGTACATTTTTGTAAACTTCGGAAACATCACCTCGATCCGGAGTTGAAAATCGATGGGAGTACCATTAAAGTTGTTAAAGCAGTGAAATTCTTAGGTCTGACAACAAACTGAATTTCACTTCTCGCATAAAACAAATCAAGGTAAACTGTCAAAGAGTACTGAACCTTCTGAAGGTAGTTGGTAGCACTAATTGATGTGCTGACCAAAAAACATTACTCCATCTGTATAGATCATTTGTTAGGTCAAAGTTAGATTACGGTTGTGTTGTTTACGATTCTGAGAGAAAGTCATACCTAAAGCACTTGATGCAATTCATAATAGTGGTATTATAATCAGCTTGGGTGCGTTTAAAACATCACCAATAGATTCAATGCTTGTTGAAGGTGGGGGGGGGGGGGCTTCTCTTGAGAAGCACAAAAATAAACTCTCACTTCATATGTATCTACACTTTTGGCTAATCCATCAAATCCTGCTTATAGCTATATTTCGGACCATCAAGATGTTGATATTTTCAAGACAGCAGAAGCTCTTCCATTGGGAATTAGAATTAAACCCCATATGGAGTCCACAATACTTGACGCTGATATCATAAAAGGGAACTGTAATCCCGATATTCCTCCTTGGCATCTATGGAAACCAACTTTCATTTTGGACATAGCTTCCTTTAAAAAATCTGGGACAACCTCTCTGCAATTCCAACAGAAATATGCAGAAATAAAATCAAAATTTTGTTCTTATACATAGATGGATCTAAAGATAATGACAGAGTATCATCACCAGGTGTTACTGTTGACAAGATCACCTCAATCAGAATACCAAACAAATGTTCTGTAAGTTCTCCAAGGCTGAAGTAAAAGCTTTACAACTTACGCTAGAACACATCGAAAATGCGCAGGAATGGAAGTCGATTATATTTTCGGACTCTCTTTTCACTTTGCTTGCTTCACTCTTCACATTTTGCAACTTCGTGAGGAGCTGAATTCTCTCATGTCAGACCAGTATGATATCGTGCTTTGCTGGTTACCTGGACATGTTGGTATCTCGGGTAACACCAGTGCAGACACTGCAGCTAAACAGGTTTTACATAAGCCAATCACTGATTTTAAAATTCCGTTCAGTGATTTTAAGCCACATATCAGGAACTCAATCAAATTTGTGTGGCAGGCGGAATGTGACGGGGCGGCAAATGACAAGCTGCGTCGCTTCCGATTAAATATTTTGATCATAGCCAGTCTTGTAACCTTTGAAGAAAAGATCATGCAGTTTTGACACGATGTCATATTGGTCAAACAAGACTAGCACATTCCTTTTTGTTAGAGGGTAATATGCGACCTGAGTGTGTTTCTTGCCAGTAGGTGTTGTCAGTGGAGAACATTATTTTACATTATACTGATTTTAATCATGTCAGAGGGAAGTATTTTACAGCTGCATCTCCAAAAGATTTATTTTATCACACGAGTCCTCACAAAATCCTCTCATGTTTGACAGTAATCAATCTTTTTAATAAATTTTTAAATTGTTTTTATTTTTTTAAATTCTCATCCATTCATATCTATTTCACAGGTTGATTTCCACAGCAATGTTTGAACAACTGGTCTCATTTTCTCTTTACTGTGTCCAATACTTAGTTTTATTCCTCATATTTCATATTTCAACGACCGGTTTTTAATTCCTTCTTGGTGGATAAATATATTATTTTCAAATACATACTTTTTATCGCCACGATATAGCCTTAGCTGCTGATGTGGCGTTAAGCACCAATAAATGAATAAATAAAGTCATTTTGATGTTTTACATCACTTTGAAGTTTAAATTATTTTCTACAATCTTCATTCAAAGCCCTACGGTTTTTGCTGTTGAACGCCATTTTCACGTTCTTACGTCATGTTGAAGTTTAGCCAATTCTCTACATTTTCTACATTCTTTTTTGGAAGCCCTACTCTATTTACACGAGATACTGTTGTGAAACTTATCACATCTTTTTCTGGTCATTTAAAGTTGTGCAACTTTATTTTTTCCTTTCAATTTGAGACACCTGATGCCAGCGATGCCAATTTACGTTTTTTCTATACCTTTTGTTTTCAACCTCATTTTAAACCTCCACATTTCGAACTTTTGTTCACAGAAAAACATATCTTAAACGCTGGTGCCATCTAGTAAATTCCCAGCCCGTATGGTCGAACTACAAGGTGACGTCACAGGGGTCATATGGTCAACAATTAAAATCCATCAGATTTTTTCAAAATTTAATATGTTATAGAGCTCCAAAAAGTAGGATATACCTGTTTTGTTTTGGAGTTAAACGCCATTTTGATGTTTTAAGTCACTTTGAAGTTTAACCTATTTTCTACATTTTCCATTAAAAGTCCTACGTTCGTGGGTCCAGTTGTACCCTATTTGTAGGGGATACAGTGGTGAAACTTCATACACCTATATATGGTCATTCGATGTTGTGCATCATTATTTTTGCATTTAACTTTGAGACACACGAGGCCAGAGTTGCCAATTTTATGGGGTTTTTTCTATACTATTTATTTTCAACCTCAGTTTGAGACTAATCTTTTCGAAATTTTGGGAATATACTCTGCACAGATCAATATCTAAAAATGTGGTGCTGTCCAGGAGAATTTCCTAACTGTTATGATCAAACTTCGAGATGACGTGGTAAGGGAGAGGGAGGGTGTCATAGGGTAAAAAAAATTAAAACTCATTTTGAAATTTTAGTACGGTATAGAGCTAAAAAAGTAGGAGGCATCTGTTTTTTAGTTTTTCGATTTATCGCCATTTTAACGTTTTTACATCACTTCAATGTTTAGGCTATTTTTGTCACATTTCATTAAAAACGCGCCTATTTACCCCGGTTGTTCAGGACATATAAATTACACGGCTAAGAAACTTCACACGCCGTTTTCTTCTCATTTGAAATTGTCCATCTCCAGTTTTGGAATTAAAAACGTCAGCTGTTCATGCCAGTGATGCTATTTTATGGTTTGTTTTTTTACTTTTTGCTTTTAACCTTATTTTGAGCCTCAGCATTTCGAAAATGTCTCCAGTGTAATCTCCACAAAACACAATAACTAAAAATGTGGTACCAGTTGATACTTTTGTAACAATTACACAGCTATCTAACTGCACACATTGTTTTCCAGTCACATGAAATTTTGAACCTGTATTTTGGAATTAAAATTTTGACTCCCCATGCCAGCGATGCCAATTTTAAGTTTTAGTGTTTACCTTCTCTTTTCATTCTAATTTTTAACATTTCTATTTCAAGATTTTCTTAAAATCTAATCACAATGCACTTCAGACTTGGCCCCGAAAATGTTTTGGTTTGCTTTGTTGAATTTATTTTGCTATTTCAAAACCATACAGTTACTTTCGTTTTCATTGGTGGTACGGTAAAAGTGATTGTGGATGAATCTCTATAGGTGTGGAAAACATACCGTTACGTTGGACAAAAAAAATTCATCCGCCTTATAAATGGATGGAAAGTATTTATTGAGTGAAATAACAATGTACTTACACGGTAAAAAAAATGAGATGACGTTAACCCTTTACCCAACGCAGACGATATCAAAATTTATTATTTTAAATATCATTAATTCAAATTTTTCAAAAATTGTCAACAAAACCATATCATGTGACCCCTCGTTGGAACGAGCTAGACGAGCTCGTTCCAACGAGGGGTCACATGATATGGTTTTGTTGAAATTTTACGGTGGCGGATGCGGTCAATTCGTTCGGTAAAGGGTTAACTGGAAGAGAGCTACTTTTTTCTTGACCACAGATTTCATTTAATCATATAATCCGCTGTAACATTTGATTGGAGAGTGCCAATATGCACTATTCAATCAAATGTGACTAAGCAATAATTGTTGTGTCACTTACAATATCTTATTCTTTCCAAGGTTAGTATGAAACCCCTCTAACAAAGGGTAAGCATTATACTCACCACCTGTGGGCTTCCAGCACTCTACCAGTTAAAATGCGACAAAATTACTTTCAACCGGTTACTTTTCACTGCCGAACTCTGTTTTTTTAAACTTATTGATCTGTTGCGTTGGGGAGCGATGTGGCTCAGTAGTTACAGCGTTGACCTTCAAACCGAAGGTCCACGGTTTAATCCCGCCAAGGGTAACTGCGCTGGGTCTGTGGGCAAGGCACTTCATCCTTGTGAGACATGGCGGCGCTGTGGAGTAAGCCGTACTGCACGTCGATGGTGCACTTGTCTTCAACTAATGCTAATTCTGCTTGTGCGGACTAGGTACGTCTGACAGTTGCTCGCCGATGCTCAGGGCTCTCTCCGGGTACTTCGGCTTCCTCCACTTGTAATGCTGTAAGATACTAGGTGATCCTGGTCGTTGAAATATTGTTAAACCCCAATAAATAAATAAATAAATAAATAAATAAATAAATAAATAAATAAATAAATAAATAAAGGTCTTGCCAATAATGCTAGCGAGTGCCATATTGATGATCGCATTCACACATCATGGCGTTCTGTGTTTATTACAGACCTCTATGATAAAGAATCCAGTAATTTAAAAATCACACAGAAAATTTCAAACATTAAAACTCTTTATTTTTCCAATTGACATTCGTCTTTTCGGCTGTCACTGCAGCTTCTGAATTGATCTATGTCAATATGCGACTTTTCGATTGGCCGATTACAAAAAATGGGCGGATTTGAGTTCTTTTGGTGGATCCATGACGTCAAGTGAAGAAAAGCCCTTCAACGGAAATCCTCACGGAACAGGTGTTCCGCATGGATTAGTAAATATGGAACTGGAAGAAACGCATTAGGTGTGTAATAAAAGCGTATATTATTTACATTTCGTACAAAAAGTAGCTCGTTTCAGTCACTTTTCCGTGCAGAAAGCAGCTAATTTCAGTTACGTCCGTTTTCCTCACTTTTGAAAATAACACACAGAACACACTTAACTCTTTACCCAATGCGACTACCAGACAACTCTTGCAAAATCATTTCTTGAACGACCATTTGGGGTGGGGGGGGGAGTCTTGAAAAAAACCTGTACACAGGGCTGAAAAGACGTTCATCCGCCTCGAGACCATCCACCACCCTCTCTTTTGGGGAAGATTTTTTTTCCTTTTTCCTTTTTCATGTGTCGGGGGCTGAGGGGAGGCACACCCTTCGGCACGAGTCCCCAACACAAAACTGCCCGGTGTTTAATCATATTCCTGATCCGTTTCTACTATTCAACTTTTTCCAACATAAAAAGGGAGATAATTCACAAAAGAAATAAAAAATAGAGCAGATTTTGAGCAAAACCAGAGAGAAATAATTTAAATACTTTGTCTGCAATAATTGAATGGTACCCAATTGTTCCAAGTTATATATTATAGTGTTTTATTATGGGTTACAAGCTCAATTATATTCACTAACTTGAATAGATGTGTAGGATGTAGCTCCCTGACCCAATGTTGTCTGTGTGTTTTGGCCACTGATGCAATATACAACCAAATCTAACAATATTAAGCCATCCTTAAAACACTTGGAGTGACCATTAGTATGGGCAAACTTGGGGTAGAAAAAAGGCAGTAGCCTTTCGGACATACACGGATACTGTTTGCGGCGGGACCGCCCACCCACCGACCCCAGACCTGTGTAGAGGAAGTTTTTGAAGACCCCCCCCCCCCCTCCCCCACCGGAACAACAAACACTTCCCTTTTTATTCCAAAACATATGTTACGCTCTCATATTGAAACGCATCCCTGCAGTGAGAGATCTTAAGCTATGTCACGAAGGCAAAAAATCATGCTGGGTAATGAAGATGGAATTTAACCCGTTGGAAGCTGGTGGTATCGTCCGTGTCAGTTCAATGTCAGGAATTGGAATAGTCCACATTCATTATTTTGGGATGGACAATTTAATATTTTCAACGTACATTCTTGGAGCTGGACGTTGAAAATATTAATTGTCTACCCCACACATACTCACTTAACACTCATTCTGCTCAATAAAATTATGACGTTCCTGGGCTGAAAAAGAGGCATCTTGGGTTCAAAGGGTTAAGCATGTTTTGTCCGGAATGAATTCTAAAATTTACAAAATTAGGCAGTAAAGGTTTAACATAAAGCACGTCTATAGGAAAATGTATACAATGCTCGCCTATATTACTACCCATGAAATGCCTGTGTGTTAAGTTTTAGCTTTTTTACCCACAACCGGTGTAAAGCTTCTACTGTGGTTTAAAAAATTACACCTGCAGTCGGCAGTCCATCCAACTTGATCTTTGGCTTGACGTAATTTGTCAACTTCGATACATTCGCACTTCGCGATGTTTCATTCAAACATACGACTTTTTGCGGTACTATCTACTACGTGCAATGACTTATTAGGTTCAAGGTACCTACAATTAAATATTTAAAATAAGATTTAAGAATTGTTAAGAATAATTTTACTGAAAAGTCAAGGTAAATTCAATCAACTTTGACGATGTGTCCAGTTGTCAATCATGCATTCACGTACAGCCGGTAGTTCTGCTCACAAGCGCAGATGTTCACAAAACAAACCAGAGTGTTTGCGATAGAAAGTGTCGTTTTTTTCTCCATTTTAAGTGACAAAGTCGATTATTTATTAGGAACATGGTATAAATAAAACAAATTGATACTAGAGCTTGTAATCAGATTTAAACCACTCGCAGAATAAGGAATTTAACCACTCGGCAAGCCGAGTGGTTAAAACCCTTATCCTACTCGTGATTTAAATCTGTTTACCAACCCTAGTACCTATTTATTCTATATGTAATCGTAGTCAACTTTTCCTCTCTTATATGGTTGCTAGGTAGCCTTGCCCCATTTAAGAAAAAGAAAAGCTCCGCATTGTTATATCCTGTTTTACACCGCATCGATAATTACGTGCCTACCTTCTGGAAAGGTTGCATTACGTCAAATCCTCAACCTCAGCTAATAACTATCAAGAGGATTTCACTCCTCTTTTGACATAAACTATATATACCTTTCACACTGATAGCATTATGGATACACATTACCATGGCAACAACAACTATATACACTCAGTCTAGATCTGGTTGAGCTTTGATAATACGCAGGCCCAAAAGTTTAGAATAATTACCTTCCATTGCATTCATAATGCATCCCAGGCTCTCAAGACATCAGTGACATTCCGAAACAAATCTGACGCTACTGTGTCCTGGAAGCATGATCAGTCAAGTCCATCAGGCATTTTATATTTAATCGGTTTAAACATTTCAGTTGGTTTAGTTGGAAAAGTAAACATACGGCTCGATTTTCTGACCGATTAGAATACTTCATTCGACTGATTCTAAAAACAACCTCAAACATTTACGTTCTGTGAATCAATGCAATGAAAGATTATCAATCGAGATCTGATTTTGGCGGAATCTTTCTTGACATGGTCAATGCTATTAGTCTTGTTTGTTTAATAAATAATTATCGACGAAAACTCACTGCAGTTGTGAAATAAATAAAGGTCTTGCCGTTTATTTTAATTACTTAATGTTTTCAAGGTGGATTAAACCATATTGTTTGAATTATAACTGGTGCACGACAGGATATCTGTATATCTTTGTAAGTAAAGGGACATCACCTTAAATTAACGGTAATCTGAACGCAAACTACACGAAAAGTGGGTAAACAAATATCCTATAGCAGTGGCATACTTTTTACAGAAATTGACTGTCAAGAGGTCTGGAAACTTGGATGAAACCTTGCGAGGAGCAGCACATCATGCACTAATGTTATTCAGTCACTTCCTCTGTTCGTTTCTTATCAAACTTCTTTTTGAGATCATATTTCACAACGGTCATATTACTTAAGCTTAAGTTACGACCACTGATCTCTATACAACAGGGGTGGTATTCATAAAGCATCTTAGGTCAAAGATTTTACTTAAGTAAATTCTTAAATAGTCCAAATTATGCTTAGCAATTTCTTATCTTCAAGTTTTTCTTACGTCGTATTCATAAAAGTTAAGTATACTTAAAACTTTGCTTAACTTTAAGACAACTCTATGTTGCTAAGAATACTTCAGAATTTGTTAAGCAAAAACAATATGGAGGACTTCCCATCGACAGATTCACCACCTCAGAGAATTGTAGCGTCCCTCAGACGCCGGCGCATATTTCGTGACAGATTACACCCACTGGAAATCTACAGTGATCAAGAGCTTGTGAGAAGGTATCGGTTTGACAGGGAGTCCATCTTATTATTTTCTGCTTTGAATGATAAGGACATTTCTCCTTCCACAGATAGAAATCACAGTATTCCTGCGTTGTTACAAACATGTATTGCTTTGAGATATTTTACTGCTGGCTCCATGCAGCTTGGAAATTTGGAATATATTTGGAATTAGTCAGAACACTTTTTTGCGAGTTATTGACAGGGTGTCAACGGCACTATCAAAGCCGGCTGTTGTTAAACAATTTATAAAAATTCCGACGTGTATTGAAACAATTAAAACAATCCAAAATGATTTCCATGGAACTGCTTCGTTTCCTTCGGTTGTAGGTGTAATAGATAGAACTTACATAACAATAGTAGCGCCAGATGAGTTTGAACCAGCTTATGTTAACAGAAAAAGTTACCATAGTATAAATGTTCATATTGTAATGGACTCATCATGCCGCATTTTAGATTTAGTGGCCTGGTGGCCTGGGGCGACTCACGATCCCCCATTTTGAAGGAGAGTGGTTCGTTCGAATTTTTCGAAGACGGTCATTTTAGGGGAAGCGGGCACTTAATCGGTGATTCTGGCTATCCTTGCAAAGGATGGTTGCTCATATCGTTTTTCAAACCAGAGAATGCAGCAGAAGAAAGATATAATATGTAAGTATTCAAGAATAATAGTGTAAGGTTTGACTAATAAAAAAAGGCTACAATTTAGCCTACTGTCAGTAGTACTACTACTACCGAGTACTGGTACTGCCACTGCCAGTACTGGAGAACGGCGATACTCCGATACTGCAGTGCTAAGACCGATTCAAGCATCCTTTGTCAGCTTGGCATGAAATTTTATGATGTTTTAAATGAAAAAGAAAATGAGCCATGAAGATAATGAAAACCGATTTTGGAGCTGGGGACGGTCGCAAGTACCTGTTATTACGGTTAAACTAACAGGATCGAAAAGCAGCACCGTTTAAATCGTCGCACATTATCTTAGGTACCGGTACATTACAATCGCTTAGTTCTTTTCAATGTTTAATCGCGAAAGCAGCAAGCAACAAAATGCTTGTAACCACTTTTCGATGTGAAGAAATAAGCTTAATAAATACAAGTCCGAAAAATAATAACGTTTAAAAACCAAAAGAACCGGTAATTTGTAAAAAGTATATTCTTGATAACCGCACAACGTGAAAACTCATCGAAGCCTAGTTGATATACGTTGTCAGGGGCGCTTACTGTCGAGTGAGGACTTCCCACATTGCTTAAAATAGTCTCCAAAAATTTGCCTCCTTGAGGTTCTGCATGGGTTGATTGGATAGAACTGTTAGTATCCAGTAAACGAATGCCCATTTGTGTCATTGAAAAAGATAAATATTTGTGTGGGTGGTCGTGGATGAACTCTCGATCAAAGGTAATCCGCCATCTTAGCAAGTGACGAGGACAATAATGTCAGAAGTGTTCCAATTTCAAGTATATTTAATAAGGAATAGGTCACGCAGATGCTTATTAGACCCACTGCATATTACTGTTTCGCAGGCTAAGACCAAATTCAATGCAACAGAAACCTTTCAGTGGGCCAAGGGGATGACATAGCGTAAGCCTATATTGCAGTCTATTTTTCATTTTGGTGGTAAATGCCAGCTTTGAATTTATAAATTAGATTAAGTCTTGGTTGGAAGAACTGAGATAAAGCCATTGAACATCGATAACCCGCTAATATCAAAACGGAACCAAATTACGACAATATTTGAATCATCGCTGATTGTCAAGTGCTAGGTCGTGTATGGTCTTCGATATGCAATGTGATCGATCAGAATATCCCCGTCTATCTATGCAGGCACTTTTCATATATGAAGGCAGGTGCACTGCCACTTTAAAAATGTGTGTGTGTGGGGGGGGGGGGGGGGGTATTAACGCGATGTTTCATCACCTTGGAAGCATGTGAAAAATGGTGAAAGACGATAAACTGCTTCACCCGGGGACCAATAGCTCATATATTGCTATTGGTTCCCGGGTGAAACAGTTTATCTTTGGGTCATTTGGATTTTTTCTGAGACCCATGAGATTTAGGAGACGGGGACATGGGATAGCTAGCCCCTCTAGCTAGCTAGTGCCAGGGAAATCCGTTAATTTTAGCTGTGAAACAGTTTTGTTAATAGTCGCCTCCGTGTTTTTGAGACCCTGTCAGTGTACAACAAAATATTCCTCTGGAATACTTTCCAGCGACCAATCCTATGAAGCTTTTTACAATCGTATTTTCCAAAACTATATTTTCTACTTATTAACTGAATAAAATGAATCATTTACATTTTAAACATATGACAATTTGCAAATGGTTCATTTCAACGCATTTAAAGGCGTAATTAGAAAATACAATTCTAGAAAATACAACTGTAAAATCTTTATAGTACCGGGCCTAGATTTTATGTTATAAGGCCTACATACCATCTGGTCTGTGCAACAGCAAACACCTTTAATATCGTGGACAAGTTGACACCTAGACAGATATGTGGAGTAAAATGTTGAACAGTTCAGGAAAAAAATATCTCATAAATATGTTGCCCGTTGAAACAGTATAGTGTATTATCTTATGCGCCGGAAGTTAACTGGACAAGGATATGACGAATATATTGAATATGTGTGTCTTTGTTTTTCTGTGTGTGCATGTGTGTGTGGAAGACACGGGGCTTTTTCACTTGTCAAATATTCTTGATATTTTTTTCATTTCGGATTCCTGTATGTTTGCTGTTATTTTTTATTTCATTCATGTTACTCACTGACAATTATGACTGCAAAACATGCAATTTTCCCTGGCTTGTTGATTGACAGGGTGAGCACGGGAACTAAATTCGTAATGGTCATCTACGGTACGATATGAATTGGTTGTGGTCCACGGTTGATGTCCAACAGGTTTTTAAAGTTAGGGCCCATAACATAAATAGCAGAATAAACTTTAAAATAATATTAGAAACAACTACGAATGGATCCTTTCCTCGAAAACGTAGCTTTTGACCCCATCTTGAACGAACCTCCAGTTTCGTTTCATTTAGCACTCATGGGCAACGTTTTTTATGTAAAAAAATAAATAATATAGCGAAATGTGGAAAAAGATTGAATTAATATTAATCCCAACAACTAATTACTGAAATTTCATAGTTCAAGAAAACGTTTCTAAATGATTTTGTAAAGGAAATTCGACTCACGCTAAATTTAAAGGTCTCATGGAAAGTAGCAGTAGCATGCTGGCAGTATATTGCGTACCAGTTTCGTTATGTTTTCTCTCCGGCTCCCCCTCCTTCAAACGGGTCCGTTCGGGTACGCGTTATATTATTCATGCTGCTTCTAGCTCAAATATCAGACTACAGTACAAATTGATCTGATTTTTTTCCTAATTTATTTTACAGTTCAGTTAAAAAAAAACACGAAGTGTAGTTGAAAGAGGAATTGGACAGTGGGATCCATGCCCTTCATGTTGAAATAAGGTTATATATCAACACAGTATGCAATGTTTTAACCAGCTGTAGTGTCTTGCACAACTATGCAAAGATAGAAATGTTCCAATTCTCGAGAGTGATGATAATGACCAGGAAACCGTGGCTTCAGAAGATGACAATGCAATTGGTAATTATTCACACCAAGATGGGACTCGTCAAAGAGCACACATTGTTCGCACATATTTTTCATGTAAGTAATGTAGGAGAACTGATCATCCAGATCTGTAGATCTTAGAAATATGGCACCGATTCATGCACAATAATCTGTGATTTATATCTGTAATGTGCATTATTTGTTAGAGAGCAGTAAATTTTACATAATATAATAGGGCTGTGGTGGGGGGTTTTAAGGGAAGTGAATGGCAGATACGACTGGAGGGTCCCAGCCAGCTTATGGGAGGGGCTCCAAATCTGTTTCCCTTCCCCAATTATGGCAAAAGATGGTTACCCCCCCCCCCCCAGATTATCACATGTTGGCGGTTGCTTTGCAAGTGTTCAAGAGAAGTCACCCGAATACCTCTCGTTCAGTGAGTATTCCCGGCCCATGTCCTTTGTTGATTGAGTATATGACGAGATGTAAATCAGTTGCCACCCCAGTTGTTGGTATTCATTTATTTTAACAATCTACTAGCGTGTTGTAACACCTCTCAGGTGCACGGTTCGGTGTCTTTTACCTTATGCTACCAAGTTGTTGGAATCCATGAATACCCCCAGCTTGGTCTGTATAATTAACGACTCGAGTCTATGTTGTAGGTAAGAGAAACAGATGCAAAGAACTGAAATTGTGTGATGATTTTGAGAGAAGAGGAAGCGAATGGAATTCAATATGATGCTTGTTTTGTCAAGAAATCTTTTTTCTTTCTCATATTTCCATATTTTTTCAAATTTTGTAATTAAGGTGTTCATACGTTGCAACGACATTTGAAAGGCACTCAATTTTTAATATTCATTCAAATTTATATTTCATTCTCGGCTATTTTTCTTTTTTTATTCAGCTGAGATTCTTTTTTCAGTTCGAGAACTTCTATCTCGAATTTAGGTTTCCTAATTGTCAGCTCTTCAATCTGGTCCTTCTCTTTTTTGCAGGACTTGATATATTTGGCAGCATCAATTTTTCCAGTGATGGTGATACTGTTCCCAGATGAAAACATTCGACATTTTCTTGAAGTCTGCAAAGAGGAGAGAGTATTTCAGTGTTATTAAAAGAATTATGGAAAAATATAAGTTTGGTTGGTGTGAAAGAAATTCGGGGAGAGGAGACACTGATGCAAAGACTGAAGGAACAATCAATCAATGATAGGGGGTGTAGATGGAGGGAGTCACCCGTAAGAACATTTTGAAATAACGTATTAAATGGAGATATCTGGCAGCTTTTGGGGGAATAAAATCACAGTTTATAAATTAAAATACAATTTTTTCAGGCTTTGAATGGGAGGGCGAGGCTAACCCGAGAATCCTGAATAATGAAAAGTAAGTAGTCCCGATTGTAATTTCTGGGTGTGAAATCTGGGGTTGCGAAAACGCAAAAAAATGTTGAAAATCTTGAATTGTGGTGTTTAAAGTACATAATGCATTTGAAAACATTTACACCATCAGTTATGGTTTGGCAGCATGTTTCAATTCTGCTAGATCATAAGTGAGCATCCAGTGACCTTCGCGTTATGGATTTGACTGAACATTTCTTCAAGTGATAACTTTATTACATCAAGGTGATTTAATAAAGTTATCACTTCAAGAATAATGCAATCCAAAATTACAACCGTTCATCTAGTGCAGAGCTCCATTCGCGATACAGCTGCCTTCTTTACTGTTGGTACAAAGTTAAAACTTTTGGGGAAGACCATAGTCAAAACATGGCCTGAAAGCCCTTAATTTAATTTTTGGTTTGGTATGTCCTTCGAAAGGACGTACCAAACCATGAAATGAAAAGACAGTCTTTCACTCCATGTTTCAACTATGGATGGGGGAGGCTGGATGGGGGGGGGGGGGGGTGGTGTCGTAACTCGAGTATCTTAAATGATGAATAGTCAATATTCACGATTCTAATATATGGGTGTGAAGTCTGGGGTTGTGAAAAAGTAAAAAATGGTGAATAGCTGGAATTGTGGTTTTTATAGTACAAACTGCATTTGAAAAACTCTTCATCATCAGAGAGACTGGAATATACACTGTCTTTATGAAAATTAATTTGCGAATTCTAAACTTTTGGTGGAAAATGTTAAAAGGAAATGGACATAATAAATTGTATGTATTATTAGTTAGTTTAATGTGAACAACCCGTGGCTTAGTTAAGTCCAACATTCATTACACACCTGCCGCATGCATTTTTTATGGGATTAGCGAGAAATTTACTTTCATCCACGTCTTAAGGTTGAGGTTGAGTTGAAGTTGCGAGATTTTTATATTTAGCAATGTTTTTCTATATTACATTCGTCGGGCAAATGCCATTTTTATAGGGTAATAGAAACGTCGTTTGAACGTGAAAAATATGTGACTAAATCGAATTCTAAGCTGTAATTTAAAACAAGAATCGCCAGTTACCACCAGAAATTGGAGATTGGATTTCTCTGGATCATGGTTAATCGGACATGCACACAATGCAATTTAGATGTAGGAGAAATGCAAGTATCGTATGGTTTTGGAATGCCCTGGGGCGCATGACGCACGCATCCGTTTCACGACACCCTTTTTCCATACACACCCAAGTGAGAGGAAACTCGTTAGCTTATTTAATTCGAAGCTGACGATGCAGATCAAACTCCTCACAACTTACAAGAAGATATGTGTAGTAGTATGGGAAGGCTACTAAGTGAATGTTTCATTTACCGCCGATGGTAAATTAAAATTTCGCCCAATGGCCTCCCATCAGTCACTAATTCTTCTCAACTGACAAGAAGAATATATGTCAAGTAGGTTTGAAGGCTATTGAGCAATCGTTTAATTTACCACCAGTGGTAAATTAAAAATTCGCTCAATGCTCTTTCTTAACCACTATTATTTGATTTTGCTAGTTAGCGCATCTTTATATTCAGAACCAGATGGTACATGACAGATTCATAATTCTTTCATTTCGACCATCCTTTGAGTTGTTCGATCCATTTATGTGGCCGCACACCCACTTCTTGAATGATGTGGAAAAACTATGAGTAAGTACAGATCTGAAATATGCTCTCAAGGAGAACATGTTTCGGATATTGATTTGCTCGCTACCCTTTCAATAGGAAAATACTGTAAGGAACTATATTGGTTGTTTGGTCACCATATGATTGGATCAAAGATTACAAGTTATCGTCATTGGTTGGGAAACAGCTGGGGCCCTAAAAGTATACGAAAAGTGTCTTGTATCTTTTTTGCGTGTGTGTAACAATATAATTTTATATGTTTTCGTTTTTCACATTCTCATACAACAATGACTTGGTTAAAAAGAATAAAGAATTGAATGGAATGGAATTGAATATGTAACAATTGAAACTTGGGACAGTCATGCTGAAGGGCAAAACACAAACTATTGCCGAAGGCAATTATATCTCACTGCAGTACTGGAGCAATCAAGCACAAACGAATAAAAAAACTGAGGATAGTAACTCTGTCGAAACAATTTCGGGCATTTTTTTAAAACATGTATAAGAGCCGCTTGCCATGAGAATCCCTCATATCAAAAATTAAATTCATTGAAATCCATTCACTCACTCATTATTGAATCTATTCCGGACGGTAGTCCTGATATTCTTTATTCTTATCACATTCGATAACGTCTCCGCTAAAACACTTAACGGCTTTGTCATAGGCCCTCCTCCTGAAATTTAAATGAAAATCATCTGTATAGGCTACATTTTAAATTCCAACGCATTCATTCTTTCTGAGTTAGTCCCATTAAAGACGCATACGAATGCTATCATGTGTTGCAGGACCTTGGTGGGGAAAGGGAATCTGGACACGTACGGGATTAAAAATTGTTATGTGCAGAATGGCGGGGGCGGCTTCACCATAATCGACATCTAGTTTTATAACATGATAGCGTTAAAAACGTATTGCATCTGTATTATGTTTCCAACTCGTGTGGACCTGGTTAATTCCTACCGTTTTTCTTATTCTTTTCTTTTTCTTTTTTTTAGGGGAGGGGGGTGTTTGATCTGACTTTCCACTGGTAATCCCTCCCAGCCGCCAAAACATCCAACTTATGATAAGTCTTTTTGCATAGAGATGTCACTGAATTGGTCTCCTCTCGGGGGTTGTCTACCACTAGATTTTCAGCCCCTCACTCTGTTGGTGAAATTTTTATTAACACTGCATAACTAATGGGAAATTCCATTAGAATCCATTCCCCACTCTTTGTCCCTAAGAGTTTCTACAATAAAACTATAAATTGAATTCTTATTCCACCAAATGGGAAACTCCATTAGCATCCACTCCTCCAAAAATGATACTTTTGCGTTTTTAAATATTTTGGAAGAATCTTACAAGTGCTGGGAATTTACAACAATCAACGCCCTCTCTTTGTGATTTTGTTTGTACGACATTCTCCCATCGGGTTCCCCTCTGGGTCCTTACCTCATTTTCTGTTCAGCCAATCGCTAATGTTCTAAAAATACTGTTTATGAATAGATAATGTCGCGAAAGTTTCATGCGATGAATCTTTCGAAGATTCAAAGTCAACCCAACGCTAAAAATGATTCCTTGTGATTTCTGATTCTCGGAAAAAAATTTAATCCGTGAAATTGGATTTATTTCAATTAACATATGTTTGTTGCTTGTCTTTTATGTCACTTCATTGTGGAATTAGGGACATTGTTATTCTATTCATGTGTGTTGGCGAATAAGTTATGTCGACTTTCGTTTGACTTTTCAAATTCAATCGGATTGGAGAAGGCGGCGAATCTCTTGGATATTTTGTGCAAAAGTATTACTCTTTTTGAGGCGTACCTAAAACGCACCCGACTATTCTTCCAAGCATACAGCATTGCAGGCAGAAACTGGAGAAAGGATTATTCAATTGTTTGCATTGACACTTGAAAGCCACAGGTGAGTGTGCACACGTTTAATCTTGTCAATAATCACATTTAAATAATACAATCCCAACTGCTGAAAATTTGATATTAATAATAATAATAATAATAATAATAATAATAATAATATAATTTTAATAACGTGACTGCAAAAAATTAGAAAAGCACTATTAACATATATATCACTGATTCACATTGATATTTCATACCAAATGCTTACCAAGGATTCTGTAATATTTATGAGGGTGCCTTGGCCTTGCCAGAGATCTTATTATTATTATTATTATTTTTTTATTTTTATTTTATTTTACTTTTTTTGCTGTCCTCGGGGCAACCATGTCCAAGCTGTTTATGAGGCTGTGTAGCTATACTGTATACGGAGGAGTGGGAGGGGGAGCTAGTTGCCCTCACTCCTCAGTTTTAACTAGAACCAACCAGTCGTTTCGCATCATCCCGCTTCCTTCCCTTCTGAGAAGTGGGGTTATGGGGAACAACCAGGGCAGCACAGGACTTCGCCTCTCAGAGAAAAATTTGGCAAAATTTAGTGTTCTGGGAGTGAGAGGGAATCAGAGGCATTTGTAGGATATGTACAACATTATATTAGAATGGGGGCCATTTTGGGGTGCCTTTGTGTTAAACAGGCCTATAGCACTGTTAAATATCTCTGAGTTATTATAGTTTTTTATCAGAGAAAGTTATAATTAATGATTTAATTTTAGTACTATTACCAATGGAAAACTCACCTGTTTTGGAACATTCTCGCCTGTAACCAGAAAGTTCGGTTCGGCATTTACTGTGAATGTTACGCCATTTCTTCTCCACTTCTTCACGTTTTCTTTTCACAGAACAGTTTACTGAATTTAATTTTGCTGTAATTTTTTCCCAGCAATTTTTTGTAGTTGGCTGGTGACACCAGCCCCGAATTTCGACCGAATTATTGATTTATTTACCTCCACTAACTGGGTCAGCAGGAGACACTCGTCGCTCGTCCAGTTTGGTCTTCGGCTCCGCTTCTTTTCTTCATTTACTGAGTTGAAAAGTGACTGACTCTGCGATTCCATTGTTTTTCCAAGTACAAAAGCAGAAAATCGTCTGCCGAGCAATAGAAAGTAAAGTAAAACCTTTCGAAAATTACGTGACTATCGAATTTTGTTTTGTTCTTGTAATCGGATTAGTAATGTTACGCGCGAGTTACTAGTGCAAGACTTTTGCCTTTGGGGTGTCGGTAAAAACATCTTCTAGACCATAGCCGTTGCCGTGGGGTCGGGAGTGCGAACAAGCCCCTTTTATCAAGACCGGAGAATACAAATAAATCTTCCCAAAGGCCATCGAAGATCTCCACAATCCATTTCATACACTAAACTTTAAATTTTTCCCGGGACATGCCCCAGATTGCACCCCCACCCCTCCCTCGTATGCTGGCACAATCGGCGATCGTGACAGATGTCTTTGCCATTGAAAAGTATACTCCCCGGTGAACCCTTTTTATCGAAAGTCGCACCCAATTTTGAAACGATCTTTGCGACACTTCTATAAACCAGAGGGAATGTATTGACAAGTTTTCTTTTCTATCGTTTTCTGTCGCATCAATCTTATCGAAAATAAATCTGCGTGTTCAATCTGTTGATATTAATGCCTTGACGCCACAAGTACACAATTATCAATTGGACAATTATGGTTTATTTAGCAGGCTAAAGATCATTTCATCTGTTTTCCCTGGGAATTTCCAAAGTGCAAACTCGTTTCTCCATGGCAACATACTTAAGTTCTCTTCTAAGATTTTTGGGGTGCATGTTAAAATTAGGAACGGAACGGCATGTCAAGACGGCTGCTTGAAATTTACCTAATAAGCAGTGTACTTAAAAATGCTATATTTGGTTTAGCAAGGTGCTTTGTTTGTTTATGCATAACATCTTAAGTATATTGCCCAGTAAAGAAAACCATTCACGTACTTAAGTAGAAGCCTAAGTAAAATCTTAGATTTTTTATGAATATCATTCCAGGATTACTAAAACATCAGCGAAAAACAACGCCACTCAAACTACCCCCGCCTCTCCCTCCCTCCCCCAAACACACACCTTAAGATGGCGTAAAGTCACTCAACGTGATATCTCCCAATCGATGATATTTGATGACGTTTTTACCGGAATACTAATAACACTAATCATTTTTTCCAATCTCGTCACTTGGCTTTGTCAGTACTATCTAAACTATGTTGTAAATATTCTCCTTGTTTTGTCACGAAAAATGCCCACATGAGCCGCTTATTCATTTTCAACAGACATCATAGTATATTCTTTAAAAGGAGATCTGAGGTTGCGAGGCGTCGCGAAACCGAAAACTCTCCAGATGTGTTTTGAGATGGCGGCGGTGAAGACATGTTTATATTTATGTGACGGATGAGCGTTCCAGCAATCCAGTTCTATTGAGATAAGTTGTTGCCACCGACAAGGCACTTTCTTTAAAAGAACATGAGTTTGTTAGAAAAAGCGAATTGCTAACGAAGTACTAGTGTTAGTGCGTGTGTCCTAACGTATTGTCATTTCGTGTTTAAATGTTTACAACGATCGCGAATACACGTGCACTCGCACTTGCTTTTATAGTGTCTTAAGGTTGACATAGAAACATACCACTTCCAGAAGATCGGTAGGTACACCCACATCCACAACTACACTTCTTCTGAGATCATTATGCAAATCGACGATGTCCTGTTTTTCCTCTACTGTCACTCCAGATGAAATCACGTTAGGGCTGTCCTCAAAACATGCCGTGTGGGCTGGAGACGCATTAGCGTATATTTCCGTGCACAAATCTGTGAAATGTCATAAAACTAAATTTAGTACCAGTAATGTAAAAGTGGGATTAATGTGGCGCAGGAGTGGTATGTGTGGTTGGGGAGCGATGTTTTCTCTTTCGTTCCCCTACATACAGATAATCGATGATTGATGGACAAAAATAGCACCAATGGTTAGTAATAACAATGAGCGCAACAAGCCGCCGTCTGCAATGCTCTTGGCATTGCAGATTGAGTCTTGTGGCACTCAATGCATAATATACTTTCATACATGTACGTCTGAGTGATATGCAAAAGGAGTTTCATGAAGTTTTTGTCTCACCATTTAATGACAACGCAAAATCAATATTATTTATTAATCATCTGTAAAGGTTTAACGACACAATCGGCAGTCAGGGACACCCCATGTCGGACGGTTTTACGGGTGGAGGAAGCGGAGTGCCCGGAGTGAACTACCGAGCACCACGAGCTACTATGGGACTTTCAAACGTACTAACTCCGCACAAAAAGGGTCAGCATTGGTTGAAAGCAAATGCACCATCGACGTGTAGTGCGCCTGAGTACACAGCGCCACCCTGTCCCCATGCCGGCAATCGGATTTAGTGCCTTGTCCAAGGACACAACCCAAGCGATGGTCGAGGCATTATTAATAGGATTATGTCATCATTATTGATTCCAGCCAAATTACAACGAAAGGTTTCAGAATAAATGGGGCTGTCTTATCTTGGTATGCACAAAAACACATCTATTTTGAAACAATGTGGAAAGGGTTGGGAGCTCCTTTACGTCGAAAATAGCCCTATTTAAAATTGTGTTAATAAGTTTTCGCACAAGAGAAAATTTGTTATTTCCTGAACAGGCGACACAGTAAATTTTGAACATGAAGAGTTTTAGGTAATATCACAGTTATGTTAGGTTATATCATCACTGAACATACAAAACACACGGATACAAATGGATTAATTCTTTATGTCATATTGTGTTGTATGTGCATTTATACACAGACCACCATGGTGTGCGAATGCGTCCATCAATCCGGCAGGAGCGTCAGCGCGGAAGGAGAGAGGCGCTTCCTCGAATTCTATCCTTTCGCGATGGCATGAGTGCCGTATTGACGGACGCATTCACACAACATTGCATTTTGTGTTTATTACACGTTCCTATGACACAGAATCCATTAATTTGTAAATTTAAATTTCAAACAGTTCTCACATCTGCTTGAAATAAAAACCAAAACAAAATTCGGGTGTGGTTGGCAAACACGTGTGACAGATCGATACTTAAACAGAATAAATGAAATTTGTGTTCAAATAGGATATTTGTTCGTATTTTTAAGAAATTGTCTGCCATTGTCTGAGAGATATTCGCTTGAAAGTCAAAACGCAAGTGTTATAAAATCACTCAACATTTATCAAATAAGTCCCATGTTGTTAATTTTGGTGGATTTCAACAAAAAACGTTTTGCAATTGACATGCGATTTATGGGATCTCAATGTAGCTTCCGAACTGATGTGAGCCAGAATGCGACGTTTCAGATGGCCGATTACGAAAATGGACTCAGTTTGGTTATTTTATCGATCCATGACGTCACGTGCAAAAATAGTCTGTCAACGGAAATCCGTATGGAAAACGTGTTCCGTACGGGTTTGAAAATATGGAACTGGAGGAAAAGTATGAGGCGTGAAATAAACGACAATGGTTCTCTCCAAGTCTACGCATGGGCATAATTTCCTTTAATAAATCGGAAAATAATTTATCAGCGGAAAGAAGTCATCACTTTTTCTTTAATAACAAACGTCACAGTTTTTTGAATAGCCCAACGTATATTCTCTCTGTGTCCAATAGAGGCTTTCCGATGTTCAAAATACTTTTCTTTATCAGTTTTTGTAAACTTCCATTTCTGTTTGAAAATTGGAATATTTTTCCCTATGAACTATCATATAAATATGCAGAACGCGATGTGTGTTTGAATCGGTGGGTGTTTTACATAACTCGTTGGAATGGCGTAATCATATTTCGCTCAAACCGCACGTGTTTATTACACATCCCATACATTAAAATTCATTTAAATAAACAAATTTTAATTCCGATGTTTAAACCCAAAGGTGAAGAGTCCGTTTGTTTTGTTTGAAGCTGTACCGATCAAATGTATCGATAAAAAATCAAAGCAACCTTTTGGGAACCAGTCTAAATTACATTCGTTATATTTTCTGTTGGGCTTGTTAGTTGAACTTCATATCGTTGTTTCCCTACGGCTAGCGTCCATTCACGCCTAACCATTTGCACAAATTTGGACAGATTTGCAAAGCAGCTGGGAGAAACATTTTTTTAAAAGAAATTTAAAGCATGTTAAGATGTCCGAGGGTTTGCCAAAATAAAGTTGACCAATTTAGAAATACGGGATCCGCAGACGAGACGGCCAGGGGACTGGGTTAATGTTGTGGTTGGAAATGATTGTTTTTTTAATATTATCTCATTTCTGATTAACTAAGTATTTTTGTGAACCGACTTTATTTTGCATTGGACGTTTCTATTTTCACACTATGCGACAGACGATCGATAATTGCATAACGAAATTTGAAAACTTTTCGAAACGTAACTAATTTCTCGACGGGATGGGAACTAGTATAAACGGTGCTGGGAAAAAAGTTCCGGCTTGTACATCACCAACTGAATACAGAAACGTTTATGTCATAGCGGCGATTCCGTCGAATACAAGGGTTTAAAGTTTAATAGATGTGTAATAAAAGACGGGACACGATTAATTGAGGTAAAGCTTGTTCTGTTTGCTCACATTTTGAAACTTTAGCCTAGAATAATTTATTATATAGTATAGTGAAGAGGTTAAGTTTTTAGAGTTCATAAAAATATTCATCATTCTTTTATGCTCTTACTTCGGCTGCACCTTTAGGCTGATTGGTGTTTCTCGCTTCCACAAATTGTCGAACATAGTAACAATTCAAACAACCATCCAGACTTTTGAGCTTCTATTCGTATCAAAGCATGATTGCATTGATTATCTGTCTTAACGCAATTGGGAACCCGTAACAGTTATAGAGGTGTAATAGGAGTTTACAGCATAATTTCAGCATATCGTTTGTGAGAATGAGAGTGTGGAAGGGAACTGTGTATAAGGGTGAAGAAGATTCTGTTAGGCTAATAATTATGTCTCTATGATTCTGAACTTACTGTTCCGATATTTAGAGGCGGTTGTGTAGCTAACTAGACAGTGGTCACGCCAAAACTGTGTTTATGGGAGAACACAACGAACATCTCCTTCATAACCTGGTAGGAGACAATTGTAAGAGAATGGGACAGTTTGTGTCGGGGGGGGGGGAGTAGGAAAAGTACGGGTAGATATGATAATGTCTAATTTACGAGACAAATGCTTCATTCACCCCCGCTCCCACTGTACCTGGAGCATCTATCGTTTGTGAGAGCAGATGTTTCAACATAAAACGGGTAGCCTTGTAGCGTGAGGTGTTCAATGAAGTTGATATCATGTTTTGATATTCTTGAGATATATTCGGCCACTTGTGGCCGAGAATCTCACTTAAACAAGGTTTTAACCAACTACACCAAATATTTTACATCTGCTTGGAAATCAATCTCCGTGAGAAATAATGTAGATTAATCGCTGACTACTGGAGGAGAATGCATCATACAGTGCTGGGTATAGTGGCAATTGGTTGTGTCCATTTCGAATTTGCAGGGGAGGGGGCTCAGTAATAACTTAATCCAACAGCCCCGTTGGGCTGCTGGATTCAATTGGCAATGACCTTCTTTAACTATTTATCGTCCATTGTACAGTTTGTTTACGAGCACCGAATTTTGCTTTTTTTACGCCACAAAAACGCATATCCGCCTGAAAGGATCAACCACGCGAAGTTGCAGAAGTGCCACATTGCCATTTTAGTGTTTTATGGACCGAACAATGTAATTGCTAAATTATCATTGTTCAACACCAGTGGAATTGGAAGAGAAAAACATAGTAGAATGAATATCACAGTCCGGTAGCTGCCATTGATGTATTGTTTTAAAGCTGGTTTAGTATGGTGACATAAAGAGGACTGTGAGTGCAGTGAAGTTTTCTAGTCTTCTGTATCGCATGGAGATGGGGACGATCAAACAACCAGTATCGCAAGTAGTTGGGGGAGGCATTATAGACCAAAAATCTGTAACTTATAGGCCAAAACTTATAGACCAAAACTTATAGACCAAAATGTCTGTAACTTATAGACCAAACATGTATGCACTGGTGGCACAGTGCATACATGTTTGGTCTATAAGTTACAGACATTTTGGTCTATAAGTTTTGGTCTATAAGTTTTGGCCTATAAGTTACAGATTTTTGGTCTATAATGCCTCCGCACCATGCTTTATGACCAGCTCTTATAGTACATTTTTGCTTATAAGTTTTTTCACTGGAGTATAAGGGAACTGTTTTTTGTCTTTTTTTATAACAAAGACTTGATTGTGTACGTGAGAAGATCTCTTTCTAATAGTGTGGGTAGCCCTTAGAAGGGCTGTTTTAGTTTTGATGAAGTGCAAGTCACTCAACAGTTAGCAATATTTTTCATGTATCGCCCAAGACCATCGAATCGTACCCGTTTCTTTTTTTAGGTTTAACAATATCATCAGATGATTCTTCCTCTGGAATAGGTTGTTGAATTACTTTATCTGTTTGTGTGGATGTAGTCACTAACTGTTTCCGTGCTTGACGTGCCCTTTTTCTCTTAGGTTGAGGTGTCGGTTCTGCCAACTCATGTGGTACTGTTAAAGGAAGAGATGACACTTTGAATTCTATAGGAACTGTAATCTTATCAGCTGAGAGAACAATCTTTTGGTCAGATGATTTCATGTCTTGTAGAGTCTCCAAGATTTTCTGTAATAATGTTTCATTTTTTTCATCTTGTGAAAAAGTATTATTCACCCTCTTACTTGGTATGGTATCCTTTTGATTTGGTATTCTCTGCTGTGTCATCAATGAGTTGTCAATACGAATTAAATCGTTAAAATCATCTAGTATATTGTATTCGTCCATGATTGAATGCAGAACAGGCGATTGCTTTTTATCAAATGAATTGTCTGGAATGTGTGTTAGATTTTATAGACAATGCGAGGATCGGAAATGCACTGGAGAACGCTCACGCGACAATTTTGATCGAGTGCGTGAAAATATTGTTGATAACAGACGTTTACTATCACAGCCGTCCGATGTCAACAATATTTTCCCGCACTCGATCAAAAATGTCGCGTGAGCGTTCTCCAGTGCATTTCCGATCCTCGGATTGTCTATAAAAAGAAGGTGAGTTGAGGATTTGGATACATTTCATCTGACTAAAGAAAATCATCTTTTGACAGAGAGGAAAAAGACATGGAGCCAACGAAGATCAATTACAGTTCCGTAGAGAGATATGAGAGAACCAAGAAACAGAGAGCCGATGAAGAATTCGCCTTGGCTTTGAGAAAGTGGTGGTCGGCAACACTTTCGATGGAAGAACAACTTAAGAAGATTGAAGACCACCCTTTCGTCAAAGCCGCCACACGTCCGTTCGGGGAGATCCAGTACAAGAATCGACCTAAACACTGGTTTGATCTCCCCGTACATTTGCAGGAGGAAGCTCTTGTAGGACGAAGCTATGCATGGGAACAAGATTGCTTTACAGATGAGGAGATGCTAGCAACAACCATAGGCGTGTGGGAAGGTGAATTCTTCACCGAAGCAGAGATGGCTTTACCAAACAGCTCTCTACGGAACTGAAGATTTTTAAAAACGGCCCTTCTAAGGCCCAACCTCACTATTAGAAAGAGATCTTCTCATGTACACAATCAAGTCTTTGTTATGAAAAGACAAAAAACAGTTCCCTCCCTAGAGTGTGACCCAATGTCTATATTAATTTAAAATCATTTTATATTAGGGGTTATCCATATGGTTTTGGGTTTTGTCATCTCTCCACCCTGTGTATACAACTTCTATAAATGGGGAAATTTTGTGTGTCTTCTTGTGTTTTATTGTGAGCAGAAGGAAATTATGCTTACAATAAAACACAAGAACACATGCACAAAATAAAAAAATTAGGGATTCGCGTTGTGGTCGAACTCTCTGTGATAGTTGTTTTTTCTATAGTAAGAATAGTATTCGTTGTATGTTTAGCAATCAAAATTATCTCTACAGTATAAACTGTATATCAGGTTACACTATAAAAGTTTTTGATAAGTATGCATACAATATTAAAGCCTAATACTCACAGTGAAAAAGAGAAGTGACTCTTAACTCTTTTTACTGTTGAGAAATAATAGGGACACGGTGATAAAAAAGGGATTATAGGACTAACCTAACAAATTCGACAAAACTATCACAGAGGTTTTAACAAAAGACAAAACTGTATTTAAAGTTGAATCATTATATTGAAATGAAATCTGAACATATATACACCGAGATCTGAGTTTGCCTATCCATGAGAAAACCTATTTACATCAAGATTCTTTTTTATGCTAGTTTTTTTATTTGATACCCAAGATTGTTTTTTGAAAACAATCTTGGGAGTCAGATAAAAACTGATATCACTCAAGTGATCTGATTTTGAAACAAATATAAAAAATAACTAAAAAACCCTATCTCTCTGTTTACACAAATGTCTGGCGAAAATTATATAATAGATGATTGACTTTTAATAAAAAATTTAAAAAACCAAAAGATGTAAAAAATTACCTCTGTGGGATTGTTTTGACACCTGATATTTATTACAGTTATTTCAAATAATGTCTATAAGTTTGCTCAAACCATCGTCGAACATCTCTATCATTCTCTTGGAAATTTCTTGGATCAAATTTGATAGTAAGAACTGTCTCTAAATCATATCCTCTTGCAAGATGATCTAAAGCAAATATACAGTGCATTCCACACACAACAGTAAATTCACTTTGTAGTCTCATTGTATTTATTGTCCAGGAATCTGTATTTTTCACTATGAAATTGTATATGTCTCTATCTAATGGTGGTAAACCATATGAATCAAAGTAGATAGCAGAATGATTGTCTTTAAAATATATTGCTATCCAATGTTCTCCTGGTTCTTTTGATGAATCTGTGTTCACAATATATGCTTGTCTGTTTTTAGGTTTTCGTTTTGGTAACAAGTCTTTTGAACACACTTTTCCTTTTAAGGATGATAACCTTTGAGAACTGTCAAGTATAGTTTGTAATTGTATGGTTTCCATCTTCTTAGCCTTGAAAAAGGCTGGCACGGAGCCATTAATCAAGATATCCTGTATAATATGACCTGTCTCTTTTAACTAAATCTGCCCACTTTTGAATGTCTTTTTGGCAGTCTATTTCAAAGTCTATATGAGCACAATATTCTAATAAGTTTATTTTTCTTGCTCTCTTGTGTAGATTATATAGTATAGTCACTGGACACACTTTCTGTAAACACTCTGCAATGTTCATATCTATTAATGTTGTTGTGTTGGTTCGATTTTCTTCTTCACAGATATTTTTCATTTTCTGTTGAATGGATTTTGTCAGTTCTATCACTACACATTCTTGAAATAATGTTTGTATTTTTTCTTTACACATCTTGCAATGTTCACACTGACTCATCTTGTTTAATAGTCAAATATCACTTCTCTGAATTTGTTGATTTCTATCTCACTATCAAATTCTGCATAGACAACAACATTGATCACCTCTGGAAGAGCTTGAGCAAACTGAAGTTCAAACCTAAGATTGCCAGACTTTATTGGGTGAGCCAAGGGCCCACTACTACTCTGATCAGGTGTCAAATCAATACCCCAAAGGGTATACCCTTTTGCATAATCCTGCAAAGATAAATTAAATGATTGATTTTGTCCAAAATAGCCCATAGCTTCATACAATGATAAATATGAATTTAGATAAAGTCCACCTTCAAAATTCGGTTCAAAGGGACGTGCTTTAATGGAATGTCCATCTATTGTGATTTCCAACTTATTCAAATCGAAATGTTGAAAATTAAATGGATTAGTGCCAATATCTCCATTTATATCTCTATTACTAACCAAACCAAGAATAATTCGTTTTGGCATCTGTTTATGAAACAGATAGTCTTCTATTTTTGAACGAAGACCACTTCCAATAGTAAAAGTTTTAATTTCACTACGTCTTATGGGCATTTTATAATTTGTTCGATCTATTTGTGCATTAAGATCATTCACAAATTTTGGAAATAAATCCAATGCCGGTATTCTGAATATGGCTTTTTGAATTTCTATTTTTCCATTTTCACTACTGATCAAACAAAATTTAGTTGGAGCACGATGCAATTTAATTCTCATCTCAACTCCATTTGGTAAATACTTATCTTGCACAAACAGATCTAAATGCAGTTTTCCTCTTAGTTGTACATTTTTGCTACCACCAATTATTTTAGCTCGCTCAGTCAAACCTTTGTTAGACGAAGCTTTACTAGTTTCTGTGAGGTGTCCAGGAGTATCTCTATACCACAACTCACTAGCAGCTAGATGTGTTTTTTTCACATCTTTTGAATAACTAAGAAAATTCTCAAAATATGCTCTATAAGGATAAAGATCTGTATTGGTGGTGATAAGATTGCCGTTCAGTGTAACATCAATTTTACTGAAAATGCTATGAAAAAAATTATTGATAGGAGCAATTTGTGTATCTCCAGCCAAAACACTCCCATCTTGTTTTGTAATTTTAAATTGAACTTCAAGTGTAGATGCTGCAAGATCTAACCACTTGGTTGTTTGTCTTGGAATTAAAAATTCTATTGGTGAAGAATTATTTAAAGATGCAATAGGAAATTGTTCAATTTCACCAATATTTTCTATACCACTTGATGTTGGTGATACATTATCTGGATCAAAACTACTACCAAAATGTTCGCAAGATCCATGTAACATCATGATTTTTTTCAATCAAATATATCAAGTGGTCTTGATTTTCGTTTTGAATAAGCTTGTCTTTGACGTGTCTTACCTCTACGAGAACGAACCACAGACTGACGTTTTCGTTCTTGTTTTTGTCTTTTTATACCTAAAGCAGATTCAACAACTGATTTCAAAAGATCTTTTCCACGAGTTAATAAAATGTCTTTAGGTGCTTTACGTTTTTTTATCAATTCATGTGCTATTTCTAAACCATGTCTTAATCCATCTCTCTTTAATGTTTGAAATGCATTTTTTGCAATTGGTTTTATAAATGGTGCAGCTGTTCTTATTGCTGTATGAAAAATAAACCCTAATCCATATCCATATTGCCGTGGTACACCTTGATACACCGGCATCATTTTTTACAAATTTAATTTATGGCTCTGTCTAAAATGCAACTTGACAACTGTCTTGCCACTTGCAAACTGAATGGGTTTACCAGTGTTCCCATTTATATTTATACTAATCTGATGAAAATAAGATTTTGATACTGGTACATAATGTACATTATCAAATTCTATATGAGTATGCAAAGACTCTTTATGTGATTCAAATGGAATCACACGTAAAATAGGTGCTTCAATATCACCTAAAAATGTATAATCTGCTATGTCAGAATAAATAAAGATTTGATTGAAATCCACATTTAAGTCCACATTATATTTAAATGCACCTTTTGATGTGTTGGGAAAAATGACAGGAAAAATATTGTCTTTACATCCCATTTTTTGTAATAAACTTTCTGACATTTCAATACCCACTTTCCCAATACTATTTCCTACTATTTTTACACGCCCTTGGAGAGTTGAAAATCCAACATGAAATAATACATCAAATGATTTAAATATGTCTCCAAGTTTTTCTTGAATTTCTGTTTGCATTGCATCTATGACATGAGCGTCATTTGAATATGCACCTGATAAAATATTTAATTCAACAGCAGCAACACCTTTGTGTAATGTATGTTTCAAATTCGTTTTATTAATACGATTTGATATTTTGCTATCTGTCACAATGATTTTAAAAACAGATTCTTCATCTGTAATATTTTTTGCTTCCGAAGGTAAAATTACTTCAACTAATCCCACTTCCCAATGTTCTTTATCAACATGAATGGGTTTAGATAATTGTGTTTGAAAACAACATTGGTTATTATTTGGAAACATATCCATAGAACTATCACTCAGAAGTGTTACGTAAAATGAATTCATTTTTCTTATCTTGTGGTTGTTTCAAATATTTTAAACCTGGACTTGGAAGAATATATCCTAATGAACTACTTAATAACACTAACCACAATTCTTTATCAGGGCTTTGTAAACTCAAATGTGCAATGGCGGTAATTATAATACCATAAATGATAATAATCTGTGTGAAATAAGTGACTTGATTTTTTGCAACACGATTTCCACAAATTTGAAATTGTTGACTTTGTTGACTTTGTACATCAACACTTGTGGTTTCATTAGGTAATGAAGTTTCATTTAATGACATATTCTTTTTATATCAAATCTGATTCTGCTATCCAACTATCAAATTTCTTTGGATAACCTTCCCAATGTACTTTAAGTTCTTTGATAATTTTCTTTCCCACACGTCTTGACCGTCTATTAAGAATTGATTCAATTATATATTTTTTATCATCTTTTATACTTTGAATTTCTTGTGGATAAAATGTCCCTTGTATATTTTCACCACCCATATCTTCAAGTTTATAAGTGGGTGGTATTGTATGTTTTACATGAGTAATTTTAAATAACTCTTTTGTCCAATTTGGTAAATACCCTTTTTCAAATGTACGTTTGGTTTTATTAATACGTACTATATCACCAACTTTAAATTGTATTTTTTTCTTTTTAGATTTTTTTTTACCATACAAATGTTGAGATACTTCTACTTCATTTTCTAATGATACTGAAGCAGGAGTTCTTTGAATTCTTCGATGAAAACTATGATTATATCCATCAACTAAATTTTCCAACACATCAATGTACCTTAATGTACGTTTGTGTGTAAAATATTTCCACATTCGTGTTTTCAATGTACGTTGAAAACGTTCAACAATACTAGCTTTGGTTTCAGGATTTTCTGTTGTGAAGAAATGAATGTTTTGTTTCTTTAAAAATTTTTGCACGTCTTTATTTTTAAATTCAGAACCTTTATCAGATTGTAATGATAAAGGTTTACGTCCAGAAGTTTTCAAAATACTCTGAAAAGATTTTGTTAATGTCTCTCCTGTTTTATTGTGAATGGGTATTACCCATGCATATTTGGAAAATACATCAATAACACAAACTAAATAATGAAATTGGTCATTGTAAGATTGTAAACTTTGTAAGTCTGCTAAATCAATCTGCCATTGATGATCAATACCACCCACTATAGTCTTACATCTTGAAAATTTTTTACGGATGGGTTTATGTAAAGTAGAAGTTCTTTCTCCTTTCAACCATTTTTTCACTTGATCAGTTGTGATGGAATTATCTTTACTATGAGCTGCTTTGTACAATTTTTGTATACCACCATAACCAGCAGGATGTTTTGTATTGTAATATATTTCAGTTAATAAATCATTCAATAAGCTTCCCATTTTTCAGATAATCTATGTTTTGTCAATTTACGCTTTAGTGCTGACTTTGGTGTGTCTTCACTCCACTGCACTGTATGACCTCGACGAACTTTACGTTTTGGAGGGGAGGATTGAGGAGTTTCAGACCAACTATCTTCTGGAGAACTTTGATATTTACTGGGTTTGGGTATAGGTTGTCTATTCATCCATAACCAACGTTCACGATTACCAACAAAATTTTGAGGGATATTTATATCTTTTAATCCACGACTAAACATTTCCCATCCACTCGGTTTAAAACCTTTTCGGTGTCTAAGAACATCATTGACTAAATCTATGATATTTGAACCTTTTATGACTTCTCCATCGTAACTTAATACACCCTGATCATCCCAACTCATGTGTGGATGAGATGATAGAGCAGATAATAATGAAGTTGCTTTACGTCTCATTGTAACAGGGACACTTTCTATAATACGATCTCGTAAAAATAATGATTTTTCTCCTGACTCAGGCAATGGAACCAATGTTGGTTGTAATGCCTTCTTATGTGACATATGAAATCTTTGTAAAGTTTCCCCATACTTTTGTTCTTTCTCACTTTCGGACAACTCTGAATTTCCTAACACAGATGATAAATCATTTTGAAGTTGTGCAGTATTTGTAACTTGTGGGTTAGGGGGTAATCTTGGTCTTTGAGCTTTTTCATTTCTAAAATGTTGCATATCTTCTAACATTTGATAAGGTACAATAGCCATCTTTTTCATATTTTACTGACTAATTTATCTGCAAGATTTGTTGCAACCCCTATAGCAGGTCCAAGTAAACCAAGTAATGGTAAAAAACCACCTTTTTGATTTAAAATTTGTTTTTTCTTTTTAAGAGTTATTGATTTACTAGCGAGTGCTCGTAGTTGTTGACGCTTTGGATGTAATTTTTGTTTCTGACTTTTTGTTAGATGTATGTTGCCTTTTAAAAGATTATGACAGCATTCTGACACACAATTAATTAATTCTTTAGGTGCATTTTTCATAATTTGTTTTTGAAATGTTGGAGGAGTTTGACTTAAACCTATTAACATACCACCATATTTTTTAACTAAAGGAATTTTTTGTTTCTTATTTTGTCTCACCATCTTGCTCTTATAGAATCTAATGATTAAATGAAACAAATATAAAAATGTAATGCTATTTATATATACATGTGCAAAAAACTTTATATTATTTAAAGTAAGACCTTATCCCTTTAACAGGTTTAGGTGTATTTAAAGCTGTGAAACGTGCCATTGTGGGAATCTTTTCTTTTAATGGTACATGTTGTGTAGTTTGTACAGAATACATTGGTTCATGATTTTTAACACCATCTTTTGTTATTGACACTACACGTGTTAACTTAAGTGGTGATACTTTTCTTTGTCTTTGAAGATTTTTCACAAGTAATGCTTTTGTTTTTGTAGATGGAGATCTATGAGGTGCAATTTCAAAATTTGTGTACATATATTTAGGTCCTACCTTTCATTGATTTTTTATCTCTCTAGAGCTTGATGAATTATTTGATCTTTTCTTAGGGGATTTTCGTTTCCTTTTAGGTGACTTTTGTTTCTTACTCTTTGTTTTTTTGAATGGTGAATAGAATGATCTACTTGTCTTATGACCATCCCATCGAATTAAATTACGAATGATAACACCACCAAAAAATCCACCACCTCCTGGTTTTAAAATAATGTTTCGTTTTGTTGCAAGATCAACTCTGGGATTTGCAAGTTGTTCAAGATCTTGTTTATGTTTATCCATATAGGTTAAAGTTTGTTTTGGCAATTTAATTTTCTTATTAAGTATGATTCTACTTGCTAATGTAAACCATTTTAAAATTTTCTTAAAACCTTTCTTAAGTAATTTTTGTCTTGCAAATGGACTTGTTTCTTGACCAAGTTGTTCCAAAGATTGTATGAATGATACCATGATGATGTGTAGTCGTTGACAAACTTTGACTAACTAACATCAACTCATTAGAACATGGGGAATTTATAGTTTTGTATAAATGATGGGACCACGTTCATTTTGTGTTACCCAAGGATGAAAAATATCAGTTCTTAATCTCAAAGACTCAGGAGTTCTAGGATGAAAATCAATTAATAAATAACCATGATCAATACTTGTTGCATCTTGATAACATGCATTTAAATGTGGTAATTGAACTTGATTTGCCAATACTTTATTTTGCCCTTTATCTCTGGTATTTTGAAATAAAATCATATAATGTGCATTTAAACTTATGGTACGACTAGATTTAGATTGTTGAAACATATTTTGTGTAATGTAAATGACACTTGCATTTCTATGATGTCCTTTTCGTGTGAACCATAATTTAATTTTTTCTTCATCTTTATCTCCTAACATATCATCAAAAACTACAAGATGGGGAATAGTGGCATCACTGACAATTTCATATTCATCATCAGGGATACCATCTAGGAATTTAATATCTTCACTTTCTTTAAGTAAAGTATATGTATTTTGCCATTCTTTATAACACCAAATGATTTTTTGTGGGGGAATTTGAAATAAGTCATGTTTCATATCAATAAGCTTTTTGACAAATTCTGTTTTTCCTGAACCACTAGGTCCCAAAATAAAGATATTACAAGGGTGTTGAAACAATAAACATTCACTCGATGCCATAATTGTATTTGTGTGAATAAGAGTTGTCAAATCATTCACTTATATACTTTCTGATTCCATCCCTTCTTCATGTCTTTTAGTAGGTATTCGTTTTAAGGGTGCTTTTAACTCAAATACAGTTTCTGAAGAATCTATTCTTCTATCTATTTGTGGTACACATTGTCTATACAAGTAATTAATGATTTCCTTATCATAAATTATATTACCCCACACAACTCTTGTCCAAATATTTTCTATATTATCTTTGTAAAAGGCATTCATGATTTGTAATGCATTACAAAATTCCCCATACATTTCATCTTTTCCCAATTGATTATGAATAAACTCTTTTGTTATTGTTAGATAACCAGGAGTGATCAATTGAAATGCATATAATAATGCCTTACGTGTAATCTTGTTGTCTAAGATACGTCTTACTGGTTCCATGGTTGAAATCAAAGTGATGATTCTTTTGTCTCTTCTGATGTATTTTGTGCATCAGGTACTATATTACCTGATGCACAAAATACATCAGGACGGTCAGGAAAATCATTTCCTGCATTATCTGAAAACATTTTATCTAACTTAGTTTTGAATTGTCCTGCAGCTTGTCTTGCAATTATGGTACTAAATGATGTACTTTGATCATTTAGCACCATGAGTGCAAATAAAGACTTAGAATCTGGAAAATCATCTAAACACTTGTCATATTTCTTCATTGTTGAAAATATTTGATTTAAAGTGAATCCATAATCCATCACTGATAATATTTTATCTGGGGGTGTTTGCATACTTGTTGGTGGGTTGTATAATTGACAATTTCTTATCAGTTGAAAATAAGAACAATTTGGTGACCACTTAACATGTTCTTGCAAAGGAATATCTTTTTCTTCCCAATTCATTAAACCTTGTCCACATACAAAACATTTTACTTTACCATCTCCCACATAGAAAAATCCAGCTTTAGCTAAGTCTTCTTTCTTGGATTTTAAAATAGGATTTGTAGTCATACTAAAACTCGAAAGTCTTCTTAACTCTGACAAGTATACAGGATAAGTAGGATTGAGTGGTAGAGACATCTTGCCTGCTCAGTGTTCAAAGTTGAAATGAGAAATCTGAAGGGTTCTTTTATACCTTAGGCCCATAAGGTCTTGTGTCATATTTATCCACTACAAAACGGTTTGTGTACACAGATCTGAATGTTTTGGTTTGTAATTCAATTGTGACATGTCTGTTCTTGTTCAAACTTGAAATGAGGAATCTGAAGAGTAATTTTTATACCTTAAGCCCATAAGGTTTTGTGTCATATTTATCCACTACAAAAACGTTTTGTGTACACAGATCTGAATGTTTTGGTTTGTAATTCAATTGTGACATGTCTGTTCTTGTTCAAACTTGAAATGAGAATTCCGAAGAGTAATTTTTATACCTTAAACCCATAAGGTCTTGTGTCATATTTATCCACTACAAAACGTTTTGTGTACACAGATCTAAATGTTTTGGTTTGTCTTTCACTTGTGACTTGTCTGTTCTTGTTGCGTTTAATTCTATGTGTGTATTCAATGTTCATTTTGTAATTGTGTCTGTCTTGTACACATTCCACCATGGATTCAAAATTGACTTTCTGTGATGTATTGTAATCTAATGTGATTCCTTTAACTTTACATGAAGTGTGTATTTGACCATCTTTAATGTATTGTAACCATAATTTTTTGGACCTAAACCTACATATTCAATAATTTTTGCATCTGGATGTTCATCTGTCCATTGACCTAACCTACTGTTTATAATTTGTGGATTCCAAAGTGTGGGGTTATGGATGTAAATACAACTGTCTGTGTCAAAGTATAATACCCGTCTACCCAAACGTCCTATTACTTTATATAATTCCATCCGTGCATAAGCTGTGACAAAAGATGCAACTGCAACATTAGCTGATTTGTGAGGTTCATAAACATCTGTAGACTTTGTGTAATTGACTAAAATACATTTATCATGATCAAACAATTCAACATTTTTAATAATGATGTCTTTATCTTGTATCAGGTCAAAATATCTTGATGGGTCTTGTATGTATTCTGTTTTTGTTTTTAAATTGTTTTGTGCACTTTTACCCCATAAACAGTTTAACATGGTTTTAGCAAATGATCTTTGTCCTGGATTTTTTTCAATATTTTCCAAACGTATGTTTTCAATTTGTGCATAGTCTTTCTTAAATGAGTCTTTGTCTGTTTCTGTTTTCACCCAATCTGGATATCCACTGGCTTCTTGTTTCATTTTTAAATATTTGTTCACATAATGTTTGTAAATTTCTGAAGACCATTCTCCCCAATGCCAAATCTGATAAGTGTCAAGTAATGTGTATCCCATCCCCAATGCTTTAAAAAGTTCAACAGATGTCCATGTACCTGTAATACTGCGTTGATCTGGTGTGTGTTCACATTTGTCTAATTCTTGTTCTGCACATGTATTGCAAAGTGTAAAAACCATTTTCTTGTTGCAATGAATTGGTAATACTGGCATGTGTAGAGATTGTGGTGGTAAAACTTTACATTTGATAAGTCCCCTGTACTGTCTTATATTGTTTATGTTTATGTTTTCTTTTTGTGAGTATATGTGGATGACCAACTGGATATTCTCTGTGTTTATTGACATAAGGATAGAGCGAACAGATGTCTATGTATTTTATTTCATTGTCTGTGTTTTGGTCTATTTTATGATGTAATTTAATGGCATTTGTTCTCCCTCCAAATAATGCTTCACGTGGTTTAATAGGATCCATGTTTGGAAAAAATGAATTTAATGTTGATTTTACTTCAGGATTTGATTTGCAAAAATCATCAAGTTCATGTTCCCATGTTATTCTCATGTTATACCCTAATGATTCTAAATGGTGTATGCGTTCCTGTGTTTTGTTGTATAGAGTTTGGTAATTTAGCAAATTGACTGGATTTTTCTCATGTCTGTTGTCTTTATAACATGTCATGCACCCATGCCACATACATCCATAAAATTCAAAGATTGTATTTGTGTCTTTGTGAAACCCATCAACATAATATCCCCCTATTTTAACCTCCCCACCATTAAGTGCATGTTGAATATGTATGTTTTCTTCCTGTGCAAGTGTCTGTAAAAATCTAATGGCTTTAATGGAGTATTTGACTTTAGCTGGGTAACCTATGTCTGAAATGATTGCCATTTTGTTTTCTGGAAGTGAATTTTTTCTCCAAGCTTTTGTACATGCATCGGCTAAGGTAAATGCTTCTCTCAAAGGATCTATGCCATCACTATCTATAAATTTTTGTCTGAATTCCCCACACCCCCTACGTAAAATATCTACATCTGATTTACAGTATAATTCCATTTCTTTTTGAAAATCAAAACTGGCATTACTAGTAATTTTTTGTTTGTGCCACTTGATAAAATCTTCCCTATCTGATGGAGACATTGAATCTGGCATATACAATGTTGAATCTAAATAAGAACCAATATAATTTTGATAAGCTTGTGTGTTTGCCAAATGGGGAAAATAACCTTTTGCTAATTCTGTCAAGCCAAATGTTTTGGGAAATTGTGCCAATCTCATTGAAAGAAAATTTAAAGAATCTATAAGTCTAATACTACAAGCTTTAAGTGAAAGAATTTTGTTCCCATTCATAATTACATCAGGAGTTGTTGTACCAGTTTCAATGAGATGTCTTAAAATAAATTGTCCATCAAAACCTCTTAAATTGTGAGCAATAGCTGTTGTCCCTTTATGTTCCTTACTGAAAAGCCAATCACAAAAATCTGATAAAGTAGATTCCCCTTTAAATATTGATTGCCTATATCCAAATTTGTCACAGGAAATACATTCTTGATCTATAGATTTGCAAATACATTCCCCACATGAACGATGAGCAACACAGAAATTTGGGATATGAACTCCTGAGTCTTGTGTGGTTTCAAAATCAAAAAATACAAATGGAATGTTTGGTAATTTTTCATCCTCGGGTGAAGTGTATTTTGGAATGAAACATTGGTGATCAGAATTAACTATTTGTTGACAATATTTGCATTTTTTAAATCCTTCACAGATGTGCTTTCCTTTTGTTGGATATATTAGTGAATTGCATGTTTTACATTTTTGAACTAATTGACAAATTGTTTTTTCTTCTTTTCCCTTTCTAGTGATATGGTTATTATAGCATGATAAACTTCTAAATTGTCTATTGCAACTGTAACAGGTAGTGGGATGTTCAGGGATACATTTTGTTGGAGCATAGCAAACACAACCAAAAGGGCACATGTGACGTTCTCTCTGTTGGACCCCTTTACTGCAAAGTTCACAATAGTAGGAGCATCCTAAAAACCCTTTAATTGTTGTGATAGTATCAAAATGCTGGTCATGGTGGTAAATATGAATAACTTTACTATCAGTGGTGGTAACTGGAGGTTTGAATAAAAATTCACTTTTTGCATACTGTGGATGAATTTTGATGACATACTCTGGGTAAAGCAGGTCTTGTATTTTATAATATTCTTCATATCCACAAGGAATATTATAATCAAGACCTGCTTTGTCCATCAATGTCTTAGCTTCCAACTCTTGTGTCGGTCTATCAGAATATCTAATATTTTTCCATTTCTTTTGCCAAAGATCAGAATTATCTCTATCAACATGACACTTTCCCACTACAATGGCCCGTGCGAGACACATTGAATCATTAACATTTTTAATTTCAATAATACTTTTCTTGTTTCCCACCATTTTATCAACAGATGAAAATGAAATTGGTGCATGTCGCCCAGACCCTTGTGGTAGAGAAGTGTGTGTTATTTCTAAAGATAATTGCCCATCATGGATAGTAAAGTTATCATTTGATTGTACAACCTTTTCTATTTCATCTAATATGGTGTTACCAGTGATACCTGAAGCCTTAGTAAATGGAATAAATATACCTATTTCTAATCCTGGGTGGTTAACTGATATTCTCATTGGATTGTTGTCTTCTACTCCACATTCTTCTTTAATATCATCTACCAAACTGTCAAATACTTTTCCAAGGGTGTCAAATGGATTCTTTTGATTAAATTGTTTGAATGTTATTCTGCATACATGGGATTTGGAATGGAATTTTCTTGATGTTTTTTGTAGAAGTGGGTGAATGGTGTATAAGTCTCTTGCTGATTCTACTCTCTGTTTCTTGTAATCTACTTCACTCTCCGTCTCACTATATTCTTCAATGGCTCTCTTCATCTTTTTCTTCTATCGTCTTCTTGCTTTTGAAAATATGTCTTGTCTTCTTGAAGTCAAAAATCCCAAGTGTGAATCAACCTAAGATTTCCCCACTTTTTATACTTTCCTTTAATGTACATTTAAATGTGCATTTAAATGTACATTTAATACCCGCTGAATTATACTGTTAATAAATGTTTCTTATACGCATTTGAAAAGTCATAAAATGTAATCCATTCACTCTATGGGACAATTCCTATGGTAAATATTTTATAGCTTTTATTTGTTAAGTGTATCTTTCAGTCAATATTTAACAACAGCAATATAGTATCCAGAGATTATTGAGTGCAAGAGATAGCATAACTGTTTGTAACCAAATGAATGTATATTTAAACAATTGTGTGTAAATGCACGTTATGGAACATTTAATACCCACTGAATTATACTGTTAACAAATGTTTCCTATACACATTTGAAAAGTCATAAAATGTAATCCATTCACTCTATGGGAAAATTCCTATGGTAAATATTTTATTTGTTAGTGTATCTTTCAGTCAATATTTAAAACACATTTAACAACAGCAATATAGTATCCAGAGATTATTGAGTGTAGGAGATAGCATAACTGTTTGTAACCAAATGAATGTATATTTAAACAATTGTGTGCAAATGCACGTTATGGAACATTTAAGTGTACATTTAAATGTACATTAAAAAAAGTATAAAAGGAGGAAGAATCTTAGGTTGATTCACACTTGGGTTTTTGACTTCAAGAAGACAAGACATATTTTTGAAACGCTCCAAAAGTTAAAGATGGATAGAGTTACAGATCCAAGATTAGAAAAAACAAGTGATGCTAAAAGTATTTACTATAAACCATCTAAATGGGGAGAAGTTAGAAGACTTGTGAATGAACTTTATAAATTGATATCAACACCTAAAGAGATGATTTGTTCCATTTGTCATCAGAAAGGACATTGGGCGAATACATGTTCAGACAAAGGGCCATGTTTTTATTGCAATGAGAGAGGACATTGGATTAATGAATGTAGATTGAGAAAGCTATCGAATAACTCTGTGTCTCAACCAAGATGGAGTTCAGCAGCTGTTGATCAACGAGGACCAGTAAAAGTTTATCCATGGTCAGAATACATAAAGCATGCAGAAGACAGATTACCGATTACAGGTTTCAACTTACAACTTGATGAAAAAGACATTGACAACCACACTTTACAGGGGATGAGCACGGTACCATTACCACTACCTCCCCAAATAAACTTTACAAATGAGAAAGTTGACTTAGCAGAACCTGTGTTACCAGAGTTTGATGATAATGATGATACATTATTATATAATATGGATATACCCAAAGAAACAAAAATGGAAATCGATGATGAGTTAGAAGTATTATTTCCAGAGAAAGACGAACCACCAAAGAAAGTTACAAGAAAACGAAAAGCTAAAGACAATAATTCTAAAATAGGAAAACTTGCCAAGAAACATTGAAAACAGTTTTTGGAAGTGACATTTTCATAAAAGACATTTACAAATCTGTAAATATTCATGGAATAAAAATTTCGGATTTGAAAAAAGGTAATATTATTTTGTTGTTATTTAAACAGGGGAAAATTTTTTCCAACTCAAGATTTTTTAAAAATAAAAAAACATTTTTCATAACATTATTTTGCAAGCACAAAAAAATATTTTTGTGTTTGTAAAATGAATGTTATGAAAAAGTTTTTTTCATAACATTCATTTGCAAACACGAAAATATTTTTCTTATAAAATAAAAAACTTGCAAGACAGAAAAATAATTTGCAAACACAAAAAATATTTTTTTGTGTTTGTAAATTGAATGTTATGAAAAAGTTTTTTTTCATAACATTCATTTTTACAAACACAAAAAATATTTTTCTTATAAAATAAAAAACTTGCAAGGCAGAAAAATAACTTGCAAACAGAAAAAATAAAAAACTTGCAACACAGAAAAATAATTTGCAAACAGAAAAAATATTTTTTGTGTTTGTAAAAATGAATGTTATGAAAAAAACTTTTTCATAACATTCATTTTACAAACACAAAAAATATTTTTCTTATAAAATAAAAAAACTTGCAAGACAGAAAAATAATTTGCAAACACCAAAAATATTTTTATGTTTGCAAATTAATTCTGTTTTTACCTAAATGTTTTCACACAAAAAACATTTAGGTAAAAACAAAATTAATTTGCAAACACAAAAATATGCCATGACAGGGAAATCTAGTGTGTAGTGTGGGAGCTATGAGGTTAACCTCTTTTGAATTGAGTAATAAAATTACAATTGAACAAAAAGTTCAATTCATTCCATTGTGGTAGCACTGAAATGTGCCACTCAAGTGTGTAAACGTGATATCTCTTTTTAAGAATATGGTGGCCCTTATAAGGGCCGTTTTTTACTAAACAAAACATGTTTAGTTCACCAACTTTATTCCATTTCTCTTTGCGGCTCTCTTGACATCCTTTTGATTAACGAGATGTTGTGATCCTCTTCCCCTAATTGTTGCATAATGATAGGTATCTCTTATCAATTTTCGAACAAAACAGTGTAAGGCTTCTTCAGCTTCATCAAGTGACAATGGTGAGATATTATTCACCCCAGCTTTTCTTGCCACTCTTTGCAAATTACTCCTTGGAATAGTATTACGCTCCTCTCTCTCCATCTTCACCTCTTGTGGTGGAATAGTATTGCACTCCTCTCTCTCCTTCTTCACTCCTCGTGACCCACATTCACCTTCTAGTGATGGAATCTTTACCTCGATGGATAGCTCAACTCTCATGATTGATGATAAGAAAAATGACATTATGATATCTCCAGCAGTGTTTTTATAGACATTGCGAGGATCGAAAATGCACTGGAGAACCCTCACGTGACAATTCTGATCGAGTGCGGGAAAAAAATGTTGATAACAGACGTTTACTATCACAGCCGTCCGATGTCAACAATTTTTTCCCGCACTCGATCAGAATTGTCGCGTGAGCGTTCTCCACTGCATTTTCGATCCTCGCATTGTCTATAAAATCTAACACGCATTCCAAACAATTCATTTTGAGACAATATGAAGTTCTCGCTAGAGATGAATGAATACAGAATGTGGAGGTCCGGAGAAATGTCTGACGCTGATTGGAACCGCCGATTAGAAGAAGAATCTATCAGAGTAGAGAGAGAGAAAGCACGAAGACGCCAGTTAGCTGAAGATATTTTCGGTCATATGAGGAGAAGTGGTGGACCTCAGAAATACACTCGACAGTGGGGCCAGCAGCTTATTGATGAGTTGGAGCGAAAGGCAGGGATAAGACAGTTCTTAGCTGTCCGCGGTTATGAACTGGAGAAATACCGGGTGAAGAAAGTTGACTTGTATCCTGATCTTAATTGGCAGCCAGAAAGACGGTATAAAAAATGTGAAGTTAAATTCAATAACCTGTATCCAGATTTAAGTGAATTCTCATGAGGATTCCTACAAAATCTGGATACAAGTTATTGAGTTTTAGCTTGACAAAAAATCAGGATACAACTTAAACTCATTCATCCTATTTCTTATTATCTCTGTTTGTCATTTTAACCTATCAATAATTTGTTACTCTCACAAATGAGTGTGATTTCAAAATGTGCCTTCGTGGCAGCCCTTCTAAGGGCTACCCACACTATTAGAAAGAGATCTTCTCATATACACAATCAAGTCTTTGTTATAAAAAAGACAAAAAACAGTTCCCTTATACTCCAGTGAAAAAACTTATAAGCAAAAATGTACTATAAGAGCTGGTCATAAAGCATGGTGCGGAGGCATTATAGACCAAAAATCTGTAACTTATAGGCCAAAACTTATAGACCAAAACTTATAGACCAAAATGTCTGTAACTTATAGACCAAACATGTATGCACTGTGCCACCAGTGCATACATGTTTGGTCTATAAGTTACAGACATTTTGGTCTATAAGTTTTGGCCTATAAGTTACAGATTTTTGGTCTATAATGCCTCCCCCAACTACTATCGCAAAAGTCGGCGAAGCGACATCAGTGATACTGCTCGGTAAAGATGCTTAGAGATGCGATTCAGCACACCAAAAACCTCCACTTTTTATTGTATAATAATTATTGTAACTACGGGCTGGGGGATAGCAGTCCCGACATTTTCGTCAGCTCTGTAGGCAAAGATATTAATTTGTTTTCAGCCGTAATCATGTACTTTCCTAAAAGACTAGATTTGATATTTGGATCTGTTTCACACACACAGTCTGTAATTCAGTTGGAGGTCACATAGTGCCTGATTCCACCTGTTGGGGGTTCGTCACAGCCACGTTGCACTGCCGATACAGCATGTGCTAATTAAGGAAAAAGTTGCATTACATATTTTATATCTGTATTTTATTTATTCGTTAATAAATTTCCTGAAAGTCGTGAATTTATTAACTATAATCTCGACTGATATTCCGTCCACATCATCAAGACATGCCTTCGACGAAGGCGTGCCTTGATGATGTAATTGGAATATTAGTCAATCTGGATTCAGTCGTGTCAAATCAGGTTTTCACATACCCAATCGCTCATTTTCGCGACGCCCCTTTGTAAACCTGCTCTCATGTAATAAGTAAGCCGTATGCTCACTGGACGAAGTGAAAAAGAGGAAGAAATCGAAGTGACTTGTTGCTAGTGTGTTGTTGCTAGGTGGACTCGACCAAGCTCATGATCTCTATGTATCTGACACAAACTAATATGAAAATACGTGACACGTAATGGTGCACACCCAATATTGTTAATTTCGGTAAATATTGCAGGCCCCAAGCAAGATTTTTCAGGAAAGAGATGGTATATATCGCAGAAATAGCAGCGGTTATGTGAAATATAACAATTTGCCAAAACGTGTTGTACAGCGACAAGCAATACACACAGAACCACACATGTATGTTCATATGTTAATGTGGCGACAAATATGGCAATCGAGAAATTTTGAAAGATTGCGGAAGGATCAAACTTCAGACAAGCTATAGTAAAACAAACCTTCATTTTTTAAACTGACATAAGATCATAATTCAATGGCAAATACGTTCATTAGGGTTTAACAACACTTTCACAAACCAAGTCTATATTATAAGCGGGACTGTACGTCAATTTCAATAAGTAAGGTTATTATATCACGTTGTTAGTTCCCAAGATCCTTCCCATCCTTCAATACCTAGACGAGCAAAATAGTCATACGTGGAGTCACTCGTTCAGGCAATTACTCTATGGCTCATTTGTTCGATGGGATTCTGGTCGTTCGAGCAATCTGAGAGGGTTAGCAAGCCTGTACTAGTGCTAGTAATGGTACAAGGCCGCAAGAGTGGAAGAAGACGGCGGGATTTGGTGACTACTGTAAAATCTAATCATAGGACAGACGATGGCAATATTGGGAAAATCAGTAATAGTGGTGTTGGAGATATGAAGATCATGGAGAGGTCTAGAACTGGGCAGATGCTAGGAGCTAAATTATCATCAGGTATATATAGTACTGCATCATCATGCCATAGGTATCCTCCTATACCCCGATGAGCATTAAGAGCCGTAAAAGAAAAAATCGCTCTTTCGATACTCATCTGCTCAATGGGATTTGAGTCGTTCGAGTAGGGACGTTTTCAGTAACTGCTCAAAAGCTTATTTGCTCGATAAGATTCGAGTCGTTCGAATAATACCTAACCCTGCTTGATTGTATTTTGGGTTTGAGGATCATAGAGGACTTCGTTATACACAGGAAAGGCAAAAACAGAGATGGCCAAGACAAAATAGTCTGCTGGGATAGGCAGAAATGGGACCAGTAAAAGCCAAAACAGGCCAGGAAATAGGATAAACCACAGAAAATATCGGGTTAGATAAAATACCAAGACTATGGTGCACATCCGAAACAATAAAGTTAATCTTATACAAAGGAATGTATGTGTCTATTGTTGGGCAAAAATAAGAATTCTAGGGGACAACAGATAGAAATCGAATATTTAGTGGGAAATCCGGTCTAGTAAAAGAACTGTTGGATTTATTTGGGTAGTTTTACAAAGTATTCGAACAAATACAATTACTCATACCAGGAAACGCACCTTAAAGCACTGTATGCTACTCTTTTAAGCCCAGTATTGAGGAATCCGTGCCAAATAAAGTTCTTTTGATGGTTTAGAGAGATTGGCTGGAAGTTTGTGGTAATTCGATGCATTCTAGTTCACTTCAATTTATCCACATGAGACCTCTCATCATTCATTTAGCACTACGTGCTACTATTATAAACCCTAGATGGGGGTTTTCTAAGTCCGTCTCGGTAGTTTTGGATTATTAAGAGGGATTGTCGGGTTGTTTGCTGTAATTAAAATTACTCCTATTCAATCGAACACACCCTCCGAACCCACCCCTTTCCTACTAGAAGGTTTTGGGTCACATAGCAACCATGTGCTACCATAGAAGCCAAGATGGCGGCCTCAGATATACAAAATGGACGACGTACACTCGTCTCACCTCAACAAAACGCGCTGCGTATGCACACTAGGACCACGTATCACTATGGGGATGTTGTCACAAGATGGCGTTCACGCACGCTACCATGACAACCAAAAATTAAGCAACTGGGCCATGTGCCTATGACGTCACATGTGATCCGGCCAATGTGGTCGATCGGGTACATGATCTACTACTAACATCAAACCGAGAGATCCACGGTTCGATCCCCAGCAGGGGTAACTGCGTTGTGTCATTGGGCAAGGCACTTAATCACGATTGCTCAAGTGGGGGCACGGTGACACAGCCATGGGGGCGTTCTGGGGGCATATCCCCCCCCCCCCCACAAAACAAAAATAATTCCAATAGGATCACCGATCCAATGTCGAGTTGTGACAGTACAAAAGTAGGTTCAATCATTATCATCTTATCATCCGGAAACTAATTGTTTACAATTTACTATGTGAAGGGTCACTGTGACCTTGACCTTTGACCTACTGATTCCAAAATAAATAGGGCTCTTTCTTGCAATAATGCCAACCTACCTATGAAGTTTCAGGAACGTGGGTGGAACCATTGTCAAATTATCATCTGGAAACCAACTATTTACGATTTATTATGTTCAAGGTCACTGTGATCTTGACCTTTGACCTAGCGAGACCAAGATAAATATGTGTCTTCCACTCGCCTAGGCCAACGTACCTATGAAGTTTCATGAATGTGGCTTCAACCGTAGTCAAGTTAGCATCCAGAAACCAATTGTTTACAATTTACTATGTTGAAGGTCACTGTGACTTTGACCTTTTACGTAGCAAGTCAAAATAAATAGGGTTCTTCATCTCACTGATGCCATCCTACCTATGAAGTGTTATGAACGTGGGTCGAACCATTATCAAGTTATCATCCGGAAACCAATTGTTTTGATTTACTATGTTCAGGGTCACTGTGACCTTGACCTTTGACTAGTGAGTCCAAAATAATTGGGTTTTTCCTCTCATGAATGCCAACCATTACCTACGTATGAAGTTTCATGAATGTGAGTTTAACTGTAGACAAGTTATCATCCGGAAACCAACTGTTTACAATTTACTATGTTCATGGTCACTGTGACCTTGACCTTTGACCAAGCATGTCCAAAATAAATAGGGTTCTTCCACTCACCGATGCCAACCTACCTATGGAGTTTCATGACGTGGGTCGAACCATTATCAAGTTATCATCCGGAAACCAACTGTTTACACCCGCCCGCCATTCACCAAACTATAAGTCGAGCTTTGACTTCGTCACAACTTGACTAAATAAGAGGCCCCAAGGGGCTGTAATCACTCACCTGCCAAAGTGGTTCAAAGAAGTATTTGGGGTCACATTCAGTTATACATGGTTCATCAACTCTACAAAGAAATGAAGTCATGAAAGGCAAATTTTATGGAAAAACACTAAGGAATCGATTTGAACAAACCTAACATGCTCCCCATGCCACCCCCACCCCGCCCATAGAGAGCCCAAATAATAAGCCAGGGACTCAAATTGTACAAACTTGAACCTGATCCCCATGAGATGTTATATAGCAAACACGAAAGAATTCTGGCTGGTGGATCTGAAGAAAGGGGTTTTAAAAGAAATGTCCTTACATTGCATTAAGTTAAACTTTGGGCTCAAACAGGAAGCCAAAATATTTACCCAGGTAACCAATTTGAACAAAACTGAAACTGACCCACCGCAAGATGCTGCATACCAAATATGAATAGATTCTGACTGGTGAATCTGAAGAAAAAGATTTTTGGAGAAATTCCCTCATATTGCACTAAGTTAAAATTCAGGCTGCCATAGGCAGCCCAAATATAAACCCAGGGACTCGATTTGAACAAACTTGAATCTGCTCCCCCCCACCCCCCCCCCCCCACCCTATAGATGTTGTATACTAAACATGAAAGGATTCTGACTGGTGGATCTGAATCTGAATCTGAAAATTTTTAAAGAAATTTCTTCAAATTGCACAAAGTTAAACTTTGGGCTCCAATAGAGAGCCCAAATACTAACTGAGGGACCCGATTTGTACAAACTTGAATCTGACCAAACCCCCACCCCCACCCCCACCCCCCCCCCACCCCGAAATGTTGTACACCAAATACGAAAGCATTCATACCAAATATGCAAGATTTTTTCAGAAATTTCCTCATATTTCACCAAGTTAAAATTCGGGCTCCTAGAGGGAGCTCAATGATGGTTCTGCAGAAGCAGATTTTTAATTTTTTTTTTAAAAATGTATGGGTGCTAGCAGAGTAATGCCCCTTGTGGTTCGGCGCGGCAAGGTTATTTGTACAAACTTGAACTGACATATCATAAGGAACATGCACACCAAATTTGGTTCAATTTGGTCCAGTAGTTTGGGAGGAGAAGTCAATGATGTCAAGTTCACGACGGACGGTAAGTGATAAGTTAAGTCCCCTTCGGTGAGCTAAAAATCAGCCACATGCTCCCCCCCCCCCCCTCCCTCCCTCCAAGTTAACCCATATAGGGAACATCAGGCAAGACATTTTAATATCGAGATATTTACACTTGCAGGATGTATAAGGGGGAGGGGTGCGTAATAGCAGATTTATGTGTGATATCCGACCTATCAATTTAATGACACCAATGTTGTCGATTATTTGCCAGACTCGAGAAAAAAAAAACGTCGCCGGTGTTCCGTCGAGGATTTACGAAATAACGTCGCCGTTATTTGGTAATTTATCCGTTTCTTCTGGTCCGGGTTCGCTATATAAAAGAAGAATCTATTGGGGCGGTAGGAAAATAGGAATCGTTAACAAAATTAAAGTAAGACAGTAATATAATTTGATAAGCAATTGCTGCCAGTTTTAAAAAGCATAAACCGTTCGGCTATTTCTCTTCATTTTGTGTGATATTATTAGACATACTCATTTAATTCTATTCATTTAGTTTCCTCTTTTCAGTCGAATGTTTCAACAAAAAAAACCTTCACTATTGGTATGGCGAGTGCCGGTCGCCGGGCAGGTGGCCCTTTTTGCTTAAAAACTTAGTTATTTCTGGACGGATTTTGATATTTGATTTGTGGCTTGATATTCATGTGCAACACCCGATGACGCAAAATAGGGCGTGTCCACGCTTTTTCTCAAGAGTTATGGCCCTTTGTTAAAATCTACTAATTTTGAGCTTGATAGCGCGATACTTCAACAAACATCAACCGATTTGACAGATATTTGGCACGTGGGTTTCAAGGACCAATGTCTTGGTCGAGTTCGAAAACGGGCTCGGTCCGATGTACGGCTGAAGAATTATTCAAATTTTGTGCTTGATACTAATGGTACTATTCAAAGCGCCATAACTTGAACAACTGTTAACCGATTTGATTCTTTTTTTATTGTATGGGTTTCCAGGATGATTATCTCGATCAAGTTCGAAAATGTTCCGTCGGACATATGACCGTAGAATTATTGAGTCGATGTAGTCATTTTGTTCAAATTAGTTATTTAGAAAAAGGTTCTCTCAAGCTTTTTGGTTCATAGTTACTCACCGTTGTGTTAGCCACGAAAATACGACCTCACATCGGCGATGCGGATCATTTCTATAAATAGAGTTGTTGAGTTGACGTTCGTTTCGTGATTGATCATAATTCAATGATTCACACAGATTATTATTGTCCTCACACAAGGTGAAGGGGAGATCAATTTGAAACTAGAGTGATGTCACGCATGCAGCCCGACTTTCCCAGGAATGGCAATACTTAGACGCAAAATAGTCGGATCCATTTTTTGTTAACAGTTTACCTAACGAATCTGCCATATCTGCACTCGTGATATACAAAATTTGCTATTCAAATCTTATTTTTTCATTTCTCTACTTCAAAACATACCTCATGACCTATTACCTGGGGGTGGTGTTTGTTTGGGTTTTTAACCACAAACTTCAACCAAAACTGTAAAAAAGCATTTTTGACGAAAGAAAAAAAAAGGTGCCTAATTGCTCCACCCACCACCCCCCCCCCCCCCTGGATTTTAAACCACAAACTTTAAAAACTGTAAAAAAGCATTTTTGACAAAAGGAAAAAAAATGGTTCTACATGTAGTGACTGTAAATAGTTCAAAATACATATTGGGGGGAATAAAAAAAAAAAAATTTACCTAAATTGGGGGAGGGTGGGGGCGGTGGTGTTTGTCTGGGCTTTTAACCAAAACTGTAAACCAGCATTTTTGACGAAAAAAAAAAGTGCCTAATTGGCCCCCGGGGTGTGGGGGGGAGGGGGATTGGGGGGGGTAAGTTTAAAAAAAGGTTCCACATGTATTGACTGTAAATAGTTCAAAATGCATATTGGAGAAAAAAGCCTAATTGGGGTGGGGGGGGGGGGGTAGGGGGTGGTGGTGTTTGTCTAGGTTTTTAACCACAAACTTGGAGTCATCCTACCAAGCTACAATGAAATCCCTTTATAATTTTGGCTTGTGGAATTTTCTAAAGGTTTTCGGGCTTCGGGCCTCTGTTGCCATCACAGTTGCCCAAAAGGGGACGTTCTCATCTAGACATTATATGAAGTCAACCTATCAAGTTATAATGAAGTCCCTCCATAAATATGACCTATAGACGGTGCTAAATGTTTTCGGGCTTTGGGCCCTTGTTGCCGTCACAGTTGCCCAAAAGGGGATGTTCTCATATAGACATTATATGAAGTCAGCTTATCAAGTTACAATGAAATCCCTTCATAAATATGACGTGTAGACTGTGCTAAAGGTTTTCGGGCTCGGGCAGCCATCATGGTTGAATGATCGCAACCAAAAGGGGACATTCTCATCTGGGCATCATGTGGATTGACCCTACAAAGTTACAATGAAATCCCTTCATAAATATGACCTGTAGACTGTGCTGAAGGTTTTCAGGCTTCGGGCACCTGTAGCCATCACAGTTGCCCAATCACGTCCAAAAGGGGACTTTCTCATGTAGACATTATATGAAGTCAACCTATCAAGTTACAATGAAATCCCTCCATAAATATGACCTGTAGACTGTGCTGAAGGTTTTCGGGTTTTGGGCTTGGGCAGTCGTCACGGTTGATAAATCAAGGCCAAATGGGGAAATTCTCATCTAGACATCATACAGAGCCATCGTATCAAGTTACAATGAAATCCATCCATATTAAACATGACCTGCAGACTGTGCTAAAAGTTTTTGGGTTTCGGGCTTGGGCAGCCATCACAGTTGACAGATTATGCCCAAACGTAGACGTTCTCATCTAGGCATTATACAGAGGCATTCTATGAAGTTGCAATGAAATCCCTTCATAAATACGACCTGTAGACTGTGTTAATGGTTTTGGGGTTTTGGGCTCGGGCAGCCATACTGGTTGACCGATCACGACCAAAAGGGGACGTTCTCATGTACACATGACCTAAAACCTGCATGTGGAATTTTTTGATGATCAGACAAGAACTACTGGGTATAGACTGTACTTGAAGGTTGAATAAAAAACTTTAACCACAAACTTTAACCAAAACTCCAAATGTCAACTAAACAGGAAAAGAAAAAAAAAAAAAAAAAACCCACTTGAACCTTCAGTAAAAAAACTTTAACCACAAACTTTAACCAGAACTCTAAAAGTTAACAGACGGACAGACGGACGGACGGACGGACGGACAAAAGTCATTACTATAGCCCTCACTGTAAACAGTCGGGCTAAAAAGAGTTTCAATGTGGCCTAATTATTGATGCCTTTTACACGTCCTTAAATAAACAGATTTTGCGTCCATTGCTCCAATAGATTAGAGAAATTGTGTCCCACTTCCCTCCCCACCCCACGAAACAAACGTGAACGTCAATTTTGTTTCTAAAATTGGGGTTGCAGCTGTATTATTCAGCAATACAGGCACTGCCATTTATCCTAACAACTGATGTCAAATTTTCTTCCACATACTGATGTGGTAAAAAGTAGGCCTCAATGAATGTGACCACCCCCCACCCCCACCCGGATAGCCCTTTTCATAAAAAAACTATGATATAATTCATAAATTAATTGATGTTGACACAAAACAAACATCTTGCGAAAAAGCTATCACAAATGGGAAATTTACACTGATGTGGTAACAATTTTAAAAAATAGCCCTCAATGAATGTGACCCCCCCCCCCCCTCCCAGTATACCCCTCTTCATCAAAAACGTGACATAATTCATAAATTAATTAATATTGACACAAAACAAACAACTTGTGACATTAAATATCCTACTTGTGATCGTTTTTAAATCACATTCAGGCTTCTGAAGACTGACATTTCACATCATGTGTTTGGTGAATCATTAGCAATTTTTTGTAAAAAAAAAAAGAAACAAGAGGCCCACGGGGCCTGAAGCTCTCTCATCTTGAACAGAACACATTTTAAACAGAGTCCAAGAATGAGTCTACATTAAGCAAGCCATCTCCATAGGCTACACTGTCAATCCTTGAGTCCCTCAGGAGTGACAAAAATAATCTGGGCATCATGCCTTTTCTTCGGTTGATCATAAAGTAAAATGTAGAGCTCACCTACGAAGCCCCTTGATACAACCTATGTGGATTAATCTTAGTTACACACCTCTAGAGGGTACTGAATACAACATTTTTAATTCTTCAGCAAAATGGCCAATTCCGGCTCCCATAGAGAGCCCAAATATTAACCCAGGCTCTTGATTTGACCACAGTTGAATCTGACTTCCCTAGAGATGTTGTGTACCGAATATGAAAGCATTATTGACTGTTGGATCTGAAGAAGAGAAATTGTAAAGAAATTTCTTCGAATTGCACTAAGTTCAAATTTGGGCTACCATAGCGAGCCCAAATATTAACCTATGGATCCGATTTGAACAAACTTGAATCTGACCCCCCTAGAGATGTTGTATACCAAATGTGAAAGCATTCTGACGAGTGAATCTCAAGAAGAAGATTTTTGAAGAAATTCCCTCATATTGTACTATGTTAAATTTCATGTTCCCATATGGAGCCCAAATATTAACCTAGACACTCGAATTGAACAACCTGGAATCTGACCCCCCCTAGAGATGTTGTATACCAAATATAAAAGCATTCCAACTGGTGGATCTGAAGAAGAAGATTTTTAAAGAAACTTACTCATATTGCGTTAAGTAAAAATTTGGGCTATCATAGTGAGTCCCAAATATATACCTAGGGACCTGATTTGAACAAACTTGAATCTGACCCCCTTAGAGATGCTGCATACCAAATATCAAAGCATTCTGACTGGTGGATCTGAAGAAGAAGATTTTTTTTAAATTACCCTCCATATTGAACAAAGATAAAATTTGGGCTTCTGTAGGAAGCCCAAATATTAACCTAGGGAAATGGTTTGAACCTGACCCTCATAACAATGATGTATACCAAACATCAAAAGATTCTGACTGGTGGTTCTGAAGAAGAAGATTTTTAAAGAATATTCCCCATATTACCCTACATGTATGTTAAAACTTCGGGCTCATGTAGAGCCCATATATGAACCAATGAGCTTTATTTCAACAAACTTTTATTTGCCCCCCCCCCCCTCCCCTCCCTATGAATGATGTATACCAAATATCAAAAGATTCTGATGATGGTTCCGGAGAAAAGATTTTTTTAAATTTTTGCAAATATGCTGACTCAGCATTTTTCGATGCCTATTACAGAGCACCCTAACATAACCGATGGCAATTTTTACCATTCAATTCTACTGGTCCTAAGGATGCTTCATTCCAAATAACAGCCTTCTGTTCATGTGGTTTGGGAAATATTTCTATTTTTAGCTCCCTGGGTTCCCATGGGGATGCGGGAATTTTTTTTTGCTTGGGTAATGTACTTATGACCTAATAATACCACACACCAAATTTGGTTCACACCGGACCATCGGTTCAGAAAATAGAAATTTTGGGCGGGGCCAAAACACGCTGGTTCTTGAGAAGAAGATTTTATAAATATTTTGGAGCATTTTCCCCCCACTCCCTCCCTATGGTAAACTGAGAGTGTATGAGTTGAACAAAAATGAAATGCCCCTTTGGGACCACACTCACAAAAACTTTCACTTGAATTGGCCCGGTGGCTTTGGAGGAGAAGACCAAAACATGGTGTTGATGGATGACGGACGGAGAGCGATGAGATTAGCTCAGCTTGACATTGTCAAGATGAGCTGAAGAAGCCAGTTTTCCCAGTTAAGGCACCGAGAGTCATTGGTATGGTACTGACAAAAACATAAAACACTGCTTTTTCAACAGTATGACCAGTACTGCTCATGCGGTATCTCTTAGCACTGTTGAAATGCCTAAAACATCCAATATTGATCATGTGGTGCTGTGCTTGAGCAGCAAGTATCCATTAGGGCACTTTCACAACCTTAGATTTAATCCCCAACAAACACCCATTCTGATAAAAAGTGTGAAATTGTGGAAAATATGTCTCTAAGGAGGATGAATGAGATATTTGCTTAATTTTTTTTTTTTTTGTGTTTTGAAAGTCTACACAGATAATAAAAACTGACATACAATGGAAAGTTTTGTTAGAAGAGCCAGGACAAGATTGTCAAACGGAAAAAAAACCCTCAATGGACCCTGAGTTCTGCAGTACCTAAGCAAATCATAGGAAACTGAGAGTGTATGAGATTGACTTTAGTTTCCAAAACATACTGTACAGTCTTTCCAATTGTTTCTCATCAACTGAGGCTTCAGTTTGGGCAGATGGGTGGGGGACTTGATTCAAGGAGAGAACAATATTTCACAGCTGTTACTGTAGTTTTGTGCTGTAACATGGGAACCGTGACAACAACGCTCGATCTGAACAAAATTTGATCGCATCTCTTTAATTTTGGGATTCAAATATCTTTGTCAAGTATAACCCTTCAGAGAATTTTTTCCGACCCCAAAACAGGGGGTCGTGCATCAAATAAGAGGGAAAATTTAGTACTAGACTACTTTGTTAGTACTAGACTGTGCACAAATGCCATTCATTCACATTTGCAACTTTATTGCGTTATTTTTTCCACTGTACCCCACCCCCAAATTTGTGTTCTAAAATACTCTTTCAATGAAGAAATTATTTTCTAACACTTTTTAACCCTTTACCAAATATAACGGTCAAAAGCTGCTGGTGCTATTCACAAGTATTGCCATTCCATGTTCATTATTTTCTCGTTTTTTTGTGTCAAACACATAGCTTATGACCCCTCATTGGAATGAGGTCATTCCAATGGTGTGAAAAGTTATGTTTTTGACACAAAAAATTAGGAAGTCAATAGGTTTGCGGGCAATGGTAATCAGGTTTTCATGTTACATGTAAGTAAAGGGTTAACAGCATAATTCAGGCAAACATCTAAATGCCAGTAAATAAAAGTGCAATATGGGTTTTCTGGCTGTGGGTTTGAATGGTGATTTGGAAGGGGTTGGAAGATTGGCACCCCCCTCTGCCCCTGTTCTATGATGGGGAACCATGGTTTAATTACATTTATTAATACATGTGTACATGTAAGGTAAAATAGGTTGTTATTTGGCATTTGCTGGGGACTGTAGTGTGCCACTGGAGGCTGCACTTGCTCAAGATGTGAATTTGCTTGCAATATATAGCCCTTATTGCTGATGATGACAAACACATACTTTTCAAAACAATAAAAAAGTATTGTAAGGTGTGTGGTACCCCATTGAATTTTTAAATGTGAAATAATCTCTCAAAATAATAATTAAAGCCAAATTATGTATTTCCTTAATCAACCCCAATCCTATCAAAGATACATTTTACCTCTTTCATGTGACAAAAGAGTCATTTCTGCATGAGAATTCAACTTTTGGCTTCCACTGAGGTAAAAACATGGGAAATTTGTTCTTTTAAAGAAAACTGTCCAAACTGTGTCAAATGGCTTAAAAACTGCTGTTGCCTCCAATACATTTTTCTACTCTGCTTTGCTCTGTTACCTAAAGGAATTCATGTAGATTTTTTTGAAAACTAACCCAATCCCCAAATAAAACTAAAATCTGCATCAGCATGTAATACTTTGAGGAAAAAATTATCTCCTTTAACCATACAGCAAGACAAACAGTGGTGCTCCAACCCCATGAAACCATATAGATGTCAATTTTGCAGCTACATGTATATAATTCACCAATATCAATAGACAGTACCATTTTGTCCTAACAACTGATGTCAAATTTTCTTCTACATACTCATGTGGCAAAATATAGCCTTGAAGGTGTCCCCCTAGTATGCCCCTTTTTATCAAAAACTATGATAAAATTCATAAATTAATTGATGTTGACATACAGTACGTGGAGAGTGGATTGTAACTAAATCACCCGTGGAGTGGAGTTATCACCCAAGCTATAACTTTCAAATTTTGTACATATCGACAAAAACAAAAGTAATGTTTCAGCCAATGGACCTCCGGGTTTAACCCAGAGGTCCATTGGCTGAAACTTTGCTTGTGCTGGTTATGCTTTGCAACAAATTTGCAATTATTGGTTGGGTGGAATCTCCACTCTGCGGGTGTTTTAGTGATAATACACTCTCCACGTACTGTATAACAAACATCTTGTGATATTAAATTTCCCATTTGTGATAATTTCTAAATCACATTCTGGCTTCTGAAGATATTTTACATTGCGCTTGATGAATGTTTTGCCATTCTTGTGAAAAAAGCCTCACTTTCTCAGTTAAGACACCTAGAGTCAATGGTATTGCACTGACACAACATTAAACACTGATTTTTTCCAACAGCATGACCAGCTGAGCACTGCTCCTATGTTATAGCATAGCACTGTTAAAATGCCTAAAACCTCCAAATATTGATTCTGTAGTGATGTACACGTCCCACAAGTACATGTACCCACAAGGACTTGTTTACAACCTTGGATTTAATCCCTGCAGGCACCCATTCTGATAAAAAGGGTGAAATTAGGGAAAATACATGCATGCCTAGTATCCAGTGAGGATGACTCAGATATTTGCTTCTGGAATGTAGTGCTCTTTAATGTTTAATATATTTGTGTATGTGTGTGTATGGGTGCGTGTGTGTGGGGGTGGGGGGGGGGGGGGGTCAATTGCCAGTTATTGAAAATGTAGAACTGTGCAAATGGAAACAAACCAATACTTTGCATGATGGACAGACAGACATGCAATCACATATCTTGAAAGAGACAGTCTACATGTACATAGGAATGGTATGATGGACAGACAGACAGACATGCAATCACATATTTTGAAAGTGACATTCTACATGTACATAGGAATACTGACTGACATACAATGAAAAATATAGTGAGAAGAGCCAGGACAGGGTTGTCAAAACAGAAAAAAACTCATTGGACCCTGAGTGCTGCAGTACTATAGCAAATCATAGGAAACTGAGAGTGTATGCTGTTAACTTTCTCATCAGCTGAAGGGTTTAGTATGGGTGGTAGAGGGACAATTGTCAATGCAGTTTTGTGCTATAACATGGGGACCCTGACAGCACTAGTACCAGACTACTATATTGGTAGCTGTGCACAGAAGCCATTCATTCACATTTGCAAGTTTGTTACTTTTCCCACTGTACCCCCACCCCCCTTCCCCAAATTTATGTTCCAAAATACTCTGTGAATGAAGAAATTGTTCTTTAACATTTTTAATCACTCACTCAATGTAATGGCCAAAACAGACAAGCACCATTCACCGAAACTGCCATTCCATGTTCATTATTTTTGCACCCAAAACATAGCTTATGACCCCTCATTGGAATGAGTTCGTTCAGCTCAATCCAGTGGGGGTTCATAACTATGTTTTTGACGCAAAAAAATGAAAAGAAATTAGTTATTCAAAAGTGCTATCTTCTTTTCATGTAAGGTAAAGGGTTAACATCATAGTATGGAGAAAGCTTCTATTAATCATTCACTCAATGTAATGGCCAAAACCGGCTAGCACCATTCACCAAAATTGCCATTCAATGTTAATTTTTTTTTGCATTTTTTGGCATCAAAAACATAGCTTATGCCCCCCTTATTGGAATGAGCTTGTTCAGCGAATACAAGTGAAGTGTGAGTTTTCTGGATAAATGTTTGGATGGTGATTTGGGAGAGGATTGGAATATAATTGGAATTCCCTCTATCGCAAATACAATGAGGGGAAAGCATGGTTTCATTAGATGTGTTAATAATAGGGTAAAAAAGGTGGTTACATGTGTACATGTATTTGTCATTTGCCAGAGGTTATAGTGTGCTTCTCAGTTCTGGATGCCACACTTGCTCAAGATGCATTTAATTGCATTATTTTTGGCAATATATGGCCTTTATTGTCGACTGTGACAAAAATATAACTTTTCCAAAAATAAAACAATATTATTCAGTCTGTGGTTCTCGAATGAACATTTAAAAGTGAAATATGTGTAATATCCCCAAAAATATAATTAAATCAGTGTTGGAAGCCAAAATACATGTACATTTACAATGTACATTTACTTATTTCCTATAATCAAAACTTTTCCCTGACAAAAATTCACCTCCCCCCCCCCCCCCCCCCACAATCATTTTCACACAATGCGCACAAATCCCCCCCCCCCTGTTCCTCCCTCCATAATTTCTGGTGAACAAAAATCCCCCCACCCCCTAATTTTTTAGAAGTACATGTATATTTAAAGCCATACAAAAATGTCCAAAGCCTTTTACCACTTGAGGCCGAGCACTTGTCGCTTCAATCAATGCAAACTTTGCTTGTGTGGAGTTAGCAGGTTGGATAATTGCTCACTGTTGCCAGGTGGTTCTCTCGGTGCACTTTAGTTTCCTCCACCCATAAAACTGTCCGATACGAGGTGACACTGGCTGTTGAAAGTGTCCTTAAACTCCAATAACTAAATAACTGTGTTGATAAATAGTTATTGAGGCATGTTTTCTTGTTAATGGTGATGAGTGTTTATGTAATTTACAAATTAAATACATAAGTTTTTAAATCCTTTTGGACTGCCTTTTAACCTTTTGGTGTAAGAGGCCGGGAGGGGGATTTTTCTACTGCTGTTAAAATAATGTGAGAGAATGTGGTACTACTCAAAAACTGTGGGAGGAATTTTTGCTAAGTGTGTATAAATGATTGGGGGTATTTTTTTGTAGTGGGGATTTTAACCTACATTCTAATCCTTCCAAAGATGCATTTTATCTCTTTCATTTGTGCATGAGAATTCACTGCTTTCTTTAAAAACTACCCCAATCCCAAAATAAAACTAAAATCTGCATCAGCAGACAATAGTTTTGGGAAAAATCTGTCTCATTTAACCATACTGCAAGAGAAAGAGTGGTGTTCACCACCCCCCCCCCCCCCCCCCCGCCCTCCACTCCACACAAAACAAAATGAATGTCAACTTTTATTTAAAAGCTGGTGTTGCAGCTATATAAATCACCATTATCAATAGACAGTGCCATTTTATCCTAACAAATTATGTCAAATTTTCTTCTACATATTGATGTGGTAAAATATAGCCCTGAATGTGTCCCCTAGACCCCCAGCATACCCACTTTCATCACAAATTATGATATAATTCATAAATTAATTGATGTTGACACAAAACAAACCTCTTATGATATTAAATTTCACATTTCTGATAGTTTTTAAATCACATTCTGGCTTCTTAATATATTTCACATTGTGTTTGATGAATATTTTGCAATATTTGTAAAAAAAAAAAAAATTTTAAATCCCTCACATTTCTTAATTAATTTAAGGCACTTTGAGTCATTGGTATGGTATGTCTCTGATAAAACATTACACATTGATTTTTTGAATTTTTTTTCCAACAGCATGACAGTGCAGGTCATGTGTTATCTCATAGCACCATTGAAATGCCTGAAACCATCAAATATTGATTCTGTAGTGCGGTGCCAAATATTATTTAGAGGTCGGTTCTGGGGAGGTTGGTAGTTAGGCTTTTCAAAAGTTTTTTGCCATTTTTGGAGAAACATACTCAAGTCTAAATATCAGAATCCCCACCTCCAGATGTTGGTCAGACGAGGTGGGCGACATTGACTAGTTTGAAGATGAATTCAGTTCTATTCTGGTTGCAATGCCTAAAGCATCCAGGAATTAAAACATTGTTTACCAAAACACAGAGTCAGAGGAAGTGTGCATGTAATTTAAATGCGAGTTCCGAGTGATTCTGGTATTTAGTCTTCAGGAAAACACGTCGGTTCACAAAATTGGCTGGCCGCTACATTGTAATTCTGACAGTCTTAAACTCACATTGTATTGTATCATTGGTAAAAATAGTTCATAGACCGGATCCAGTGAACTTGTGAAGACAAATCTAGGAAATAAATGAATTGGTATCGCTGTTCGCGTGCATGTCTGTTTCTGTAAAATTTTACAACAACAAGACTGCATGCCCGTGTTTTGAGAACAAAGATTTCCCCAGACCTTACGTCAACATAACTTGAATTCATCCGAACTCCGGCTGTTTCTAAGGAAATCGCGCTAAGTTCCCCACAAATGAAAAAGGCCCACTAAAAGTGTCAATAAATCACTTGTTTTATTTTTTATTCGTTGTCAACAATTTGTGAAGTGTACGTTCTCAATTAAAATTGAAACTGGGCTTTAAATTTGACGAAACCGGCAACGGACGGCATTGGCACTTCGAACTTTCAAACAATAACTAACTCGCCAACAACTATCTAACTTCGAAAGTCACTTCATTACTTGATTATTTATCATAGTTTCCAGCATTCTGCAACAATATATTTTACATAATGTCCTTTGAAAGGCCCAAAACAATTAAGTATCCGTTACAATGATTCTGGATTTTTTGCCAGTGGGAGAGCCACGCCGCCAGATGGCACCCCAAACTCTGTTGCATGGTATATAGAAAAATTATAAAATCATGGACACGTACCCATTACCTATGTGCGCACACGCCACTGCGTGGGTGTGCACTAATATAGGTTAGACAACATTCGTAGAAAAATGAATTGAAATATTCGTACAATAACGAGGTATAAAAAATCTTAATTATAGGTTTGTGGATTTGGAGTACATTTTCATAGCACAAGGTGGAAGAAAAAGACACATTTCTCGCACAGCCTCGTTTTAGATTTCAAAGTATCACACTACGCGCGTTTTCACATTATCAACTGTATCACACTTCACATGATAGTGTAGGGGAGATCTGACGACTGAAATCGTGTCGTACTAATGTTAGATATATGATAAATATTTTTATGTGCATACCATTTGCATCCACAGCCACAGCCACCAAAACCAAAACAAATGCAATCATAAACATGTCTGGATTCTGAAAAAACAACACCGTGTGTAAATAATTCTGAAATGTAGTGACATTGAAACTGTCTAGTTTTAGTCTTTAGCTTATATTTTTCACTATGATTCGCGGGCAATTATAATTCTAAGATAAAGTCACAAAGAAATTGTTTAATTTTTAGCTTATATATATCAGATGTGGTGACGAGCAAGTGACGCAGCTTATGGTAACGCCACTTCTTCCCTTGCGACCCTCTCCCGCCTTCGCTCTTCCGGAATACTATGACGGGATACTTAGTCTATGTGGAGTGCGCCGCATTCCACAAAAAGGACAGCAATTTTACGTCGTCACCCATTAGAACGGTAGGCTATGGAGGCATCAACCACGCGATTGATGCTTCCAGAAAGTGGTTGAACACTTCGATAGATGGTGGGTCTCCAGTGATAATCTACTTTTCACGTACAGTATGTATCAGATATTCTGATTTACTGATTGAGGGAATCACAAAAGCGACAATTATCGTTTTTTACATTATAAACTTTCCCTTTGATGCTCTACTGGAAGAGGGATTCCAGAAGCCTCACCCAGCAATTTTCGGCATAACATCCCTGTTTTAGGCTAGGCAACGACATCTACCATTAGCGCCCGGCGAAACTTCTAGATTGGGTTCGAACTATTTTTGCGGAGTCTACTCGAAGCATATGATTCTCTGAAAAATTCGAAATTCATCCAAAAACGTAATATTCACTATAGTTAGGCTTTAATCCTTTGAACCCTGGTGGTATATTCCATGTCAGTTCAATGGCAGCAATAAGAATATTCCATATTCATCATTTGGGGTAGAACAACCTTGGGGCTGCACGTTAAAAATGTTTGGTTTACACCAAACATTCACTTAGCGCCCATCCTACTGAAATTATGACTATCATTTTCCTTCCTGGGCCGAGAACACAGCCTCTCGGGTTCAAAAGGTTAATGTGTACTGGGATATTGCGTACTATCACCCGCTCAGCTGAAGCCAACAAATGGACGTGCAATGGCGCGCAAACCCTAGTACAAATCATGTACCGAACACTGCTTGGCATGTATTAGAAATTCGATTCGAGCAAACAATAGCGATTCACCGGGCCCAACAATGTAAAAATATTACTGGAACATATGAAACTTGGAAAAGAGGAAATTGTTGCTGTAGTCGAAAAATAATGCGAAAACCGGTGTTCAATATGGCTGACGCCGGAGTAGAGGCACCCCGCAAAAAGCAGTGTAAGGCATTTTATAGACGCTTCTGGGGAAACTCTTCGCGCTGCTTTCAAATCCGGTTGGTGCCACTCTGTAGCCCTTTGGGAAATTGAGATATGCGATCCTTTTCAGACCTAAAATTGAGCAATTGAGTAAATGTAAAATGTTAACTTTTGTAATCAAATTTCGGCCTTAGATTTAGGTTATATCTGTTGATGGGACGCAAACAATACATTTAACGCCATCTGTTATTTGTTTTTGGTACTTGGGTGGGATGCAAAGGTGGGTATTTAGTCAATCCTGTCCACATATAACCTAAGTTTTGGATTTCGGAATGCGTCTAGATTGAAACATATCATCGGGGAGTGTGAAGTTTATTATTGTTTTTCGACTGTACCTTTAACCATTTTTTCCGACTTCGATCGATATCGATCTCTAGACATTGGTGCAATTGAGATACTGAAAACTTTAATACGGAGAATCATCGAAAACCCACGGAAAAGATAAGAATTAAAATGAAAATGATGAGATGGTGATATTTTGAATTTTGTGTGTGTAATTTTGCTTTACGTTTGGTTTATATATTCGTACTTTACCACCTAACCACATTGTGCTGTCAGTTTAGTAGGTAGGATCCAAATATCGTGCAGTATTCACATTTTGGCGGGAGAAGAGACCTGTTTTACTGTCCCCGAATAAGCATAATTGATGGATCGGCTATGCTATGGTTGTTACTTGGCCATCAGATAGAATTGTTGCTGACTATCTGGACAACTGCTTCGTACGTCCCATCTGGGCTTGATACTAGTTTTTTGTTCCTCACACTTTGAAGATATTTTGAAGATGGCATTAAGTCAGCTGCCCGAACAGAACGTTGTAAATAGCGTCTCTAAACCACACTATAAACTTGCTCCTAATTATCAGCCAGGAATGTTATACTAAACGTTGTAAAAAGAAAACTCAGTTACTTGATCTCGTCTTAACTATTTATTCCGAATTCGATCGATATCGCTCTATAAACATTGGTGCAATTGAGATATATAAGCCCTATATACATACACACATATAAAGATGATGATATGTTAAATTTTATGTGTAGAATTTTGCTTTACGTTTCGTTTATATATTCGTTATTTACTTCAAACCCACATTTCGTACCCTGAGTTCCTGTAGGCACATAGAACACATTGGAACTCAAGGAGCGTTTTTGCTGTCTGTTTATTAGCAATCGTAAAGTGTTCACATTTTGGCAGAAATAGAGGCCTGATTTTCTATCTCTGAATAAGCATATTTGATGGATCGGCTTGGTTTTCACTTGGCCATCTGATGAAATTGTTGCTGACTATCCGGACAGCTGCTTCGAGTACGTCCCGTCTAGGCTTTATACAAGATATTTGTTCCTCACATTTGACAGATATTTTGAAAATAGCATAAATAGCTGCCCAAGCAGAACGTTGTAAGAGCGCCTCGAACTCACATAGACCTGCTCTTATTATTCTGCGTCCGGTCAGGAATATTATACTAAACAGTGTGCCAAACAAAACTCAGTTGTTTGACCGTGTCTGTATGCACGTAATAGAGGAGGCCATGGATAAGGGTTTCTGTAATCCGTTACTTGTTACCAGGAGAGCGCCCGCGCTGTTCACTTCCATCACAGCATCAAAAGTGAAATCAAACGTCTGGGATCAGACCACGAGGAAGCTGATGTTATAATGTGCCTGCAGGTCATACATGTTTTCAAAATAGCTGCATCAACATAGTCAATGTAATTTGAGATGACACAGACATCTTTGTTATATTGGTCTACTTCTATTGGATAAAGAAAATGAGCATTTCACTTACGTTGGGATCATCAAGTGGAAAGAGAAGGATATCGTCGAAAACACATTGCCGTGATGCCAAAACTAGTTATAGTACATGCGGTCTTCGGTTGTGACATTGTTACCCATTGCTCTGGGGGGGGGGGGGGGGGGGGGGCAGACATTAAATATTTGAGTAGTGTCACACTGGATCAGTGTTTGTTTTTGTAGCGCTTAAAAATATCGATGGTCTAAACGATTCAGCTGTACAAGTGGATTGTAATTTTTTGTGCCATTGTCGGCCCTGTCGGGGCGATTTTTCATAGTGTCACAAGCGGCACATGTTGATCTGTGTAGAAGCTGACGACAAGGATGACTTGCGCGATAATCTACAAACAGGGTAATAGACATCTGTTGATCGATAAGTTCTAGAGCAAACTTTAGAACCATCTTACTTGACACACATACAATATGATTCTTGTTAGCAACCATTAGTAAAATCTACTTATTTTTGTAAATCTTCGCCACATTTCGCGTTATAAAATAGTTCGTTATAGGACCCGTACTACATGTCTGGGGTATTAGGGATCAGATTGGGAATAAATGGTCCCATGCATCCACATATTACACACTCTGTTGACAAATATTTAAAAAAAATCACAAACGTTCCCGCCTTTTACCCAACAAAAGTACTAAACAATAAATAATTAAATCAATCGATCAATCAATCATTATATTTATTTATTATTTATTTATTGGTGTTTAAGGTCACATACTTATGCACAATGGCTAATCGTGACCGTGACAGTTTTACGGGTGGAGGAAGCCGGAGTACCCGGAGAGAACCACCGAGCAACGACGAGCAGCTGTCAGCTCTCCAACATCGTAACTCTGAACTCTGCACCGCAGCACAGGCAGGGTTAGATTGGTTGAAGACATGCGCACCATCGACGTGCAGTACGCCTCAGTACACAGCGTCATCGTGCCCCCATGTAGGCAATCGGGGTGAAGTGTCTTGCCCAAGGACACAACGCGGTTGCCGCAGGTGGGATTCGAACCGAGGATCTCTCGGCTTGCAGCCTGCACCTCTACCAACTGAGCCACCGCGCCCCCAATCAATCAATCAAATATGGCAAAAAACGCATCGTTGGTACATCACCTACATACATAACTCAAATGTAAAGGACAATTATCTAACAAAGATTGAATATCATATTGGACTAAACAAAATTGGGTACGTTTGACAAAGAACGAGTATTTCAGTGAGTTGAATGGATGCTAAATGCAAGGTTGAGTAGACCAATCAATATTTTAAACGTGCAGCCCGAAGGCTGCATGTTAAAATATTGATTGGTCTTCCCCCAAATAATGAATATGGACTCTTCTAATTACTGACATTGAACTGACACGGAATATGCCACTGGGCTTCAAGGGGTTAAACAAATTTGGGTTCGTCTGACAAGTAATAAATATCTCAAATTGCCTTAGAGTTGGAAAGTGGCATCAATCGGATTCGGAATTAGCGCGAAACGACACCATCGAAACGTCAATAAAATGCTTTTTCACGTTTTTTCGCAGAGAACCACCACCCCTACCATCCCCCCTCCCCTTAAAAAGAACAAAACGAGCTTTGGGTGTCCGGACTATTTGGAACACTGAAAATGGTGAAGTAATAGATCTTTTCTCGGTGACAAGATTAACTCAAAATATTCTGGTACTTCATGTATGTATATTGTTTTTGAATTCTTCTTGCTTGTGCATTTTTTACCCAAATACAATTTTGCACAGTTTTGAGAAACTTTTTTTCAATGTCTTCCAAGAATGTGTTTCAGTTTTGCGATCTTTTTTAAATGTATCCTTTTCTGTGGCTCGTTTATCCCAATCTGGTTGCTCACCGAATGACTGAATGGTTTGAGCACACCGAAGGCGCCCCAGGAATTGCGTGGGGCAAATTAAATATTTTCGGCCCTCTTTTGCAATAGGCTCTACGACCAGCAGCAGTTTTCGAAAGTCATAATCTTTGCAGAACATTTGACATTACACAAAGTTGAAAACACCGAATAGCCATGAAGTTTGTGGGTGCGCGATGCAAGCTTGACACCACGAAAAAGACCATGAATTTCCAATTATTTATTTATTTAACGACACTTTAGACAGCCAGGGCATCTTGCGTAGCACAGTGTTATAATGGGGAAGTCGTTGTACCAGGGGAGAGCCACCGAGAAGCTGTGAGCAACTGTCATACTCTCTAAAGGTCAAACGTCAATAAATGCTAACACAAGCAGTTTTAGTCTAAGTCTAGTGTTTATGAGTGATACTGATCATTTCCAGCAATAATTCAACTTGAACTGATGCACGAAACCCGCTAGTTCAAATATGGCCTGAAAGTTCGTAATTTTAGTTTTTGGTAAAAGGACGTATCAAACCAAAAACTTATATTACGGACTTTCAGGCCATGTTTGGACTAGAAACCCGCCAGCTGAATCAGATTGCAAGACGATGTCTGTTCCGAGTATCGATCAAATCACTTCCGCGTATCAATGATTCAGTGTGCTGTTTACGTTCATGCATCAATTCAAGGTTGAAACGAGTGGAATTTATCAGATTCTGATAAAACGCGTAAAATAAAAAGAAAATCTACTGTTTTTGAGTGGATACCTAAAGTTATCTCACTTGTGATCGAGATAAACTTTTATTTTCGCTCGCGCAAGCGCTCACGAAAAATAAACATTTGTCTCGGTCATTCATGAGATAATTTTGGGTATCCACTCAAAACCACTAGATATCCTCTATTCACTTGTTATATATAATCTGAATTCCAAATCCACGGAGTCAACATTTGTGTTGACAACAGATTTATAGTTTCTAACATAGGTTATTACATGTACTCAGAGCATGGGGTGGGGGGGGGGGGCTGGAGAATAACTAGTGTGTTCAGCTCACGTAGGTAAAAAACTTAACAGTATCAGAATGAATGTAGACTAGTCCAGAGTTAACACCGAACAACTTTTCAGTGGAATATGACAAATGATTGTTTTGGTGTAAAAGGCACAAGAAATCCAACGACTGCTCAGCCACCTTGGTGCAATTACAGTTCACTTACAGCGTTAGAAACGCCCACAAACTTTTCGACAGATAGGCAGAGAAAAAGCAAAGAAAAAAAGCATTAATACAATACGGGAAACCTACATCGAGCTAAGAAAAACTCATCTCGACGAACAATATGCCGGTATATCTGCCATCGAAGAAGAAAATTGAATTTGTAGTGCGTACTTACATGTAAGCACATATGAATGGATTGATGGAAGAACGTTATGCTCCCTTCACATAAATGACGTTGGAATATGAAGAAGAGGCACTAAGGGACCCGACACACTCATTGAGCAATGACCCGTGCTTTTCCCATCAAAATGATTTTAAGAGATTTTAGAATTCTAGACTACTCCCTTTATGATGGGTGGGAGGAGAGTGACAGATTTGACTTGCTTCCCTAAAAGTGCAGTGCCAAGTGGCTTATGTTTTACAAGGCTTTAATTATCGTCGCTAAGATGTGATATCATGTATAAAATTATTTAAACTACTGGAATTGCGAAAAACTGTTTGGGGTGTTGCGCTGATTAATCGTTGTGAAATATCTGGAACCCCTTCTTCACACCCACCCCAACAACATTCCCAAACATATATCAAACTCTGCGCTTTATGAACAATCCTGTAAATTATGCTTACAAAATATAGTAAATATGAAAGCGTTTTGTGCTAAGAATGCTTTTAATGTCTTCCATTACCAACAGAGCGAAAAGATGAGAAGCCTCTGGTACCCCTCCCCCTCCCCCCACACACACGAAGACATGGCTTCATTCAAGTATTTTTTAAAATCATTCTTACAAAAGGTGTATTTTAATCACAGAAACACTGGGGCCAGTCAAACGACAAACCTTCATTTATTCCCATGTGGTCCGATTCATTTTCAATTCATTATTTCAACAGAAAACAGGGAATGTTCAGTGTCTGCCAAAGTTCCTGCCCTCCAAGCGCTCTTTCACAAGACTTGGAGCAACAACCTTCTCTTTTTGTTAAATAACAGAAAAGTTAATTTAACTTAATTATTTATTGTGACCGAACAAACCATTTTAAATTTCTATGAAATGATTTTAGTGTACAATATTCACACTGTGGTTGATAATTCAGACATATGACATTAGTAGAAAATAAAGAGAAGTTTTCTTTTGTTACGTTTAATAAAAAAAACACAAGAAACAAGTAGAAAATAAAAAGAAGATTCCTTTTGTTACGTTAATAAAAAAAACCACAAAAAAAGCAAAACGCGAATGTGTTTTCACAGACAGTTTCCAGTTTTTATTCTTCCCGGGAAAAACATTAGCAAGTTTTAGCTTGTAGACTTTTATATTAATGGATAGGATAATGTATGTATTATATGTCACGATGCGCTCGCTTCTGATACAATGAACAGAAAAATGGTTACAGAACATCAAAAGATGGTGAAAGCGGCGTTTTCTTATTTTTAAATGGGTTTAAACAGGGAATTATAGTTAAACTATTATCCAGACTCATTAGGAAAAATTACAAAAGGCCAGTTTCTGTAATTTATAGCACCCCACAGGAAAAGGTCTAAAGTTTGTAAAGCGATGCGCCCACAGATGAAACAAATTCGCAAACAATTCGGAATTTCAATTTATGAAATTCCAATATCCTAAGCGTCAAATTTCTGATAGCTTCAGGAAATTAAAGGGAGCTAACGTTCCCGTAAATCTCTTCCAATGACGAAAATTGAGAGCCATGAGACCTCACGCAGTTTATTATTTATATGTTGTAATTATCTGCAAGAGGATCATTTAGCGCGCATGCGCTCGTAATATTTGGAACGATTTCTGACAGCTTTAGGAAATTAAAGGGAGCTAACTTTCCCGTAAGTCTCTTCTAATGACGACATTTGTCAACCATGAGTGACTTCACGCAATTTATTATTTATATTTAGTAATTATCTGATCAGTTTTTTAATTTCCAAAATTGCATTACCGATCCTTCCCTTACTGGAATATGTTGGAGGCGTCCCAAGCATATTTCACTTATGCCCTCCAAAGAATAGCATACACGAAAAACAATTTGTCAAGAAGACAATTAGGATTTCATTATATATTTTGATTGACTGAGGCCAGCTTTACACTCAAATACCGCCATTCCAATTTTTAAATCTTTAAAGCACTGATAATTAACACCGTACTCAAACCACGCTGTGGCCGGTTTGAGACAATCGTAGGAAGGAAAAATATAAAAAAAAAATTATGGGTTAACTAGTAGAGTGCCTAAAGCCCTGAAGACTATATTACACTGGAGTACAGGTGTCACTTCTTAATGGTTCCATGCCCCGTGAATGTGCTTTATATCATCTTAAAAGTGGAAATATAATCTATAGATATGCATTGTTACTGTAGGCACAAGGTATATGAATATCTTATAAATCAACCTGTTGAATTTGAGTCTCGAAGAGTCAAGTTTAAAATAATAAAAGCAATTTTAAAATTGACTAAAACGATTGATTACTTTCAGAAATGAGATAATCTTATGCGGCCTCGTATGATAAAAAAGATGTCTGAGAGATCCTACAGTGAAATACTGCCCTCTGACATGATTAAAATCAGTACAATGTAAACGAATGTGTTCCAGAGACATTACCTGCTGGCAAGGAACACGCTCTGGTCGCAGAGTTCCCTCCAATAAAAAGGACAGTGTAAATCTTGTATGGCCAATATGGCATCGTGTCAAACTGCATGATATTTTCTACAAAGGTTACTAGGCGGGTAGTGATCGAAAATATTTGGTTAGAAGAAATTGAGCTTGTTATTTGTCGCCCCATCCCAATCCGCCTATCAAACAGGTTTGATGTAATTAGTGATATGTGGTTTGCAATCACTGAAAGGAATGTTAAATCAGTGGGAGACTTGCTTAAAGCCTGTTTTGCTGCACTCCCTACTCCTGTGTAACCGGAGATACCTACATGTCCAGGTAACCTGAAAAACACCATATGATATCGGTCAGACATGAGAGTATTCAACTTCTCAAGAAGTTCCAAAAGGAGAGGGTTCTTCAACTTGGGGTTGGGTAAAGCAAGGAAAGAGAGTCGGAAAATATGATCGACTTCCTTTCCTCCTGTATATTCTTGACATGTTCAAGCGCAAATTGTAGAAATTTAACTTCAGCTGTAAAAATAGAACTTTCGTCTGGTATTCTGATTGGGGTGATCTGATCAGCAGCAACGACGGATAATGATACTTTGTCACCATCTTTTGATCCATCGTATAAATCCTCTTATATGCTCTGTACTTAGACTTAATTTCAGCATATTTCTGCTTAAACTGCAGAGAATTTATTTCAGACTTCTTGGCAGAAGCTAGGTCCAAAAGAACTGTTGTCTTTTTAAGATTCCATGAAGGAATATGTGGTTCACGGTTTTCTTTATCGTATCGGGTTCAATTTTGACGAACTGCATATGAGGTTTAATTTTAATTCCAACTGGAGGGATATGGTTCTTGTGACGGTTAAAAAATGCGGTATTTTGAGGCTCTGAGACACAGTTATAAGCAGGATTTACTGGATTAGAAAGAAGTGCTGAAACATATTGGCTTGAATGTTTAGTTCTGCTCTTCTCAAGAGAAGGCTCCTCCGCTGCAACAAGCATTGAATCTATTGGTGATGTTCTGAACGCACCCAAGCTAATTCTAAGGTGTGACTTTCTCGCAGAACTGTAAACCACAGAACCGTAATCTAATTTGGATCTAATAAGTGATCTATACAGATAGAGTAATGTTTATTGGTCAGCACCCCAATCAGTGCTGCCAAGTACCTTAAGAAGGTTCAGCTCTCTTTTAGATTTTATCCTTAGTTGCTTTATGTGAGAAGTGAAATTCAGTTTGTTGTCGAATAACAAACCAAAGAATTTTACCTCCTTGACAACTTTAATAATATTATCATCGATTTTTAATTCCAGTTCGAGGTGATGTTTCCGGAGCTTACAATAATGTACACAATTTGTTTTCGTCTTTGAAAACTTAAAACCATTTTCTGTGGCTCATTTTTTAATTTTATTTAAGCACAGATGAAGATTGCGCTCTATAGCATTCATGCGTTGGCTACTATAGCAGATTAAAAAGTCATCAACATGAAATGAAGAATCTACTGTATTCTCAATTGCGTCGATGATGCTATTAATTTCAACCGCAAAAAGGGTAACTGATAAAATTCTACCCTGAGAAACCCTCAATTCTTGCTCGTGAGGATCAGATAACGTTGACTCAACACGGACTTGAAATTGTCGGTCATTTAAAAACAGTTCTATAAAAAGAGGCATACGCCCTCTCAACCCCATGCTAAAAATATCTTTTAAAATACCATACATCCACGTTGTATCCTATGCCTTCTCCAGATCAAAGAAGTGGCAACCACATGTTCTTTTGTGGCGAATGCATTTCGTATAAACCTTTCAAGTCTAACCAAATGATCCCCAGTACTCCTCTGGCTCATGAAACCACACTGAACATTATCAATTAGATTGTTCGATTCCAGAAACCAGACATGTCGATCATTGATCATCCTTTCCGTGGTTTTACACAAACAGCTTGTTAAGGCAACAGACCTGTAATTAGTTGGGTTGCTGTGATCTTTATCAGGCTTTGGAATGGGAATTATTTTTGATTTAGGCCAGGAAGATGTAAACTGGCCTGTCACCCATACTCCATTGAAAATTGATAATAAATGTTCGAGAGATGATTGTGGCAGATGCTTTAAAATTTGACATTGTATTTCATCGGGTCTAGTGGCAGTATCCTTTGCTCTAGGAAAATAGTTACTTTACTCTTCCATAGAGAAGGGTTCATGGTAATCTTCTAAATTATTGGAGGTAAATTTGATCTTTTGTTTTTCTTGTAGTTTTTAAAATTTTAATGAATTCTGGATTACAATTTTCAGATGACGAATGCTTAAATAATGGGTAGGGCAATCTGTTTGAAATTTCGTTTTTGATGTAATGAATGTGTTGTTATCTTGCAGGTGTTGTGCAGTTGATTATTTTTCTTTTCCAATAAGTTTTATAATCATTTTCCAAATTTCAGTGATGGGGTGTTTTGGTTAAGCTTAGAACCTTTCTTTTTTTTTTGTTTTATAAGTCAGCTTGTTTTCGCCCGATTTATACGTAGTTTGCCCAAATTTTGTGTGATTGGTGACTTATTAAAAAGTCCCGTTCAATTTTCTTGCGATCCTTTATATCCTGTTTGCACAAGTATCAAACAATGGTTTAGTGAAATGTTTAGGATTTGCCGAGGTATTAGGAATGACTGTGTTTGTAATGTAAAGCAACTCTATGGTGAAATGTTCTATTTGGTCAGGACTTTCCTTAAACTTTTCTCGTGTGAGGCCTGCAGATCAAAGAGATGAGAAGGTGTCCCCGTCAGCCTTTTTAAAGTTCCACTGGGGACCCTCTCATCGTCAACCGGAACCACACTCTCCAACACAATTGGAAAGTGATCACTCCCGCACAAATCATCTTCCACCTTCCAAGAAAAACTGAAGAAGAAAGAAGAAAATCAATTTATGTACGAAGTACGAACCGGATGTGGGGTGCAGATAAGTGTCTGACCCATCATTGAACAAACACAAGTCATGTTTTGTGATGCATTCTTCCACAGTTTTGCCTTTTAAGACTTCTTTTTTGCAGGAATCCCCTCAAAGAGGATTATGGGTATTAAATTCACACAGCAGAATGTATGGAGTGGGAAGCTGTTTTATTAGTAGTTCAAGATCAACCAGCTTTAGTGGTTTATTTGTCGAGACATAAACCGAACATAACGTGACCGTCTTGCCTAAAGTTAGGCGTATCGTTACAGCCTGTAAGCTGGAATGCAAAGATACAGAACTCTGAATAATATCGTTTCTAACCAAAACAGACGTTCACGAACATGAAGATCATTTTCATCTGCCCAGGCATTATATGAAGTGTTATGTTTAAAAGCTGAATGATCTTGAGTCTCGGGATCAAGAGTAATACGAAGTATAATGCTAGAAGGAAGACAGAATGACCATCAGTGTCAGTTTTCTTAAGGGGTATTTCCTGCAAGCAAAATGCAGCAGGTTTCTATGTTTGAATTAAAAGGCCCAGTTCCTTGAAGTTTGTTCTAAAGCCTCGACATTTCCACTGTATTATATTAGATTTGGTTGTACTAACCATTTTTGGATTGTGATTTAGTTGTTGGACGATTGGGCGGAATTGCCTCCGTGTTTCTTCTTGATGATGTTGTACGCGGGAACCTGCCCTGAGATTTCAGGCGATGTTTACTCGAGAACGTGTCATCGATTCCCTCAAACATGTTGCTTGCCACAAAAGTTTGAAGTCGCTTAGGTAACCAGTATGATTCTAGTCTCTGTTTGTTGTATTTATTTTTCTCTGATCTCTCTCTCTCTCTCTCTCTTGCTGCCGCCTCTGACTCTGACTCAGATTTGGCTGTTGTGCCTTGTGTTTTTGATCTGGTTTTGGTTTGGGGTTTGGGGTTTTCTTCTTTGTTGCGGGTTATTTGTTCTCTTTGTTGTCTGATTTTTGGTATTTCCTCTGTTGTCGTTACAGCTGTTAAGAGTGTTTGCGTTGACTTTGTTTCGGTCTGTTTTATTGTAAAGGCCTTCACTTAGGAAGGAATTGTTGCACTGAACCCAATGTATTGGGTCAGGCATTCCATTGACTGGGATAGTGCTTTTTGTGACAATTTTGTTGCATATGATTGTGATATTGTACACATACCAGGCAATGAGGCTACTATGTTTCTGGTCTTTTTGCAACTGATTTGCTTTTAGCGCTTGACTTTGTGAATTTCCTTTTCTTTTTTCCAAATCCTCAGATGAAGCTACGTGATTGCAGTGGCAACATATGATGGTATTCCTGCAGGGGTCCTGATGTTCGTCACCGCATTTAAAATGTATGTTTTTCACTCTACAACCTAGGGGATTTGACCACCCCCTACTAGGCGGGTCCTCAGGAGGCGGATAGAGAACGGACTGCTCAATTGGGCAGGTTTGCTGGTTTTTAATCCTTGCAGTTGAGAACAGACTGGGTCCCGGTTAGGACAAATCTCCTTGATGGAGATCAGGTCGTAAACACTGCTTTGGCCCTAATCTCCATCATGAAGGTACCTGTTCAATACACTGTTTTGGCTCCAACTTCGGGAGTAGAAGGATGGTCGGATGGTCCGTTCTGGCCAATTGGCCAATCGGGAGCCCCCACCCCAAAAAGTACTGGGTGTCACGTCGGGGGGCATTTGGTGGTCATTCAATCGGTCATTTCTTTTAATCACATACCATAATTGCCATTGTGTACTGTTTTTAAATACTTTATATTTTAAAAACTACTTAGTTTTGTTGCACTGTCTGTTTCGGTTATACGTGGCAACCTTTTATTACAGTGTTTTATACAGTGATTGATTGAATGGCCGTCATCTGAAGACCTGGCACTTCTTCACACGGGTCAATCAGTCAGTGGTATGCCTCGGCATCAATACTGACTGAGTATACTGCCTCATACCAGGTATGTGGGAATACCGGCAACCCGGTGGGTTCATTGCATGGCAGTCACTCTACCCCTTGTTGGACTCCGCGGTGGGTGGGAGTCGGGGCAGTGAACGTTTAAAATATTAAACATGGCTACCCAACAACCAAAAATCGAACGACCGTTTTTAGATACTGGGCTTCGAGATTCAGACTCTGATGAAGAACTTATTAAATCACTTATTCCACCTGAAGACAACCTTCCAAAATTCATTCTACTGCATTCAACTGATGAAAATAAAAAGTAATCTAAACCCCTTTGCTCTTGAAAAGCCCATCAAAGGTATAGCAGGAACTGTAAAGGATATAAAGAAACTACGCTCTGGAGATTTATTAATCCAAAACATTTAATCTATTACATACTACAAAATTAATTGACATTAGTATTAAAGCAAGTTATCATAAAACTTTAAACAGTAGCAAGGGAGTTATAAGAACTCCTGAACTAGCTGACATGGAAGAAAATGAAATTACATGTGAATTAAAACCTCATGGAATCACCTCTGTAAAACGAATTGAAATCAACAAACAAGGAAACAAAATTAAAACTAACGCATACATCTGCACCTTTGATGGTACAAGACCTCCCAAGTCAATTAAGATTGGTTACTTGAACGTTAGAGTGGATTTGTACATCCCAAATCCACTGCGATGTTTCAAGTGCCAGAAGTTTGGACATGGCCATTATTCTCGTCGTGGCAAGAAAATCTGCTTTAAATGTGGTCTCAACCATGAAGATCCTTGTAATACTACAGACTATAAATGTGTCAACAGTTACTGTCAGGGCAATCACATGTCATCATCTAAGGATTGCCCTGTATGGAAAAAAGAAAAACTAATACAAAAAGTAAAATGTGAAAAGCAGCTTAGTTTTAAGGAGGCCCGGGAATTCGTTATATCAATGCCGGGGATGAAGTTACCACCATCATCGTATGCGAACGCTTTTAAACATTCTACTACAACAACAAAATCAGTGCAATGTCAAACAGATCTCACATGGCTTAATAATACAGAACCCAAATCTATAAATCCATTTAGCATTATACAAACAACAAATACGAATAGCTCATCTACTCAAACTAAAACAACAGAAAATAACAACAAGGGCAAAAAGGTTAGTCAAACGTCAAGTGACCATCCACAATCTAGTCAACGTCAGAGTCAGAATCAAAGTCAAAAAAGTAGAAAAGAAAAAAAGAAAACTCTTTCAGATCGAGTTCCCAAATTTTCTAGAGATATTGTCACTAGAAATATATTTGAGGCTTTCGAGGAAATGTCTGTGGACGAATGTCTCACGGAAACATTTTCAAATAATCCCCTTCTATCATTGCAGGGAAGGTCCCCACGCCAAATTTCACCAAAAAGAATGACGGGGGCAATTTCACCCATACGACCACCTTCAAACTCACCAACCAAATATGCATAGTGCACTCAAACATAACATAATACAGTGGAATTGTCGAGGTTTTAGAGCCAATTTTAATGAACTGGGTCTTCTAAGCCAAACATATCAAACTGCAGCTTTTTGCCTGCAGGAAACTCTTTTAAAGAAACCTGAAACTCTCGACCATTCAGCTTTTAAGCATTATATATCGTATAATGCCTGGACAGATGAAACTGATCTTCATATTCGTGAAACATCCGTCTTGGTTAGAAACGACGTTATTCACAGTTCTGTATCTTTGCAATCAAATTTACAGGCGGTAGCGGTACGCCTAACCTTAGACAAGACAATCACATTATGTTCTATTTACGTTTCACCAAGTAAAACGCTACAACTGAATGATCTTGAGTTACCAGTCCAACAACTTCCAACTCCATATATTTTGTTGGGTGATTTTAACGCGCATGGCCCTATTTGGGGTAATTCCTGCAGTCAGGAAGATGCAAAAGGTAAAACTGTAAAAGCGTTCATTACAAATATGATCTGTGTTCGTTTAATGATGGTTCAGACACTTATCTGCACCCCGCATCTGGTTCGTATACATCAATTGATCTTACAATTGCATGCCCTTCTGTCTTCCTAGATTATTCGTTGAAGGTAGAAGATGACAGTGCGGGAGTGACCACTTTCCGGTTGTGCTGGAGAGTGTAGTTCCGGAGGTCGATGAGAGGGTGCCCCAGTGGAACTTTAAAAAGGCTGACTGGGACACTTTCTTATTGCTTTGTTCTGAACGCCTCACACTGGAGAAATTTCAGGATAGTGCTGACCAAATAGAACATTTTACAAACGAGCTGCTTGACATTGCAAACACAGTAATCCCTAAAACTTCGGAAAATCCAAAACGTTTCACCAAACCATGGTTTGATAATGAATGTAAAAAGGCTATAAAGGATAGTAAGAAAGCTGAAAGGGAATTTAACAAGTCACCAACCACATAAAATTTAGACAAACTTCGTATAAATCGGACAAAAACAAGACGACTTATAAAGCAAAAAAAGAAAGCTTCTTGGGAATCTTACGTTTCTGAGATTAACCAAAACACCCCATCACTAAAATTTGGAAAATGATTAAAGATTAAAGGAAAAGAAACAAAATCAACTGTACAACACCTGAACGAAAACAACACCTAAATTACATATAAAACACAAATTTCAAACACTTTGGCATTCAAATTTTCGAAACATTCGTCGTCTGAAAATTGAAATCCAGAATTTATCAAAATTAAAAAACAGCAAGAAAAACAAAAGATTAAATTTACCTCCAACAATCTAGAGGATTACATTGAACCTTTCTCTATGGAAGAGTTAAATAACTGTTTACATAGAGCAAAAGATACTGCCACTGGTCCCCGATGACATTCACTATCAAATTTTAAAGCATCTGCCTCAATCTCCACTAGAGCTTTTATTATCAGTTTTTATTGGCATTTGGGTGACTGGCCCGTTTCCACCATCCTGGCGTAAAGCAATAATAATTCCTATCCCTTAGCCTGATAAAGATCAAAGCAACCCAAGAAATTACAGGCCTATTGCCTTAACCAGTTGTCTGGGTAAAACCATGGAGAGGATGATCAATGATCCACTTGTCTGGTTTCTGGAGTCGAGCAAACTGCTTGCGGATATTCAGTGTGGTTTCAGAGGCCAGAGGAGTACTGTGGATCATTTGGTCAGACTTGAAACGGTTATTAGAAATGCCTTCGCCAGTAAAGAACATGTTGTCGCCATATTCTTTGATCTGGAGAAGGCATATGATACAACGTGGACGTATGGGATTTTAAAAGATTGTATTAACATGGGGTTGAGAGGGCGTATGCCCCTTTTTATTGAAGACTTTTTAAAGGACCGCCAGTTTCGGGTTCGTGTTGGATCAACGTTATCTGATCCGCACGAACAGGAATTGGGTGTTCCTCAGGGCAGTATCTTATCGGTTATCTTTTTTCGGTGATAATTAATAGCATCATCGAAGCAATTGAGAATATGGTAGATTTTTCGCTGTATGTAGATGATTTTTTAATCTGCTACAGCAGCAAGAAAATGAATGCTATAGAGCGCAAACTACAGATGTGCTTAAAAGGAATTCAAAAATGGGCCACAGAAAACGGTTTTAAATTTTCAAAGATGAAAACAAATTGTTTTCATTTCTGTAAGCTTCGGAAACATCACCTCGATCCGGAGTTGAAGATTGATGGTAGTCCTATTAAAGTTGTTAAGGAAGTGAAAATCTTAGGTTTGTTGTTTGACAACAAGCTGAATTTCACTTCCCACATAAAACAACTAACGGTAAAATGTAAAAGGGCACTGAAGCTCTTGAAGGTAGTTGGTAGCACTGATTGGGGTGCTGACCAAAAAAACATTGATCCTTCTGTACAGATCACTTGTCGGATCAAAATTAGACTATGGCTGTGTGGTTTACGGTTCTGCAAGAAAGCCATATCTCAAACCTCTTAATGCCATTCATAATAGTGGCATAAAAATCATCCTTGGTGCTTTTAGAACATCACCTGTAGATTCTCTGCTTGTTGAGGTTGAGGAGCCTTCTCTTGAGAAGCGCAGAATTAAACTTTCACTCCAATATGTTTCAAAACTTCTTTCTAATCCGTCCAACCCTGCATACAATTGTGTCTCAGAACAGTCATCAGAAACATATCCCTCCATTGGGAATCAGAATTAAACCTCATATGGAGTCCCCCAAAATTGAGCCAGTTTCAATAAAAGAGATCCGTGAACCACAAACTCCCCCTTGGCATCTTAAAAAGCCCACAGTTATTTTGGACCTGGCATCTACAAAAAAGTCTGAAACAAATTCTCTGCAGTTTTAAGCAGAAATATGCTGAAATTAAGTCAAAGTATAGTGCTTCTGCAAGGATCTATACAGATGGATCAAACGATGGTGACAAAGTATCATCAGCTATTGTCACTGATGATCATGTCACTTCAGCCAGAATACCGAATCAAAGTTCTATTTTTACAGCTGAAGTTAAAGCTTTACATCTCGCACTTGAACATATCGAGAATGTGCAGGTAAAGAAGTCGATTATTTTTTCTGACTCTCTTTCCTCTTTGCTTGCTTTGGTCAACCCCAGGTTGAAGAACCCTCTCATTTTGGAGCTTCTTGAGAAGTTAACTCTTATGTCTGACCAATATGTTGTCGTGTTTTTCTGGCTACCTGGACATGTAGGTATCGCTGGTATCACCAGAGCAGACAGTGCAGCAAACTGGCTTTAACAAAGCCTCTCACTGATTTTAAGATCCCGTTCAGTGATTTTAAGCCTCATATTAGTAGTTACATCAAATCTATGTGGCAGGCGGATTGGGATGGGGCAACTAATAACAAGCTCCATCGCTTCCGACCACCTATTTCTGATCACTACCCAACCAGTAACCTTGGTAGAATAGGTTATGTTATTGTGACACGATGCCATATTGGTCATACAAGACTGACACATTCCTTTCTGTTAGAGGGTAATTTGCGACCAGAGTGTGTTCCGTGTCAGCAGGTGTTGTCAGTGGAACACATTTTTTTTTTACACTGCACTAATTTTAATCTTGTTAGAGGGCAGTACTTCACAGCTGGATCCCTCGGAGATCTATTTTATAATACGAGCCCACACAAAATTGTGTCATTTCTGAAAGTAATCAACCTTTTAACAAAATTTTAAAAATTGTTTTTACTCTTTTAATCTCTACTCATCAAGTCTCAATTCCTCAGGTTGATTTATAATGTATTCACGTATCTCATTACTCATTGTTATTCTAATCATTTTTATCTTTGACATGTCTTTTGTGGTTATTTTTATTTTTATTCAATTTTTACTTCATTATTGATAATGACTTTTCTTTATATATCACTGTTTTCTCGCCACGATATAGCCCTTGCTGCTGATGTGGCGTTAAGCACCAATAAATAAATAATAAATGTCCTCTGCAATAATTTTGGATGTGGCCATCTTTTTGACATTTGATGCATCGAAGTGGATTTGGGATTTACAAATCCACTTTGATGTTCATGTAACCAACTTTAATAGATTTTGGTGGCTGCACTGTATTGGAAGTTAAAATATAAGTATTAGTTGATATTAGTTTTCCGTCTCTTTTTATTTCAATTCTTTTAACATGATTCACTTCCTGCAGTTGTAATTCATTTTGCATTTCAGTCTCTGGAGCGCCAGACAGCTCCCGCGTTCTTACAAGCCTTTGCTTGTGTTGACAGTTTTGTGAGCAAAGGCGTTAACTTCCAAACTGACAAGTCTTCCCATTTTTAATAAATTGAGGGCCTGCATTTCCCTTCGGCATTCAATTAAAATTACACCAGATCTTAACTTTTTAACATTTTGCACATCACCAGCGATTCCCTTAATGTTTTTTAGGGCAAACGGGTTTATATCCGTTGTCTTTTTACCCTCTTCAGCAGCATAAATTATTATAAACTTTGGCCAATGATTTAATCTTTGTGAGCGTCCATAATCCGAGTCAGAATCAGAATTATTCAATTCAAGTTCATATCCGCGCTTTTGTTTTTATTTTTTGGAGTATTTTGCCATTTTTGAATTGTTTTAGATTCTTCGCCAAATGATTTCCACCCTTACTCTGTACCCAACCTTGTGGGTTATGTCGCGGTATATCCAGTGAACGGCACCAGAAGTACATATCGCGTTTACTCAAACAGGGTTGATGCAATTGCATATCCGCTGGCCGATTGACTCGAAGAGTTTGAGGAAGTCACAGGTCGTGGCGGTCAATCAACCAACCATTTCCAAATAAAAGCTACTACTGACAACTGAAGCAGACAGTGCAACAAAACGGAAGATGTTAAAAGAGTATTAAAATCATTAAAATTCAGTATAAAGTAGCTATGTTAAAATTGAACTAAAAGAAACAATTGATTGAATGACCAACCCAATGCCCCCCCCCCCCCCCCCCCCCCGACGTAACACCCATTTGTTTTGGGGGCTCCTGATTGGCCAAAACGGGCCGTCAGACGTCTACTCCCGAAGTTGAGGCCAAAGCAGTGTTTTGGACATAATTTGAAAAATGGAGACCAGAGCCAAAGCAGTGTTTACGGCCTGATCTCCATCTTGGAGATTTGCCCTAACCGGGGCCACTCCGTCCTCAACTGACAGGATTTCTCCCCCCCCCCCCGGGCCTTCGGAACACACATCAGGAGAGAACAAGGTGCCTGCGAGATGTTAATACCAAGATTGACCATTTTGGTCCGGGGTTGCGAATTTGTATATTCCACAGCAAACCAGCTCAATTGAGCAAACATGCTAATTTAAAACTAGTAAACCTGTCCATTTGAGTAGGCCGTCTTCTATCCGCCACCTGATGACCGCCTAATAAGGGATGGATGATCAAACCCCTCTTAAGACCAGTTAAATAATCGACTATTAACTTGACACGTCTTATAACAAATCACTTATTTCTTAGCCGCTCGGGTGGACTAACATAGTAGAAAAAGTATCCAATAAATAAGATCTGATTCCCTATATATCTTAAAGCTTTTGTCATCCTAAGATTTATTTGTTTATTGGTATTTAAGGTCACTCCCATCATCTATGATTATATCATGACCGCAATAGAGGTATAAAATATGGTATACGCAATTATTTGTTCCTGTACTGCCCATTTTGAAAGACTTGCACCCAAGGCGTTAGTGATCGGGTCCTATTTCGCCAGTACAATTGTACTTGTTTGCCTTGGTAAACAAGCACTACTCTGCACACATGGATTCTCACCGGACCCCTAAGATAGAGCCTTTGGTGTTTCAAGGGTAGGAGGGGAAGGGGAATTGGACTCTCTTAGACTCGATGCTCCGAGCTATACACATATTAGAAAATCGCAGAGCAATGACTGTTGCATTTTTCGGGGATCTCGATCTCAGACGCAATGGACCTACACTGCAGATAACACCCATTACCAAAACGCGGCAGAAAATACAGTTTTGTTTAATGAATTTTAATGACGTATTGCTCTAAACACATTGTCTGCGGGGTTCCGTTTACCTAGGGGTCTGTTAGTCTTGGTTATATCAGCCCATATTTGCGATTTCTACTGTTAGAAACACAAGAGGAGTTTATTTTCTTGTACGTTATCGTTGCCGTTCTGCTATAGGATGACTTTTCTGCTTATGATGAAAGGTGATACCCTAGTTCGTGCTGTTGTCCAGCACAGAGCTGAAGGGTCACCACATGCGGGCACTATATGTTTTTTTTATTTTTAGCACGGTCACTATATGCATTTTCTGGTTATAAAATGTACAAAGCAACGATTTACCCAAAATGGTGACAGAAAATCCCGGCCACCAATTAGACAATTCGATTTACATAAAAAATATACTCTTCGTTTTTTTAATGTCGACAGAATAGTCGCAAAGTTTTCCGAGGTGATTCGTTCCGATACGAGACATTCTCCGGTGCTTCGTTGGCATGTACACGTTTGTGGAAGTACTATTTGGCTTATTGCTTTGTTGACATTCTTTCGTAAGTCCGGTTTTGTATCTTCTGGTTTTCCTACAATTAGTATTGTGGTCAAAGTTTTGAAATTAGCAGAGGAAAATGGCAACATCTTCTAGATTTGGAATGATGAGGAGAAGACAATTTATTTAGCAAAAAAAACGAAAGAATCTACCCAGTTTGCCCTCCGTACACTTCAGAGTTTCTGTACTGAGGAACACATTGAATGTAACCTGGACGTTATGAGTGCCAGTGACATTGATAAGCGTTTGGTGAATTTTTTTGTGAACATTCGGACAAACAAAACGGTGATTATTACACAAAATGAAGTCTGATTGTGATAAAGCAAGGCATATCAAGGTATCTAAAAGACCATAGAAAATTTGATATTTTATTAATGGCAGAATTTGCTGACACTCTGAAAGCCTACAAATCAATGATTAAAATATGTTGAGCAGTTGGTAATTGCCATATAGTTCACAAAGAGGCAATTTCTATAACTGACATGAAGAAACTTTACATGAACACTTTATTTGACCATTCGATACCAGCAGGATTAGTTAATAAAACATTTTTCGAAATAGTCTTCTATTTCTGTCGAAGGGGACGAGAAAGCTTAAGGGAACTGAAGCCAAGCGATTTTGAAATAAAAAGTGATTCAGAAGGAAAACGCTATGTCGCAAAAGTAACATCAGAAAAACTTAAGAATTATGAGGGTGATATCGCGACAAACGAAGGCCAGACGGGCGCATGTATGAAACAAAACAACTGGGATGCCCAGCTGCTTCATTTGAAAAGTATTTACAAAAGAGGAATCCGAAATGCAAAGCTCTATGACAACATCCACGTGATTCATTTACTGATGATGACCATATTTGGTACAGAAAATGAGCCAATGGGCAAAAATACTTAGGTGAAATGATGCCCATGTTCTCCAAAAAGGCAGGCCTTGGTAAAATTTATACGAATCATTGCATCCTAGCGGCTGCAATAATAGTTCTCAGTTGTGAAGCTTTCGAAGTTAGGCACATTGCAACAGTTTCTTAACATGAAAACCCACAATCAATAATAAGTTACTGTTCAGACTCCACCGAAGCACAGAAAACAGATATGTTGGATGCTATATCATCATGCATTAATAAATCAACAGCATCAGCCACTAAAAACTTAGCAGATACTGTAACATTACTAATGCAGAAAATATTTGGGATACTGGGGAAATTACAGATGAAGTGTTATTGCAAACTATTGAAGTTACTGATCTGATTCCGTGAAAGGAGGCAACACCACCTCCCAAGCCACATACAATTTCATTAATTGTGTTGTGCATATTCATAACACGGTCCCTGGCAGAGGCGAGGAATAGTATCATTGTGTCGAATAATTATCAATATCCACACACTATTCTCATTTCTCCCTTATTGTTCAAAATAAAAAATATCATTACATGTTTACAAACTGGATTGTAGATTATTTGGTTAATTTGCATTTTCGGGTTGTTCGATATATTATAAGGATCAGTGCATGGCTTGTCGTTGATTACGCCCATATGGTGCCCACGAGGTGGTGTAGTTTCCTCTGCGTCGAGTCGGGTACTACACCTCCTCACTGGGCACTATATGGGCGTAGTCATCTCCAAGCCATGCACTATTCCTTAAGTAATAACTACGGTTGAGTGTCACACAAGATTCCCTGTTGTAATCCAAATTGTATGAAATGCTTTAACTTTTTGGGACATGAAGGTTCACTAAACTACATTTTCTGTTGGGGGGCAGTTGTTTTTGTTTCATTGTTTTACACCAGTGGCATCGGGTGTCTTTGTTTATATAATCTTTCCGAAATTATTTTGGACTATTTTCATCTTCAATTAACATGTAATGGTCAGACAGACTAGAAAGGATAGATGCCAGCCCATTCCTATATATCCACTAAACATAATTGCACAATGAAGCAGACCGATTAAATCACAATTTCAAGTAGTTTCAAGTTGATATTTGGAAATAATGGCCATGTATTTCAATTTGTCTGATGCAAATTTGCCAACGACTTCTCTATAACCATGTGAAAAGCATTAGCATTAGCGATGGGTACCAACAGCGAATTTATATGGATTTCGACTTACCAACACCTCTAATATGATAGTTTATGTGATTAAATGGCCTGGCTGGCCATATAACTGATAGAAGGTTAAATAAGCACAAAACTTAGTGATTTTATGCTGTACTGATATACGTCATACCTTACGTTAAAACATTCCAAGGTGTTCTAATCAGCACAATACAGGTTTTCAAATGCAGGATAGCAGGAAACCACAGTAGAGTATAATTGACCATTCGATCCAACTAAAACCCCAGCTTTGACCTAGGTAATTTCTCGCGATTTACCAGCTTAGTTTCTCGAGATACGAGCCCACTTTAGACTGGTCGCTAAGTGGTCTCGTATACCAGGAGACGACACGCGACATTTTCGAGTCGTACATCGGATGGGAAATCGAATCGACGACAGAGATACTAGGATGATTTATTCCGTCTTGGAGATCGAGCAAAAATAAAAATCGTAGAAAAGCTTAGAAAATTCCGCAATGGCCCAATTCGAGCCCAGTACGAGAATTCATTGCATTTGTTTCACAAGATGACAGTGAAGATACCACAAACCAGAGACGGAAAATCCGAAATTGGTGACAAAACCAAGCCATTTCTTTTACTCGGCATTTTAAGTGTTCCCTAGATCGATTTCATCGATTTCGCCGAAATCTCTCGGATGTGAAATTACAAATCGAGATTCAAAAATGTGAAAACGTGTAATCTTTCGTCGGTAATTGCAAGTGGTCTAGCGACGGATTTCGTCGATTGGGTGGCGATCTCTCATATGTGAAAGATTTCCAATCGTCAAAATTGCAAACAACGTGTAATTTTCCGTCTATGTTTTGCAGTATTTTTACGGCTATCAAAGAAGATTCTGTAGAGATCTCTCGGATGAGAAACATTTTCCACTACCGTCCAAGTCGATTGATCGCAGTTCTATCTGTCTGTGAATAGGGAATATATATTATACGTTGAGTTTTTTTTCTATATATCATTAAATAGAAGGAAAATAAAATTTAAAATAAAAAAAAGTTAATAATTAAAAAGCATGTAATTTTTTTAAAGACTAAAGCTCGTAAGGAGAAAGCGGAAAATATGAAAAGAGATCTTTTGCGCTAGAAGTTTCTCAAGAGATGTCTTCTACAGAGCATGTGGCGAACTCGCGGATTTAAACATTCCTAGAGCGATGAGCGAAGTATATGTGGGTTGTATGTCAGAGGGATCGATCGAGGCGCACTCCTTTTACAACTTACACCCGAAACACAAAGACACCATAGTCCTGTGTTTTGCGTAGATGTTGGAAACGATCAACGAGACGAGGTGATAGAGTGGTGGAAGACAATGATCAAGTGTCGGGGCAACTGCAGGCTTTGGATTTCGAAATTGAACAGTTTTGGAAAATGCTGAGAAATCTCACGAACTACGATGGAGGAAGTATTTTGCATTTATTACTGGAAAGAGAACATCCGACTCCGATCTTGTGATGGAGAAACAAACATTTCCAAATTAAAATAGAAAAAAATGAACTATTCAAAATATGACAAATATCAAATATCATGGAAAATTAAAGAGAACACAAACAAAATCTTCCTAAGGCTATGAAAAAATATTTTACCGAGACCTCTCCTGAATGTGTATGCATAAATGAGTGTGATGATACTTATAATTGCAACAGACTTTTATTAGTTATCGAAACAGGAGAGACTGAAATGATTTTGTATCCAATTTGTGAGAAGATAAAGAGAAAATAAAATAAATAAAAAAAAATTAGAATTTTTTTTTTTAAAATCGATATTATAAACCTTTATTTACGAAAATGAAAAAAAATAAATTCAAAAATTCTTTATAATTTTTTGTTTGTTTTTTACATATTTTTGTCTGAGTAATATCTTTTATTTGTATGCAAACTGTCACTTTCCCCTCTTCACTTTTGTGTAGATGCTCGATGATCATGTCTACTTTTGTTAGCTTTTCCACATTTTTGAGAGCTTCTTCTTTGAATCGATCTACAAGACCTTTGTCGATTTTCGGATATATTTTCTTTTTGCTGTAGATTAGTGTACATTTCTTGAAATATTCTTTTCTTCCTTCGGGTGTTTGAGACACGAATGTTTCAATTCTGAAAATAAATTGTCTTGATCTTCGTTCAGTATTAAACCCATGCCATGAGTATCATATTTATATTCAAACTTTGTTACTTTGACATCTTTCAATTGGATTTGATCAGATTGCAAAAAAAAAGTTTTACTATTATTGCATGAAGTGGTTCTTTTCAGTTCCATTTTTTTCCATTCCTATTTTTTAGAATTAATTTTAAATATTCATTTTATTGTATTTTTTTATTTCCTGTATAAATTATGAAAAAAATTGGACGGATTTTAAATTTTATTTTTCTTTACGTTAAAAAATTTAACTTAGTGGAAAACAGAATTTTTTTCTCGCATATACATAAGAAATTTTGTCGTCAAGTCAAAAATTTTAAGTTAAAGGAAAACAATTTATTTCTCAGATATATATATATCTAGGAAATAAAAATAAAGTACCCAGATTAACATCGAAAGCATTCGAGCTGTGTTTGCCCTGAAGAGAATCAAGTTCATAGACTATTTATTCACTCGGTGTGTGGGGGGGGGGGTGTGAATCAAATGTGTGGAAAGATGAAAGAAAATGAAAAAACAATTTGATTCAATCGGTGACAGTGGAAATAAAAAAGAGAAAAAGAAGATCAAATAACGACTGTCATAAAAGCAGCGATGGCTGAACTTGAAAACATTATGACATAGAAGAAGTCTTAGCTAAAGTCATGGGCAAACAATCGTTGCCCACTCCAGTAGAACGAGAACAAGCCATCAAGGGATTTTTAAAACGTTTGATGTCAAGGATATGAAAACGTTTCATCCCCCCAACTTCTTGAACGTGACAAAACCTAGCTTGTGGATTTACCTCGTCGGATGCTAGGAGTGGGTATCAAAAGTAAAATGATATTGAAGTGTCGGATGCACTAGACCGATCTAAACACGGGTAATGTCAAGGAAAAAAATCTTATTTTCAATCTCGCACAAAAACCGTGACTGATAGTTCTTCAATGTCTGACATCTTTGATAGCATGAAAGAAAAATAGTACAATTTCTGGCGCAGTATCAAAACGAAGGTAACAATTGGAGATTCGGAGATGTATCTATCTACAGATTTATATCGATAAGTATGGTCCATTGCGGACGTCTTCGTATATAAAAGTGCTTTATTTCATAGGAAAGAAAGAAGCTCTGATAAACGTGATAAATAAAGATGACAGACAATGTTTCAAATGGGCAGTCACAACTGCCTTATATCTGGTAGAAAAGCATCCGCTGAGAGTATTGAAGTACACAGAGACTTCTCAGAATTAGGTTGGTCAGGAATGAAATTTCCAACTGGACTGTGTGACATTGATCATTTCTAAAATCAAACTCACACGATCGCAGCCAACGTTTTGGGTTACGACGATTCGAAAAAAAATAATGGATAAAGTCTCAGAACAATAGCGAGAAAAACATCAAATTATTATTAATTTCAGAAGACAACAATTAGCATTACTGTTGGATCAAGCACATGAGTCGATTATTGGCAACACAGACTTGCAGACACCGTGGCGAGAAATTTTTCTGTTTCAACTCTCCGAATTCCTTGCATAACAAAGAATCGCTGGAAGGTCACGAGGAGTATTGCAACTCAAGTCAATGCGTTGCCATCGATATGCTCAAACCTGACGCTTACATTACATTTGTACATCACAACAAAAGACTGAGAGTTCCTTTTGTGGTGTATGCCGATTTCGAATGTTTAAGGGTGAAGATGAGTTCGTGTCAGCCCGACGATCATTAGGGTTACACAGAAAAATATCAGAATCACACACCGTCTGGATATTGTTTTCTAAATAAAATGTTCATTCAGCAATCGACATTCCTCGGTTCCATATATCTACATAATACAGACAGATGGCGAATATTTGGAATATTTGGAATCTCAAATCAAAAAAATTATATGAGCAATTTAAAACTCCTGAGAATGTGATGATGACATACTAGCAAATGAAAGACAACAGGAGGGCCACCTAATGTCACATCTGTAGACTACCGTTCACTGAACTTCGGCAACCGAATACAGGAAAGAGAGATCACAATCACTAAACAGGTAAATTTCGAGGTGCCGCGCACAGTAATTGCAATCTAAAATATCAACATGCTAAGTTCTTAACAGTGATATTTCACAATCTGTCGAGGTACCACAGTCATCTGTTCCTGAAAATAATCTCAATATGTTGGATGTGGTCAAAGCATTGAAAATAAAATATTTTTCCTGTGTCTTTTTGAGAGATGTATTGCCAGGGAAACCGCAAGATGGTGACGAATGCGGAATGTTGAATCTAGACGGCACTCATTGGATTGCATGGTCCAAGCATGCCAGAAGAAATTATTATTTTGACAGTTATGGAATCCCATCAACTGAAGAATTAATGGAGTATTTAAAATCGTCGATTTATTACACAATATGGAACATGTGCAACGTCGCGATCATGTGCTGTTTGGACACTTGTGTCTCTACGTTCTTCAAAACATCATTTTCAAGACATTCTCAATGATATACATTGAGAGAAACAATTTTTAAATATAAATAATAGGAAAAAAAAATAAATTAAATGATAAAAATAACAATAAATGAGAGAGAAAATAAACAAATAAAATGTCAGTCAATAAATTTGAAAGAACGGATGGAATTGTGAAAAAAAGAATGTCGGTTACATACTAAAACGACCGTTCGTGAGGAGATACGAACCTCAAAAGGAACCATTGAACATGAATAATGACAAGCTTTATAACAATCACAAACCGATAGATCTCAGCGATGTCGCAACTAAAAAGTATGCAGAACAGACAGTTGCAGATTTCAAGAAGTGAGTGAGGGAATAATTACCTGCATACAAAAAACATGACTGATGATCTGGACTTGAAGTCTACATGATTGGTGAACGTGGTGGATACTGTGGATTCGAGCGACACAGTCACGAAAAATTATGCCGATGTTTCGCACATACGTTTCACTCAATATCCGAGAGAACACTACATTTCAAAAATCATGAATTCTGAAGTGGATACCAATTCTCATACAGTATCGAATCAAGGTGAATTAGAGCATCCCAGAGATGCTGCCTCCAAACAGTACATTTACCTCACGGAACAATATATCGTCGTTGCTTTGAATGATGAGAAGAAAAATAAAATGAAGACCGAACTGAACGCCGGATTTAATAATATCGTCAATCTATCACAAATCAGCAACGACAATTCCAATTCGACTGCAGTCAACTATGTGGATTCTGCTCTCAAGAAATCTCAGATCATCATCAAGGAGCATGTGGACAATCTCTATCTCAACAAACAATCGGGAGAAATGCTGGAGTTTGGCATCAACATGAAAGGTAACAAACTATTTGGTCTCGAATCTGATCCGAGTGCAGTCAGCAGAAAATATGTGGACGACACCAAAGTCGAAAAAAACTGGGGATGTGATGGAAGATGATCTGGACATGGGAGGTAATCAATTCATGAATCTACCCAATCCTGAGTTGATGACGGATGCCTGCACTATGATTTGGGTTATGGGAAAAATAAAATATGCAAGACAGATGAGGAAAGTGTGGGCTGTGGAAAAAATAAAATATGCTAGACATATGAGGAAAGTGTGGTCTGAGGAAAAAATAAAATATGCTAGACAGATGAGGAAATGGGCTGAGGAAGAAATAAAATATGCTGGACAGATGAGGAAAGTGTGAGCTGAGGAAACTGATGCATTAAATTCTGGCATAAATAGGCTAGACAGATGAGGAAAGTGTGGGTTGTGGAAAAATTAAAATCTGCTAGACAGATGAGGAAAGTGTGGTCTGAGGAAAAAATAAAATATGCTAGACAGATGAGGAAAGTGTGGGCTGAGGAAGAAATAAAATATGCTGGACAGATGAGGAAAGTGTGAGCTGAGGAAAGTGATGCATTAAATTCTGGTATAAATAGGCTAGACAGACGAGGAAAGTGTGGACTGTGGAAAAAATAAAATATGCTAGACAGATGAGGAAACTGTGGGCTGAGGAAACAATAAAATATGCTAGACAGATGCGGAAAGTGTGGGCTGAGGAAAGTGATGCATTAGATTCTGGGAAATCGAAATGGTCCTTTGGATATGGAGGAAATGGATCGCTACACACTCAGGAATGATATCCGATGACAACAGGAGGATGCATCGTTCAAATGAGTCTGACTTCTAACTACTTGACGAATAGAGCTGTTGTGAATGTGGTGGTAAATGGCATAGAAAATGATAGATATAAAGTCAAGAAGATGGCGAATCAATATTGCAATTCGAGCAAATTCGGACCACCTTTAAGATTCAAAGAGTGAGATAGAATTAATTTCATGATGAAGATGGCGAATCCCAAAACCACTTCTTCTATAGTATCTGTTTTGATCGAGTGCAATCCTTTGAATGCATAAAAAATTGGATAAACTTTTAATCGAATTGAACATGTGATGTACTTCAAGGAAAAAAAAAATAAAAAATAAGGAAGTTTGAGAAATATTAGAATTATTTCTCAAACTTCCTTTTTCATGTTTAAGTTTTTTGAAGGTTTTTTTATGTTTTTGGAAGTTTCGAAATGTATATTATGTTTTTTTTTTCATGTTTTTAAAGTTTTTTGAAGTTTTTTTGCAAGTCCTTTTTGAGTTCTTTTATATTTTGGTAAGTTATTGAATAACAGAAATTTTACATACATCCGATTGAAACGACAACACTCGCATATGACAAATGCAAGAGCTTTGGTTTGCCAAGGTACGTTTCTGATGAACTGCATCTTGATCATGATGTCCAGAATGGTGTTCTTGAGTTTCACGGTCTGTTTGCTGTTGTATTCGTTGGGGTGTTACGTTCGTATTGCTTATCAATTCGTCAACGTGATGATATTTCGATCTGAAGTCTGTGGCACATCGTACATCCTAGAAAAGTCGTTCTTCTTGAACGAAGCATTGTAATCTATGGCCGGATATCTCATGGAATTGAAAACCATCTGCATGTTTCGCAAGTTGCAATGATCAAATAGAGTTGGATTTTTTACTCTAGATCAGATTCTGTCCGTCTGAAATCCTATGCAGGGTCACAGGTCGTGGAGTGTAAACAAAGCGATTTCCATGTTCATCGTGTTGAGTTCTGTGTGAGCCAAGTTAACTAGTTTTGTGAAATGTCAAGTTTGAATTCGTAAAACGGATGTCATCATTTGAATTAACTGAAAGGGCAACCCTTGACGACGTTACATGATGGAATATCGCAGGTTTAAAGACCTTTTTGACAGAGGCGAGGACTTATATTGACCGGCAACAAGGAAACACGTGTTGAACGGAGTTTCTAGACTTGTGAAATCCCCAAAAGTTGTTGAAACAGTGTCCACGGCCATGGAGTCGTAACACACCGTGCATTCAAACACCATTTGTGTCGATGGGAACTCAATTCGAAAAATGAAAGTTCTCATACAATATTTCCATAGCCTAAAACAAATGGTAACTTTGGCTAAATGTTTTTATGAATTCGCACTAATGCACATAATGGGGTCCGAAGCACTTCATCCGTTCTCTTCTTCTATCACTTACAACACGTTTTCTTGAAATGTTTATACTTCACGATCTGTGACCTTGCATAGATCAAAGCCAAGATGGCAGTTTCGAAATAGGCTTATTGTTCTTCTATTTGGAGATAACATTCAAAGAGATCTTGCATTTTGATATTGAGTCTCATCTCTCCTTCATTATTGAGACAAGTTCCCACCATGGGTAAATATTCATGTACTTCATACTCGTGAATATTTTTGCCTCTTACTATACCTTCCGTTATATCTAATATGTTCCTCATTTTTATTTCACTCTAATTTTAATTATTTTTTTTAAAAAAAATTCCTTTTTTCTTATATGACAAAAAACAATTATTGTCCTTTTTTAAAAAAAAAGTTGTCTTTTGCATTTGCTGTTCATAAAACGTTCCCGTATTTCTTCACTGTCTACTGCTTCTATCTCGTAAGTGGTGGCATCAGTGCAGAACAGTCGAACCATAACGAAGATTTCTTCCGTTCATCTAGATGTATAACCTTTTTCAAATTGTTTTTTTTTCTACTTTTAAGTTTTCACTCGATTGCCCACCGCAAATTTCGGTCGTTTTTCCATCGCAATCTTCAACTGATAGAGATTCGAGTAGACTTCCATTTCGTTTCGCAGATCAATAGCTTGTGCAGGTGTCATCTTGATGGAACTGTGACGTGTGTTGTTATAGTCGTTGACCAAATTGTCTGAGATGTTCAAGTATTTCTTAGTCGAATTGGCTGTAAAATATTTATGCATTCTTTCCTTCTTTGTTCTATTCCATCGTTCGACTACGCTCACCTACTACTCGTTTTCTGTGGAACAGATGTCGACGAGTCGACAGACCTGAACGTTGTAAAATTCTCGACCTTTGTCCACCCACAACTTTTCAGGTTTTCTCGGAGAAGAACTGAAGATATTTTTCAAAGCTTCAGCCACACTAGTTCTAGGTTTGTTTCTCAATGTTCCCATCCATCCATATTTCAAAAACACATCTATGACCGTCAATAGACATTTCATGCATCCGTCGTGGCTAGACAGCGATTGCATGTCCACCAGATCAGCTGACCACACCTGGACCAACCCTTGATGAATACTATTCTTTTTCGAAATGTGTGCAACATGGGCCTGTGCAGTTCGTTCGCAAATGCATTAGTGAATTGCTTTTTTATTTCCTGTTCCGAATTGACTAGCGCATGTTCGAATTTTTTTCTCTCTCTGACTATATTTTTAAATCTGTCAACACGTTCTTGTTGCACACATCATTTCAAATCTTTGTGTCGGGGTGCTTTGTGTAACAGAGATCATAACTGTAGGCAGCTCGATCCACTCTCTTGATGTGTTTGCTCCACGATTTCGGAGTCAGATCTTTATTCTATTTCTTGTGCAATTTCGTGATGTCCCGGCAAATGCATCTCGAAGGGAAGATTATTGATGAGTCTATCGACCATTCCTCCACCTCCACCTCTTTTGAGTTTTAGTCAAACCGCACACGTGCCGAAAATCATCTTCCTATTATTTTTAGTTTGTACTTTTCACAAGTTATCTATATCTGTAGATTTCTTACATTTTGCACAATACATTTTTTTTTAATTTTAATTTTTTTTACTTATTTCAATTTTTTTTTCTTCTTATATATATATACATCACTGTATTTGTTCTAAATCTGTTACTATTTCTGGATCTTTATTTTTTCCAAAAGTTTACAAAGAGATTTCATGGATTATTCTTCACATTTTTCTGTTAGATTATGATTTATCTCCTCTATGAGAATCTGAAGAGATTTTATTCTTATACCTTCTTGCAATACATCGAATTTATTTTTTCCCTCGAGAATGTAGCAATACTCCCAATCAGAAATACGCCCGTCGTGCAGAAAAGCGGATATAATGTCGCTTATGGAATTGATTTTTCGTGTCGGCGAACACATTGATCTTTTCGTGTTTCTCTGTATCGACGATAATGTTTTACTCACGAAGTTTCCAAACAAGCTCAAGAATCCTGTCACAAGAGCAACGTCCTCTATCGCCAACATGGCTAGAATGGAGGCCATGGTCGAGAGGAGACTCATTCTAGCAGCACCCAAACACATGGATACGATGATGAGAGTCCTATCCAGTCCGTCAACTAATTTAGACATTTGTACATACTTCTTGTTGAGCAAAAGAAGTCTATCTCTTCTCAGTCTTTAAATAATATTGAATTTTATTGATCTGATCGATGCGAAATGCATTGTCTCTATCTTCCAAATGAGGTCAGGGCTCGATTTAACTATTCAATTTTTAAAGGAGGTGCCATCGGTAATACAGTCGTGAAGTCGGTATAATCATTGCCACTTCTGAATCCATTTTGCTTTTTATCTTTTTTTGTTTTTGTTTTTTCTTCACTCCTATTTAATATATAATAAATATAACATTGTGTTTAAGTTATCTCTCTTCTTCCAAAAATCAATGTCTCATAATAACTAACTGAGAATGGGCACGTCTTTAAAAGGCGAATTCGGACCTAATGCCATTCCTCGGCCGTCGATCAAATTCTTTCTCTTTCTGTGGGATTGAAATACACCACTATCTTTCGCGTGTTTCAGGTACGATCCTTTACCATCCATTTCGATTCGAAACACAACCCCGCCTTTCTTCAGAAAAAAAATCCGTTTCCCATTGTTTTCTGTGCAACAGAACTGGCCAACTCCGACAGAGCGCCTACACCCAAAGCCGGATACAGGGTTTTGGTGAGAATAATTATTTTCGATTACGATGCACTTTGGCTATTCTATTAATAGACGCCTCGATATTCTAATGCTTTGCGAAGTTTGTCTTTCTGACCTTCAAATATGTTTAAGTTTTGTATTGTGTACCTTGTCATTATTTGTTTATTTAATTTTTATTTTGAAAAAAAAAAATTATTTAATTTATATTTTTTATTTCCTAGTATATGTACAAATAAAAAAACATGATTTGTGCAAACAAAAATTATGTAATAAAATATATTTGTTTGTTTTTTCTTCTATTTAATAAAATATATACGTGTAACAGATTTTTGGGGGGAAATTTCTTTATGTCAAATCACATCACCACACGTTTGCCGCGAAGATCTAACAACTCTCCGTTTTGATCCGTTAATTCAGTGGTAATACTCTACAAAGTATGCATTATCACAGCAGATAGACTAGATTTCGTGGTCGCTCTATGGTCTTGTAGCCCGGAGAATCGTCCAGAAAAAGAGTAGATCGTGGTCTGTGTGCCACCATTCACCTAATTTCCAGAGATCACGTCCACGTTCACTAAAATGCTGTTGATGTTGAGAATGTCCACCACATTCTCAGATGCCTCAGGTCCTGCATACGTATTTCGATCAAATCCGTCTCCACTCAGTAACCCTCTCTCATGTCCAATAACGTTTGCAGAGTGTTGACGTTGGCGGTTATGTTGATGGCAGTTCCATAGTGACCATTGATCTTCATTCTAGTCAGAATCAGTTCGTTCAGATCGACAATGGCATAACTGCCTTTGGGAATGCAGATTGTGAACCAATCCGTTCATTTCGAATATCTGAACGTATTATTTTTCTCGGTGATGTTGGGAAACGAATAGTAGGTCTCCAGATTTATCAGTGTCATCGCCTCCTTCTTATCTCTCTTCAATTCGATTGGTGGATTGGATTTCATCATGAATCAAGATTTGTCATCGCTCACCATGATCGAAAACCCATCTTTTGCAATCGTATTATAGGTTTTTCCTTTCGTGTTCTTGGCTATGTTTTCTCGCAACATTTTTTTATATTTTAGTAATTGGGTTTTTTGTTTGTTTGTTTTTTTATTTATTTATTTTTCTACTTCTACTTGATATGATTATTTTCCCACTCTATTAATTATTAATTGCAATTGTTCAGAATATCGCTGAATCCATTCTAATATTTTTTATGGTATTTTTTACTCGTCAGATCGATGACCACGAAATTATAAGGTTATAATCCCACACCCACTTACAAAATCTCTGGAAATCTCTATTGTTTACGTCGTTGGCCACGTTATCATCGAAAATGTGATTGAGGTTCTTGAGATCTTGACGAAACAGATACAGAAAATATTTGCGTTCTCTCTTATGGTCTGTCTCGCCAATCTGAAGTAATTTTGAGACAAATAGAAACAGTCCACGTTGCTGTGACGTCCTCGAACGTAGTAAGATTCGCATCGATTCTGTTACTCAAACATCTTGTGACTGATGGATCGAATGGTCTCGGTGATCGAAAATTCTTATTATAACATCCTTTAGTAAGTTTGCGCTTAGAGCTTTTCGCACAATTCGTATTCGGTTGGAAAGAGACTCTTGCCAAACACGTTTTCCCACTATCAATCATCTTATGCTTTGGGACGAAGAGTTTGTGATTCAATCTCTCAGTTTTGGTGTGTTCCACGATAAATCTTTGATTTGCATTCTCGTTTTTTTTCATGTTTTTTAACTAAATGTTTTTTATCTTTTTTTATAAAACTTTTTTATACATATAATAAAATTTGTTTTTAAATTTTTCTTACTTTAAACTATTTTTAATCCCAACGTCTTAGCCAGTTACTGCATCAGCACAACGCTAGAACCCTTGCAGTGTCCACGTTTAATGTTCGCGTGAATCGCTTCCAATTTCAGTTACAATTTCGGTCATTTAGCCGATGGTGGTATTATCCACTTCTGAATTAAATCGTCGCTTCTCTTACCAGCTTCTAAAGTGATTCTAGTGCTCGCTTCCATCGGGGCTTTTTATCCATACTCATTGCGGCCTTATTTTCAATCTTCATGGCAGTTGAAGCGATCTCTTTCGCAACATTACCGGTCAAGGCGTACTACAGACCTCCCATCATCGAATCCAGCAAACCTAATCCACCGTTGACGTAGAGCTCATAAATCCTCTATTCTTTATCACTAGCATATTTTATTTTCTTTCATTGTATTTTGTTAATAATTATATTTTTTATTTCATTTCTCTAACCAAAACATTCCGTCACAACAATCAGTTGCACATGCTCACCAACTCATTTCTCATTCTGGTATTACCGGCTTCTCGACTCGCCATCAAGAGATGATCTAATTTCTCCAGCAGTGCATTAGGCTCGAAATGAAGGATCGTTGTGGTGGTTGTCATTCCCTATCCTGTGACCGATTTGAAGAATGCTTTATTTGCATCCCATATGGGTTTTTCAACGTTATTACACTTCGACCTTCTGGTCGCTTTCGGTCTCGTCTATCTGGAATCATTGTTTTTCCTCATGATATTCGTCCAAACCAGGAGATCACCATAAGTTTTGTAATCCCCTTCCTCATAATCGTCAGGCGTGGTCTCGTCTCCTCTCTGGAATCATTGATTTTCCTCGTGACATTCGTCCAAACCAGGAGATCACCATAAGTTTTGTAATCCTCTTTCTCATAATCATCAGGTTTAGACAGCACGGACAGATTTCACAATTCTTTAGTACCTTTATATTTTCGACCTTCGGCGATCAGATTATAGTCGTCGGTTATTTCCACCCGTTTGTCACCTGTGTAGAGATTGCCATCGTCTTCTTCATGCAAGCCGAAGACATAGTACGGGCTCAAGGGATTCGTCTTATGTAAAGTCGCATAATCCTCGGGTTTCATATTGCTGGCGTCTACCATCGTGCTCTCAGTAATTTTCGACATTTCACTCTCCGAAATCGGTCTCAGTTCTGGCTATCTTCGAAGGGCTCGTTGGAAAGTGTTGATTCTGGAAAGGAGAACGCCAGGTCGGAGAGTATGCAGGAGATGATGGTATATAACGAGGTTGACTAGAAGGTCTATAACCATAAATTGAATCATAAGAAAATAGAATATTTGTGATTAGGTTTCCTGCTTTCTCTCAAGGGTTTCAATTCTTTGACAATCTCTTTTTCGTTTGTTCCTGAGTTTCTGTCACAGGTTTGAACAACTTGGTTCTCTCTTGTTCCGTCTCGATGACGCCCATTCGTTTCGCCATATTGCTTTCTCGAATATTCCTCTTCAATTGTAGAAATCGACGAACTGTCTCGTCTCTCAACTTAGCTTCTTTGATCTTTAACATCGACACGTTTTTTTAAATATTCTTTTTTCCCCGTTTTGATTTTTTGGAAATTAATTTCAGTTATTATTTTTTAAAATAATTTTTCTTTTCTATATTATAAGAAGAAAAGAAATAAACAAATAAAAAAACACTGTGCTTTAGTCGTTGTCAATGAGTAATGAGATCACCCTTAAAGATGGTTACAAACTTCAATTCGATCTTTCTATCATAGCGAGTCGTTTCGGATATATGCAGTGTTGGATCCAAGTTCGCTAGTCGGAACCTACTCTCTCACATACCAATCGTGAACAACCACGAGAAACCACATACGCAGCTTCAGAATGATTAATGTATCTGTTTAAATAATCGCTTAGTCGAGTAGAATCACACCAGCTCTTGTACGTGGCAAAACGCTAGTTGTCAAACATGACAATCATTTTGAGAAAAAATTATCTCAGATCAGAGTACGAGGAATAAATAAAAAAAACACTCCGTTTTAGTCAAAGACATTGATAAATGAGACCTGGGGGTTTGACCATCCCTTACTAGGCGGGTCCTCAGGTGGCGGATAGAGGATGGCCTGCTCAGCTGGGCAGGTTTGCTGGTTTTTAATTAGCAGGTTTGCTGAACTGAGCAGGTATGCTGCGAAATATAAAAAATACGCAACCCCGGACCAAAATGGTCAACCCTGGTAGCACCATCTTGCAGGCACCTTGTTCTCCCGTGAGGTGCGTTCCGAAGGCCCCGGAGGAAGGAATCCTGGCAGTCAGTTGAGAACAGACTGGGTCCCGGTTGGGACAAATCTCCAGGATGGAGATCAGGTCGTAAAGACCGCTTTGGTCCTGATCTCTATCATGGAGGTACCTGTTCAATACACTGCTTCGGTCCCAACTTTGGGAGTAGACGGATGGTCGGACGGCTCGTTCTGGCCAATCGGGAGCCAAAAATATCGGGTGTCACGTCTTGGGGCTTTGTGTGGTCATTCAGTGGGGTATTTCCTTTAGTTTGATTTTTCATTCTACCCGATGCTGACATGTAATGATTTTAAAACCTTTTTAACATCTTCCGTTTTGCTGCACTGTCTCCAGTGGGTGTCAGCAGTAGTTGTTAGTTACACCTTTTTAGAGAGATGGTTGGCTGAATGCCCACCACGACCTGGCACTTCCCACAAACTCTACGGGTCAATCCCGCAGCGGTATGCACTAGTATCAACGCTGGGGGCGGGGGGAGGGGGATGGGGGTATGCTTTCCATGTACTCTTGGTGCTGTTTGCTGGTTATCCGCAACGTAACCCCCTAAGTTGGGCTCAGAGTAAGGGTGGGAGTCATGGAATGAAGAAATTAACATCACTATACTATAGATACTAAACCCATAAACAAACAGAAACGAGGTCGGGATTATATTTTAACTGACTCTAACTCATATGAAGAAACAGGACTTACACAAACTGCCAAAAGATGGCCAAAATTTATTATCATTTATGCTGCAGAAGAAGGAAAAAATGCATAGGATGTTAATCCGTTTTCTGTAGAGAAAACTATTAGAGGAATTGCTGGAACAGTAGAAGGTGTGAAAAAACTAAGACCAGGGGCTTTGTAAGTTGAGTGTAGAAATGAATTCCAGGCGACAAATTTATTAATGATCGAGAAAATACTAAATATGGAGGTTAATGCTTTTCCTCGTGAAACACTCAACAGAAGTAAAGGAGTATTAAGAACCAGGAAACTGTCTGGAATAGACGTGCTTGAAATTAAGAAAGAACTTGAACCACAGGGAGTCACGGACGTCCGAGGAATTGAAATTAAAAGGGATGGTACAACAATAAAAACCAATACTTATATCCGAACGTTTGACTGTGCACAACCACCTAAGTCAATTAAGGTTGGTTATGTGAACATCGGAGTGGATATGTACATCCCAAATCCACTTCATTTTTTCCGATGCCAAAAATACGGTCATGGGCAAAATAATTGTAGGGGTCAGGCCATCTGTTAGAAATGTGGACAACAGCAACAGAGCCAATGTAACAACCCCATCAAATGTGTAAACTGCCAAGGCAATCACGTATCATCTTCCAAAGATTTCCCTGTGTGGAAAAAAGAGAAGACAATACAGAAAATCAAATGTGAGCGACAAGTAAGTTTCAAAGAGGCCAGAGAGATTGCTTTAGCTATGCCAGGTATGAATACATCAATGCCAAAGTACGCCACAACATTAAAGCACAAAATACCAACTAAGTCCGTGGAATGCCAGACAGCATATTCTGGATTAATAACAGCACATGACCATCCTTAGTACAAGCCTTTTTGATTGAAAACACCAATCAAACAAAGCCAGAATCAAAACAAACAAACGATCAAGTTTTAACGGAGAAATTGTCAAGCATAAAACAAAAACAAGAACATGCAAATGGGCCATCAAAATCAGAACAGAATAAAGAACAATCTAAACCTGCAGAAATAAGTGAATCGAGCAAACCGAAGCCACATCAGCATCAAACACCCCAGCATCAAAGCCTGAGTCAGAGTCAGAGAAGAAAACTAGAAAGAGGGCAGAAGAAAAAAGAGAAAGAGCAACAAAAATTAACGTCAAACAGAATGCCAAAACGACTTCAGAATGTTGTTGCGAACAACATATTTGACGGCATTGAAGAAATGTCAGTCGATGAATGCATCGATGACACCTTTTCAACAAAACTGCATCTGAGTTCCTCTCAGGGAAAGTGCCCAGGTAAACATCACGGAGAAGAAACACTGGGGCTATTTCGCCCATACGTCCACCATCCGAATCACCACTTAAACATGGATAATACACCAAAACAAAATATTATACACTGGAATTGTCGAGGTGTTAGGGCTAATTTTAAAGAACTGGGTTTTCTAAGCCAAAAATATAAACCTGCAGCTTTTTGCCTGCAGGAAACTCTTTTAAAGAAACCCGAGGCTCAAGATCATTCAGCTTTTAAGCATTACACTTCATATAATGCCTGGGCAGATGATAATGATCTTCATATTCGTGGAACGTCTGTCTTGGTTAGAAACGACATTATTCACAGTTCTGTATCTTTGCAATCAAATTCACAGGCTGTAGCAGTACGCCTAACTTTAGACAAGACAATTACATTATGCTCTATTTACGTGTCACCAAGTAAAACCCTACAACTGAATGATCTTGAGATGCTGGTCCAACAGCTCCCAACCCCATACATTTTGTTGGGTGATTTTAACGCACATATCCCCCTTTGGGGTAATTCCTGCAGTCAAGAAGATGTAAAAGGTAAATCCGTAGAAGAGTTCATTACAAAATATGACTTGTGCTTGTTCAACGATGGGTTAGACACTTACCTGCACCCAGAATCTGGTTCTTACACTTCAATCGATCTTTCATTTGCATGCCCTTCTATCTTTCTCGACTTCTCTTGGAAGGTAGAAGGCGACTTCTGCGTTGGTGACCACTTTCTAATTGTGTTGGAGAGTGTAGTTCCGAAAAACGAAGTGGAACTTAAAAAAAGGCTGACTGGGAAACTCTCACGTCACTCTGTTCTGAACGCCTTACACGGGAGAAATTTGGCGAAAGTGCTGACTAAATAGAACATTTCACCACAGAGTTGCTTGACATTGCAAGCAAAGTCATTCCTAAAACCTCGGCATATCCTAAACGTTTCACTAAACCATGGTTTGATACCGACTGCAAACAGGCTATAAAAGATCGCAAAAAGACCGAACGGGAATTTAATAAGTCACCAACAACACAATATTGCAATAATGCAATAATGCAACAATGCAACAATACAACATTACTCCAAAAGGATCTGTATTTCTCTCTTCCCGGCTGTATACTCTGTCTGATATGATGTTGCTCTAACTATATTTTTACCTCGGGGATAGCAGGAAGACAGCTAATCTGACTATGCTGCCCCCAACGGTATGTAACAATATTATTCTGTAACTGAATTGATTATTATATTTTACATACCGTTGAATAAAATGAGTTGAATCGAATTAACTTGGACAAGCTTCGTATAAATCGGGCAAAAAACAAAACGACTAATAAAACAAAAAAAAGGAAAGTTCTTGGGAAACATATATTTCTAAACTTAATCATAACACCCGCACCAATAAAATCTGGAAAATGATAAAAAAAAAAAAGTAAAGGAAAAGAAACAAAATCAACGGTGCAACATCTGAAAGATAACAGCACACCAATCACATCAAAAAAAAGAAATTTCAAACAAATTGGCCTCCACATTTTCTAAACATTCGCCTTCTAAAAACTGTAATCCAGAATTTCTCAAAATTAAAAAAACAACAAGAAAAACAAACAGAAGCTCAAATTTACCTTCAATAATTTAGAGGATTACAACGAACTTTTCTCCATGGAAGAGTTAAATAATTCTTTACATAGAGCAAAGGATACTGCCACTGGACCCGAGGAAATACATTATCAAATTTTAAAACACGTGCCGCAATCATCTCTTGAACTTTTACTATCTATTTTAATGATATTTGGGTGACAGGCCAGTTTCCACCGTCTTGGCGCTAAGCAATGGTAATTCCCTTTCGTAAGCCTGATAAAGATCACAGCAACCCTAGTAATTACAGGCCTATTTCCTTAACAAGTTGTCTGTGCAAAACCATGGAAGGGATGATCAATGATCGACTTGTCTGGTTTCTGGAATCGAACAATCTACTTGCGAATGTTCAGTCTGGTTTCAGAAACCAGAGAAGTACTGTAGATCATTTGATCTGACTTGAAACGTTTATACGAAATGCCTTTGCCAGAAAAGAACATGTGGTGGCAATTTCCCTTGACCTGGAAAAGGCATATGATACAACGTGGACGAATGGGGTTTTAAAAGATCTTTTTAACATGGGGTTGAGAGGGCGTATGCCTCTTTTATTGAAATTTTTTTAAAGGACCGCCAATTTTAGGCGTGTTGGGTCAACTTATCTGATCCTCAAGAACAGGAATTGGGGGTTCCCCAGTGTAGTATTTTATCCGTTACCCTCTTTTCAATCAAAATTAATAGTGTCATCGACGCAATTGAGAATATGGTAGATTCGTCATTGTATGCCGATTCACTTCTCATATAAAACAACTACAAGTTAAATGTAAGAAAGCACTAAACCTACTGAAGGTTGTTGGTAGCACTGTTTGGGGTGCTGACCAAAAAACATTACTCCATCTGTATTGATCACTTGTTTAGATTACGGTTGTATAGTCTACGGTTCTCATATCTCAAACCACTTGATGCAATTCATAATAGTGGCATTAGAATTAGTCTAGGAGCTTTTCGAACATCGCCAATAGATTCGATGCTTGTTGAAGCAGAGGAGTCTTCTCTTGAGAAGTGCAAAATTAAATTGTCCCTCCAGTATGTATCTAAACTTTTGGCCGATCCTTCAATTTCTGCTTATAATTGTGTTTCAGACCCTCAAGATATTGACTTTTTTAACCGACACCAGAACGTATTCCTCCATTGGGAATTAGAAATAAACCCCACATGGAGTCTGCCAAATTGATTTCGATTCTATAAAAAAAACACTTATTCCTCCTTGGCATCTTAAAACACCTACAGTTATTTTGGACCTTGCTTCTACCAAAAAATCTGATACCAATTCCTTGCAGTTTAAACAAAAATATGCCGAATGAAAGTCCAAATATAATGCATATACAATGATCTATACAGATGGATCTAAAGATGGTGACAAAGTATCATCAGCTGCTGTTACTGGTGATCATATCACCTGAACCAGCATACCGAATCAGAGTTCTATTTCCACAGCTGAATTTAAAGCTATACAATTCCCGCTTGAACACATCGAGAATGTATAGGAAAAGAAGTCGATTATTTTTTCCGACTCTCTTTCCTCTTTACTTGTCTTACTCAACCCTAAATTGAAGAACCCTCTCATTTTGGAACTTCGTGAGAAGTTGACAGCTCTCATGTCTGACCAATATGATATCGTGTTTTGCTGGTTACCCGAACATGTATGTATCACTGGTAACACCAGAGCAGACAGTGTAGCAAAACAGGCTTTAACTAAGCCTCTCACTGATTTTGACATTCCGTTCAGTGATTTTAAACCACATATCAATAATTACGTCAAATCTGTGTGGCAGGCGGAGTGGAATGGGGCAACAAATAACAAGCTCTATCGCTACCGACCAACTCTTTCTGATCACTACCCGTCTAGTAACCTTTGTAGAAAGGGTCTTGCAGTTTTGATGCGATGTCAATTTGGTCATATACGACTAACACATTCCTTTTTGTTGGATGGTAATGTGCGACCAGAGTGTGTTCCCTGCCAGCAGGTGTTGCCAGTGGAACACATTCTTTTACATTGTACTGACTTTAATCATGTCAGAGGGCAATATCTTCTGTAGGATCTCTGAGAAATCTTTTTTATCGTACGAGCCCGAATAAGATACTCTCATTTTTTAAATCAATCAACGTTTTTAGTAAATTTTAAAATTATTTTTATTATTTTAAACTAGAGTCTTCAAGACTTAAATACACCAGGTTGATCTGTGTGCTATTCAAATTTCTTGTTTGGTCACGCATCATTGTTCATACTATCATTTTTATTGTAGTTGTTTTTTTTACTCATCTGTGTATTTCATTACTGCCATGTTTTCCTTTTTATCGTTTTCTCGCCACGATATAGCCTTAGCTTCTGGTGTGGCGTTAGGCGCCAATAAATAATAATAATAATCGATAAATGAGAGCACCCTTAAAGATCGTTACCAACTTTAATTCGATCTTTCTACCATAGCGAACCGTCTCGGATATATGCAGTGTTGGATCTTAGTTCGCTAGGCAGAGCCTACTCTCTCACATTTATTGATTTACTGCTGTTTAACGCCACGTCAGCAGCTAAGTCTATATCGTGGCGATGAAAAGTATGTATTTTAAAATGGCTCATTATCCACCATGAGGTAATAAATCGTTGAAATCAGAAATATGAGAAATAAAACTAGGGAGTGGCACAATAATAAGAAAATGAGACCAGTTATTCAAAGAGTGCTGAGAAAATCAACCTGTGAAATAGCTATGAATTGATAGGAATTTAAAAGAATAAAAACAATTCTAAAATTTATTAGAAGGCTTGATTACTTTCAAGAATAAGAGAATTTTCTGCGGGCTCGTACGATAAATAAATCTCCTAGAAATCTAGGTGTGAAATACTGCCCTCTAACATCATTAAAATCAGTACAATGCAAAAGAATGTGCTTCGCCTGACAGCACCTGTTGGCAAGGAACACGTTCTGATCGCATATTGCCCTCTACAAAAAGGAATGTGTAAGTCTTGTGTGATCAATTGGACATCGTGTCAAAATTACATGATCTTTTCTACACGGGTTACTGGACGAGTAGGGGTCAAATATATTTGGGAGGGAGCGATGGAGCTTAATATGTGGTTTAGATTCGCTGAAAGAAATTGTAAAATCAGTGAAAGGCTTATTTAAAGCCTGTTTTGCAGCACTGTCTGACCAAGTGTTTCCGGAGATAGCTGAGACTAGCAAAAAACGATACCATATTGGTCATTCATGAGAGTAGTCAGCTTCTCACAAACTTAGAAAATGAGAGGGATCTTCACCCTGGGGTTGAGTAAACCAAGCAAAGAGGAAAGAGAGTCGGAAAAAATAATCGACCTCCTTTCCAGCACAGTCTCGATGTGTTCATGCGCAAGTCGTAAGACTTTTCAACTTCAGTTGTGAAAATAATACTTTTGTTTGGTATCCTGATTGAGGTGTCCTGATCACCACTAACAACAGTTGCTGATACTTTGTCACCATCTTTAGATTCAACTGTATAGATCCTTGTATATGTACTATACTTTGTCCTTATTTCAGCATATGTTTGTTTAAACTGCAAATAAATTGTGTCAGGCTTTTTAGTAGAAGCAAAAATAACAGTAGTTTTTTAAGATGCCAAGGAGGAACATGTAGTTTACGGATTTTTTTATCCAATCAGATTCAATCGTGGCCGACTCCATATAAGGCCTAGTGTCTGTTGAAAAAATCAACATTTTGAGGGTTCGAACACACTTAGAAGCAGGATTTTATGGATTAGCCAAAAGTTTAGATACAGTTTAATTTGGGGCTCCTCTGTGCCGACAAGCATCGAATCTATTGGTGATGTTCCAAAAGCCACGAGGCTGATTGTAATGCCACTATTATGAATGGCATCAAGAGGTGTGAGATACGAATTTCTGGCAGAACCGTAAGCTACACAATCGTAATCTAATTTAGATCTAATAAGGCATCTTTTCAGATGGTGTAACGGTATTCGGTCAACACCCCAATCAGTGTTTCCAACAACCTTGAGGATGTTAAGTGCATTTTTACACTTCACTCTTAGTTGTTTTATATCAGAAGTGAAATTCAGTTTGTTGTTAAACAATAAGCCTAAGAATGTCACTTCCTTAACAACGTTAATAGTGCTCCCATCTGTTTTCAACTCCGGATCGAGGTGATGTGTCACCTTACAAAAAGGTACAAAATTTGTTTTTGTCTTCGAGAACTTAAAACCATTTTCTGTGACCCATTTTAGAATTATGTTTATGCACAGCTGACGTTTGCGCTTTATAGCGTTCATGCTTTTGCCGCAAAAACAAATTAAAAAGTCATCTACATACAATGACGAGTCCACCATACTCTGAATTGCGTCAATAATGCTGTCGATTTTCACTGAGAAAATGGTAGCAGATAAAATACTACCCCGATTAACCCCCAATTCTTGTTCGTGAGGATCAGATAACGTTGATCACAGAGGAGCACTGTCAACCCTATGTTAAAAGGATCTTTTAAAATCCCATACACCACCGTTGTATCATAGGCCTTTTCCAGGTCAAAGAAGATGGCGACATGTTTTTTTTCTGGAAAGGGCATTTTTGATAAAGGTTTCTAATCTAACCAAATTATCCATAGTACTTCTCTGGCTCCTGAAATCACACTGAACGTTCGCAAGCAGATTGTTCGATTCCAGAAACCAAAAAAGTCGATCATTGATTACCCTTTACACTGTTTTACGCAGACAACTTGTTAAGGCGATAAGCCTGTACTTAGTTGGGTTGTTGTGATCTTTATCGGGCTTTGGAATGGGGATGATTGTCGCTTTACGCTAGGAAGGTGGAAACTGGCCAGTCCCCCATATTACGTTAAAAGTGATAATAAAAGTTCAAGTGATGATTGTGGCAAATGTTATAAAGGTTGATAATGTATTTCATCGGGTCCAGTAGCAGTATCCTTTGCTTTATGTAAAGAGGTTTTTAACTGTAACGTAGAGAAATCCTCCAAATTGTTGGAGGTAAATTTAAGGTTCTGTTTTTTCCTGTTGTATTTTTTTAATTTTAGCGAATTCTGTATTACAATTTTCAGACGAGGGATGTTTAGAAGATGTGGAGGACAATTTGTTCGAAATTTATTTTTTTGAGGTAAGGAGTGTGTTGTTATCTTCCAGGTGTTGTTCAGGTGAGTGTGTTTCTTTACCTTTATATTTTAATGATTTTCCAAATTTTATTGAGTGGTGTATGTTGATTTAATTTGGAAACATAAGTTTCCCAAGAACTTTTCTATTTTTGTTTTAAAAGTCGCCTGGCTCTTGCCCGATTGATCCGTAGTTTACGTAAATTATCGGTTGTTGGTGACTTACTAAATTCCCGTTCAGTCTTCTTACGATCTTTTATAGCCTGTTTGAAATCATTATCAAACCATCGTTTTGTGAAACAATTTGAATTTGCCTATGTTTTAGGAATGACTGTGTTTGTAATATGAATTAACTCTGCAGTGAAATGTTGTATTTGGTCAGCACTTTTCGCAAATTCCTCCGTGTGGGGCGTTCAGAACAAAGCGATGAGAAAGTTTCCAAGTCAGCCTTTTTAAAAGTTCCACTGAGACACTCTCTCATCGTTCGCCGGAACCACACTCTCCAACACAATTGGAAGGTGGTCACTCCCACATAGGTCACCTTCTTCCTTCAAGGAAAACCCGAGGAAGACAGAAGGGCATGCAATTGTAAAGTTAATAGGTGCGTATGAACCAGATGTGAGATCGAGATAAGTGTCAGACCCATCATTTAGCAAACACAAGTCATACTGTGTAATAAAGTTTTTTACTGTTTTACATCATTTTGATTGCAGGAATTACCCCAAAGGGGGCTATGTGCATTAAAATCACCCAACAAAATGTGTGGAGTTGGTAGTTGTTGGACCAGCAGCTGAAGATCATTCAGTTGTACGGTTTTATTACGTGAAATGTAAATCGAGCATACTGTAACTGTTTTGTCTGTTGGGCGTACCGCCACAGCTTGTAAATGTGTGTAAAGGTGCAGAACTGCGAATAATGTCGTTCTTCACTAAAACAGACGTTCCACAAACACGAAGATCATTACCATCTGCCCAGGCATTATACGAAGTATAATGATTAAAAACTGAATGCTCTCGAGCTTCGGGTTGCTTTAAAAGGGTTTCCTGAAGACAAAAATGCAGGAGGTTTATATTTTTGGCTTAAAAGACACAGTTCATTAAAATTCGCTCAAAAGCATCGACAATTCCACTGTATTATATACTACTCAAAGTGTGCTTAGCACCAAGTATATCCAACTACCTGTTTTACGTTTTAGTTGAAATATTGTTATGAAAGTGTATATAATTTTTATTTAATTATATCTTTAATGATTTAAGCACAGAAATTAAGATTTTGTTTGTGTTTGACATTATTTTTTAGCTTTTGAATACGAAAACCTTGGAAAATAGATGTTATTGGTAAAAGGAAATTTTTCAAATTTGCCAAAAAGTTGACGGAGCGAATTGAAATGAGTTCAATATCGAGTCGAGTATGAGACCTATCATTGTTAATTACAGCTTAACAACGCCTTCTCAGGCTCCCAATCAGGTTCCAGATGGTCCATTGTGGGATGTTGTTCCATTCTTGGACCAGCATGGCACCAAGCTCCTGGACACTTCTTGGATGGACTGGACGGACTGAAATTGCACGCTGCTACTCATTCCAGACATGTTCGATTGGATTGAGGTCAGGGGATCTTGCTGGCCAGTCCATACGCTCAATCCCCTCCCTCTGTCGGTACTCTCGGGCAGCATGGGCAACATGAGGACGGGCATTATCGTCCATCAGAATGAATCTATCACCGGCTGCACCTGCATACAATCTGACGTGGGCAACCAGGATCTCATCAATATACCGCCGTGCAGTCAATGTACCACGGTCAAGGACACAGAGCTCTGTACGTCCATCCCAGCTGATGCCGCCCAAACCGTTACTGGCCCTCCACCATAGCGGTCATGCTCAGCAACGTTGGCTGCATGGAATCACTCTCAAGGTATTCTCCATACCCTAGAACGCCTATCTGTGTGGTCTAGGCAGTACCTTGACTTATCTGTAAATAGGACAGGTCGCCAATCTTCTCTGGTGAATCCAACGTGGTCCATGACCCATTCATATCGTGCCTGGCGTGGTTCTGGGACAGCGGAATACCAATACATGGTTTTCTCGACTGGAGACCACCTTCGTGCAACCTTGCCCGGATAGTCTGCATCGAAACATTTACCCCGGATGCATTCTGAAGGTCACCTTGAAGCTGGGATGCTATGACAAAGTGGTTCCTACGGGCCAAAATGATCAAACACCGGTTTTCAGCTGCAGATGTTCCCCTGTCTCCGCCACACCATGCCGTCTTACTGGCGTGCCATACTGCTGAAATCTTGCCCGGGCTCTGGTGATCACCGTATGGTGCACTCCAGGGCTTCACCAACCTGGCGATGGGTAGCCCCTTGCTTGCTCCACCATCCCTACAGCCCGCCACATTTCCTCTTCAGACAAATGTCTTCTTACATTTGCATTTGTCATTAAATCACAAGAGTTTGAGTTGAAATGAAGATTAAATACCCTACACATGTCATGTACATGTAGACAGTACACGAAAACGTCATGAAAATCAAGGAGTACATGCTTTCCAAGACTGTCACGAAAAGTCCGCCTGTCAAGAGAGCTAATGTAAACATTGGGGACCATCTCAATACATTCCTCAATCATATCCACCAAAAATATCACAAATATGTCACACGCAAATTTCACAATGATGTGTCAAATATTTGGTGCTTACCAAACTTTGAGAAGTATATTATGTTTGCTTGTATTATCCATATTTGGTTAGAGAATAAGGTGGTGGACGTATGGATGATATGGTCCCTGTAGCTTTCTTAAGTGTTTTTTCTTTTCGGGAACCTATTCTGTGAGGAGTCCGTGTGTAAGAGCTCGAATGTATCGTCGATACAATCACCGACCTCTATTTACTCAAGGCCTTCAAACCTGTTGCGGATTTTGTTCTTGATTTTTTCTCTGACTCTGAAGATTTTGTGGTTCTGGTTTTGATTTGGGTTTAGGTTGTAGATTTTTCGGTTTAGATTTGGTATTATTAGATTTACTTTGTTCTTGTTTTTTTTCTGCGCTGTTCTTGAATGTACAATTTCATTTGAATTTGTTTCTGTCATATCCGATATTGCTAACTCCGTTTGAGTTGACTTTTGTGAGGTTTCATTGTTTTGTGAGAGAGTAAAATGTTCTATCAAACTCGATAGTACACTGTCATTTAACCAAGTATGTTGTGTCTGGCACGCAATAGATTTAGTTGTAACATTTTGTGTTAATTTTGTTGCATTTGTGGTTGATGAACTCATACCAGATATTGCTGTAACTATTTCTCTAGCTTTTTTAAAACTTATCCGTTTTTCACATTTAATTTACTGTATATATTTCTCCTTTCTCCACACATGGCAACCATTAGAAGATGCAGTGTCATTGTCCGGGCAGTTACAGCAATGGACGGTGTTATTACATGGGTCCTGATGTTGTTGATCACCTTTATAACATGTTTCTTTTCCCCTGCAGCTATTTTGTTCATGGCCATATTTTTTACATCTGAAGCATCAGTGTGAATTTGGAATATATAAATCCACTCTGATGTTCATGTAATCGACCTTGAGAGATTTTTGTGGTTGTACAGTTTCTAATGTAAATATATATGTGTTTTTTATTGTGGTTCCATCTTTTCGTATTTCTTTTCTCTTTATATCACTTGCACCTTGTGGTTTTAATTCTGCTTTTATTTCTAATTCGTCTGAGCCAGAGAGTTCTTTAGTTCGTACCTCACCTTTGCTGCTATTCAGTGTCCTGAGGGGAAAAACATTGACTTTCAAATCTACTACTTTTGGGGTTTGTAATAAATTCTTGCCTGTTTTTTTTGTTTCTGTTGCATTATGTCAATAGTCCCATGTTGGTGGTGCCTGCTATTCCCTGGATAGCCCATTCCAGAGCAAATGGATTTATGTTGGTTGCCGATTTTCCATCTTCATCAGAATATACAATAAATCATTTTGGCCGAGAATTACTTGGTTGATTATTTGTTCAGAATCAGAGTCAGAGTCAGAACATCCTCGTTTTTGTATTTTGGGATTTTTATGTTCCATGCTATAGTGTTTTAAAATTATTCTGTTCATGACTCACACACTTACTCTGCTCCCAACCTGTGGGGTTCGTCGCGGAATTCCAGAGAACAGTACCGAGAATACATGAACAGTATACTCGACCAGTCTTGATGCAAATGCAAATCCGCTGGACGATTGGCCAGTAAAGTGTGGGTTGTGTCAGGTCTTCAGAAGGAGGTCATTCAACTAACTGTCCTGTGAAGTTAGTGTAGTGAAAAATTACCACAGATTACTGACGCAGATATTGTAGTAAAACGGAATATGTTGAAAGTTCGAAAATCATTAAAAGACAGTGTAAGGTAGCTATGATAAAATTGAGTTCAAAGAATAACTGATCAAATGCCCCCAACTCCCCGCACGTTTTTAGCGCACCCATGAGATCCGTCCACGCAACACATAACGTCTCGCAAATGTTTGGTGATCCCTCTGTTGACACTGAAAAAATATGCATAGCGTAAAAGTATAAATGTAAAAGGATTCAAGTTTTTTCACACACAGTTTCGTATTTACATAAACAGCAACAATGATATATATATATAAACATAAAACTATTAAATCGTTTCTCAAGGATGCAATGTGCATTAAGTAGATCAATGATTAAAATGTTTTCTCTTGTAACACTTCAATTATTTTATCATCATAACTGCAAGGTGAACAGCTTACTGTGAAAAAAATTATTTTATTTTCGTTTAAAGTACATCTATGTTGTAATAAAGCTTTTAACAGAACAAAAATGTGGTTTACAATGTAATCATTCTTAATTTAAGTAGATATTATGTTTGGTCTGAATGAGGGAAAACCTTGTCTCTCATCCGAGAGATCTCTACCGAATCGACCTCGCGTGTCGTAAAAACTCTGAAAAATACAGACGGAAAATTACATGTTTTTTTTAAATTTTGACAATTGGGAATCTTTCACATAAGAAAGATGGCCGCCAAATCGACGAAATCCGTCGCTGGAACACTTGAGAATGCCGACAAAAAATTACACGTTTTGTCATTTTTGACTTGCGATTCGTAATTTCAGATCCGCGAGATCTCGGCGAAATCGATGAAATCGATCGAGAGAACACTTAAAATGCGGAATAAAAAACATACATGGTTGGGCTTTTTCATCAACTTAGGATTTTTCATCTCGGGTTTGCGGTATCTTCACTGTCATAAACGTGATCTTGTGAAAAAATGCAATGATTTTTCGGATTGGGCTCGAAATGGGCTATCTCGGAATTTTCTAAGATTTTCTTAGATGATTTTCTAAGATTTTTATTTTCCCTCGATTTCCAAGATTCGATCGGCAAGGCGGAATAAATCCTCATAGTATCTCTGTCGGCGGTTCGATTTGCCATCCGATTTTCGACTCGAAAATGTCGCGTGCCGTCTCCTGGTATACGAGCCCACATGGCGAGAAGTCTAAAGTGGACTCGTATCGCACTTAGTCGATTTCCCGAGAAAATAAGCTCGAAAATCGCGAGAAAAAAGTTAAAGGTTTTTAGTGTGTTCGAATGCCCAATTATTCTCTACTAACCACCAAGCAGCGATACGTAACTGTCCAGCTATTCCAATCACTAACCCGACAAATGGTTAGCATCGGTTGAAGGCATATGTATCAGCATTTCGTGTTGTGACACTACACCCCTGTGATTTCATTCGATCAATTTGCATTACGTGTCTTACCTAAGAACATAATACATATTACTGTGGTGGCCTAGCAGGCGTGCTTTCCTTTATTGAAAAAATCGCAATGTTTGGTGGCCTAGGACCTATGATTTCCATTGGAAAGAGCCATGCTTTTGCGGCAGACAAGGAGGCTCATTTCCCTTGACTAGAAACGATGGCCCCCTTTGCAAGAAAGGGCCACACATCCATTAACAGGATATTCGAACTGTTTCATTATCAGTATAACTCTGTATGATTGGCATGTAAGACTACACAGAATGTCAATCGTTATGAGATACAAGAGGCATGTGACATGAAATAGTTACATAGACAGCTTATCTGACTGTGCTATCTCCCTACTGTATACATTTTATGGCATGTGCTTGAAATTGTTAATGTAACTGATGAAATGTGTAAGTTCCGTCCGTCCGTCCGTCCGTCGTACCGTCTACCCAACTAAACCTGTTTAGGAGCTATTATTTTTAAGGGGTACCTCCAAATTAGGGTAGTATTAGGGTTAGGAGAGGGGTGGGGTTAGGGTTATGGGTAGCCCCAGGGCAGGGCTTTAGGTTGCAGGGGGTTAGGACCCAGGGGTGGGGTTGGGGTCAGGGGTGGGGTGGGGTTTTAGTTTTAGTAGCCCCTAAACCAAAAATAGCCACTAATCCTGTCGGTCTTGCTGGGTTGGGGTTAGGGTCAGGGGGTGGGGTTGGGTTAGGTTATGGGTAGCCCCAGAGTAGATCTTAAGGTTGGGGAGGGTTAGGTCCCTGGGGGCGGAGGTTAGGCTCAGGGGTGGGGTGGGGGTTTTGGGTTTAGGGTCAGGGTAGCTAGGGTTAGGGTTAGGGTGTGGTTTTTGAGTGGATGGGGTGGGGTTAGAGTTAAATATAAGTTCTAGGGTGAAGGTTATGGACATATAAAATGTTTTTTTCGTAGCCCTTAAACCCAAATAGTAAGTCCGCCCGTCCGTCCGTCCGTCCGTCCGTCGGTCCGTCCGTCCGTCCGTCCGTCTCTAATTACTACGACAGCCTCTTTCCAAGTTGTACATGCAATATTTACACGCAGTACTTAAAGTACGGTGACCAGCCCTTTGAACCCTGTCGATATCTTCCATGCCAGTTCTATGTCAGCAGTTGGAAGAGTCTATATTCATTATTTTGGGGTAGACCAAATAATATTTTCTACGTGCAGCCTTGAGGAAACTTGACTTTATTTTCCACCGATGCCATAGCGGTTTTCGCAACAATTATTTATTTCTTCGTTGGACCTTTCTCGCGCGTCTAATCGTTTCAAGGGAGGTAATTTTATCGAAAGTTGATTTTCATGTCGATGTAAGTCGGGAATGATTTACGCTATAAAAAATGTCGTATATATCAACCATGTCCCCGTTACACCCCCTCCCTGTCCACCACTAAGGGCTTCTAGACTCGGGACACATGTTGGATACCACCAGCTAGAGACTATCCACGGGGCCGGGCTCCATAACATAATTTACTTCTGGTTCTCACCAGCGAAAGTATCTCAGATCAGAGATACGGAGTTGATTCTCGTTAGAAAGATTAGAAAGATTCTGATGTGACCAACCATTATCATTAAAACATATATGACACCTTGTAGGAAGTTAGGTCCTATGAGGGCTTTTGCTTTGGAGGCAAAATGTGAGTAGTTTTATTTATTCAAGGGATATTTATGCAAGTGCCTTGTTCTATTCGTGTTAGGTACATTGTTAAAAAATCCCACGATAATAAAGGGCCAAATACAAGGGTGTTACCGCTGAGGGTGAAGTCCAATGAAACATGCACCTGGCAATATTATTTTTGAAAACGTTTCTGGGGTATGAACAAAAATTATTTTTTATTGTTTTGAAAAAAGCTCCCTCCCCCGGTCTCACCAACGCGAGAGGGACACCACCTTCATACCTCCTCAACTCAAGTTTTGATCTTCGGTATATGCATGGGATAACTTCAGAAAATAATTCTAGACTATACCTGGTTGAATATGTCGTGTTTCGAAACTGATTTTCAAGCGCTTCCCATATATGGACCTATGACGCCGCAGCCAGATAGCAGAATAGTCGCACGAAGCGATTCACTTTAACTCGACACGGCGGGTTTGAAATAGGACCGTGGTTTGATGAGGGCCGATATTTAAATAGACAAGAATAGTAAGCCTATCATATTGAAATACATAATATTAGCGTTGTCACCTGTTTTGTCTTGATCAAGCACGAAACATATGGCATAATTATTGATACTGCTGATGCTGCGATTGCTTAAGCTATCCACTCCATGAATTAAATACAAACCTTATAGCCTTATACAAATGAACGGTCTCAGGCTGCAATCTGTGATGGGTCGGATGTATTTTCATCTTTACCCTTATGGTGCTGTAAGATAAATGTGTTATGTGAATATTGTGCTTGTATATAGCCCGGATGTTTACCGGAACACCTTTTTCCTGTGGAAAACTTCGGCTCCATCCATCTAGATCCAGCAAGTGGTATACCCACTGCTCATATAGTATGCTAAGATATTTATAGTGATACATATACACACAGGGCTATGGATATATCGTACGGGTATCTGATGGAATATTGATGGGGAAGGTGTGTTTTCTAGAACGTTTTCCCCGCAAAAGGGTTGACGTTGCTATTCACGTCGTGACGTCATGATGAGCACGCGACATAATAGAAAAGTTGACCGCGGTTGTAGTTCACTGTACATTCCGGCATTACGTTGTGACGGGCTTCTCATAGGGACTGATATATTCCCCTGTATGCCCCCTCTTAGCCCTTGGTAAAGGATCTAATAATTCATATTATCCTATGTCTATAAAAGATAGTATGAACTCCTAGGCCAGGCAGTGTTATACTTGGATGTTTAGAACAGCAGTTTAGGATGCACGGTCTGTTATCTATTATCCCCTTATTTCTACTAACCTATCAACTATTAACTGCGTTTGGTGGAAGGGGGGCTGCTATTGATGGTACGAAATATGGACTGGTGTGGGAATGACATGAACCTTTGTAGGTGGGTGGGAATTTAAGAATTGATTGGGAGGCGTCGTGGGCAAGTGTGGACTTTCGAAGCCTGAACGTAGAGCTGGTTTTGGAACTCTTTGGGGGAGGGGATGCTGATATTCGCCCAGTGTGGTTTGGTTCCTGAATCAACGAAAAGCCTTTTAGCCTCCAAGCTCCTGCACCTCGGCTTTATGGCTCCTGAAACCTATATGGCTCCTATCTCTATAGCGCTCATATTTGGTGCCAAATCCATGATTTGTGAAGAGGCAGACCAAACGTCAGTTCCAGCCAGCGAAACGAACTGGGCAGATGTTTAACAGATAACAGAAGGCCTTTCAACAATCTATACATTTTAATCTGTACAGTATTATAACAATAATATTACAATGTACATTCATCTGACAAAACACGATTTCATTGCGGCATTCAAATATACACGACTAATTAATAACGTGTAGCACAGAGCTTTGAATTTTTCACAATTGTCGCACGAAGAGTGCAGCAACAGCTGATGATCAGGGTACATCAATATCTATATATTTGGTGGTTTGGACCTGGGGGGGGGGGGGGGGGTTTGATCGTCCTCTACTGGGCGGGTCCTCAGGTGGCGGATAGAGGACGGCTTGCTCAATTGGGCAGGTTTGCTAATTTCTAATTGGCGGGTTTGTTCAATGGGGCTGGTTCAACTGCGAAATACACAAATACGCAGCCCCGGACCAAAATGATCAATCCTGCTAATCCCAACTGGCAGGCACCTTGTTCTCCCGTGAGGTGCGTTCCGAAGGCCCCGGAAGAAGGAATCCTGGCAGTTGAGGACTTGGGCCCCGGTTAGGGCAGTCTCCAAGGATGGGGATCAGGTCGTAAACTCTGTTTGGCCCTGGTCTCCATTTTTTCAGATAATGTCCAACACACTGCTTTGGCCCCAATTTCGAGAGTAGACGGATGGTTGGATGGCCCGTTCTGACCTATCGGGAGCCCCAACCCAAAAATATCGGGTGTCACGTCGGGGGGCATTGGGTGGTCATTCTACCCGTCATTTATTTTATTTGGATTTTATCACTACTACCCTATACAGACTTTTAATGATCTTAATTCTCGTTTTGTTGCCTGTCTGCGTTGAACATCAGTAGTAGTTCTTGATGTACTCGTTTTTAATGAAATGGTTGATTGAATTGCTGCCACGACCTGGCACTTCCCATAAACATTCGACGGGTCAATCCTCCAGCGGTATGAGTTAGCATCTACACTGGGGGAGTATACTGCTTATGTACTTCTGGTGCTGTTCATTGGATATCCGCGACATAACCCCCCAGGTTGGGCTCGGAGTAAGGGTGGAAGTCATGAGCAGTAGAATTTTCAATAATATTAAATGGCTACCCAAATTCCACAAAAAGGGAATAGATGGTGATGTTGAGAATGTTAAAAAGTTAAGATCGGGTGCACTACTGGTTGAATGCAGAAGGGAAATGCAGGCCCTCAGTTTACTGAAAATGAATAAACTAGTCAATATGGAAGTAAACGCCTTTGCTCATAAACACTTAACACTAGCAAAGGTGTTGTAAGAACACGGGAACTGTCTGGCATTCTTGAAACTGAAATACAGATTGAATTAAAATCGCAGGGAGTGAGCCTAGTTAAAAGAATAGAGATCAAAAACGATGGCAATCTAATACCAACCAATACTTATATTTTCACATTTAATACAGCACAGCCACCAAAATCTATAAACGTTGGTTATATGAACATCAAAGTGGATTTGTACATCCCAAATCCACTTCGATGCTTCAAGTGTCAAAAATATGGACACGGTCAAAATAATTGTCGAGGACAAACGATATGCTTCAGGTGCGGCCAGCAACATCAAGAGCCATGTAACAATCCAATAAAATGCGTGAACTGTCAGAGCAATCACGTCATCTTCCAAAGATTGCCCTGTCTGGAAAAAAGAAAAAGCTATTCAAAAAATAAAATGTGAAAAACAAATCAGTTTTCAGGAAGCCAGAGAAATTGTTACATCAATGCCTGGCTTCAATGCATCAATTCCATCATATGCCACAGTAGTACATAAAAAAATATCAACAAAATCTACAGAATGCCAGACACAATATACATGGCTCAAGGGCACAATTCCATCTTTGCTTGAGGCCTTTACAATAGAACATAGTAATTCACAAGAACCAAAAGTCGACTCAAACACCACCAGCCTCACAATCAACAACAGAAGAACAACTGAAAACAAATCAGAAGAAAGAACAAAATAAACCTACACCAGATGAGAAAAGAGGGGAGGAAGCAAAATCAGAAGAGAAAAATGACCAAAGTAAACTGAAATCAAAACCTGAACCCCAACCTCTTAGTCAGAGTCAGAGGAAGCAACCAGGAAAAAGCCAAAAAGAAACTAGAAAAAGCAAAACAATTATCAGCCAGAATACCTAAAGCTCTTCAAGACCCAATTACCCACAACTGGTTTGAGGGTCTTGAAGAAATGGATGTCGGTGAGTGCATCGACGAAACGTTTGGGCACTTACGCTCGAACTCCTCTCAGAATAAATCCCCACGTAAAACATCACCTAAGAAAAACACGGGGGCAATTTCGCCCATACGACCACCATCAAAATCACACCTCAAACATGGATAATGCACCCAAACAAAATATTATACAGTGGAATTGTCGAGGTTTTAGAGCGATTTTTAATGAGCTAGGTCTATTAAGCCAAAAGTATAAACCTGCTGCTTTTTGCCTGCAGGAAACTCTTTTAAAGAAACCCGAGGCTCAAGATCATTCAGCCTTTAAGCATTATACACCGTATAATGCCTGGGCGGATGATAGTGACCTTGATATTCGTGGAACATCTGTTTTGGTTAGAGACGATATCATTCACAGTTCTGTACCTTTGAATACAAATTTACAGGCTGTGGCGGTACGCCGAACTTTAGAGAAAACAGTTACACTTTGTTCAATTTACGTTTCACCAAGTAAAGCCCTACAACTGAATGATCTTGAGCTACTGGTCCAACAGCTCCCAACTCCATACATTTTGTTGGGTGATTTTAATGCACATAGCCCTCTTTGGGGAGCTTCCTGCAGTCAAGAAGACGTAAAAGGTAAAACTGTAGAAGAGTTCATTACAAAATATGATCTGTGTTTGTTTAATGATGGTTCAGACACTTATCTGCACCCCGCATCTGGTTCGTATACATCAATTGATCTTTCAATTGCATGCCCTTCTATTTTTCTCGATTTTTCTTGGAAGGTAGAAGATGACTTGTGCGGGAGTGATCACTTTCCAATTGTGTTGGAGAGTGTAGTTCCGACGGACGATGAGAGAGTGTCCCGGTGGATTTTTAAAAAGGCTGACTGGGACACTTTTTCATCGCTTTGTTCTGGACGCCTCACACGGGAGAAATTTCAAGATAGTGGTGACCAAATAGAACATTTTACAAACGAGCTGCTTGACATTACAAACACAGTCATCCCTAAAACCTCGGGAAATCCAAAACGTTTCACCAAACCATGGTTTGATAATGAATGTAAAAAGTCTATAAAGGATCGTAAGAAAGCTGAAAGGGAATTTAACAAGTCACCAACCACGTATAATTTAGACAAACTTCGTATAAATCGGGCAAAGACAAGACGACTTTTAAAACAAAAAAAGAAAAGTTCTTGGGAATCTTACGTTTCTAAGATTAACCAAAACACTCCCATCACTAAAATTTGGAAAATGATTAAAAAGATTAAAGGAAAAGAAACAAAATCAACTGTACAACACCTGAAGGAAAACAACACCTTAATTACATCTAAAACAGAAATTTCAAACACTTTGGCCTCCACATTTTCGAAACGTCTGAAAATTGTAATCCTGAATTTCTAAAAATTAAAAAACAAGAAAAACAAAAGATCAAATTTGCCTCCAACAATTTAGAGGATTACAATGAACCTTTCTCTATGGAGGAGTTACGTAACTCTTTGCATAGAGCAAAGGATGCTGCCACTGGTCCCGATGACATAAATTACAAACTTTTAAAGCACCTGTCACAAACATCACTAGAACTTTTATTATCAATTTTTAATGGCATTTGGGTGACTGACCAGTTTCCACCATCCTGGCGTAAAGCAACTATAATTCCTATTCCTAAGCCTGATAAAGATCACAGCAACCCTAATAATTATAGACCTATTGCCTTAACCAGTTGTCTGTGCAAAACCATGGAGAGGATGATCAATGACCGGCTTGTCTGGTTTCTGGAATCGAACAATCTGTTTGCGGATGTTCAGTGTGGTTTCAGAAACCAGAGAAGAACTGTAGATCATTTGGTCAGACTTGAAACGTTTAGTAGAAATGCCTTTGCTAGAAAAGAACATGTGGTCGCCATCTTCTTTGATCTAGAGAAGGCATATGATACAACGTGGACGTATGGGATTTTAAAAGATCTTTTTTAACATGGGGTTGAGAGGGCGTATGCCTCTTTTTATTGAAAACTTTTTAAAGAACCGCCAATCTCAGGTTCGTGTTGGGTCAACGTTATCTGATCCTCACGAGCAGGAATTGGGGGTTCTTCAGGGTAGTATTTTATCCGTTACCCTGTTTTCGGTTAAAATTAATAGCATCATCGATGCAATTGAGAATATGGTAGATTCTTCATTGTATGTCGATGATTTTTTAATTTGTTATATCAGTAAAAATATGAATGCTATCGAGCGCAAACTTCAGCTGTGTTTGAATAGGATTCAAAAACGGGCCACAGAAAATGGTTTTAAATTTTCCAAGTCAAAAACGAATTGTGTTCATTTTTGTAAACTTCGGAGACATCACCTTGATCCGGAGTTAAAATTGATGGGAGTCCTATTAAAGTTGTTAAGGAAGTGAAATTCTTAGGTTTGTTGTTTGACAACAAACTGAATTTCACTTCCCACATAAAACAACTAAAAGTTAAATGTAAGAAAGCTCTGAACCTGTTGAAAGTTATTGGTAGCGCCGATTGGGGTGCTGACCAAGAAACTTTGCTCCATCTGTATAGATCACTTGTTCGGTCAAAATTAGATTACGGTTGTGTAGTTTACGGTTCTGCAAGGAAATCATATCTCAAACCACTTGATGGAATTCATAATAGTGGTATTAGAATTAGTCTAGGGGCTTTTCGAACATCCCCTATAGACTCAATGCTTGTTGAAGCAGAGGAACCTTCTCTTGAGAAGCGCAGAATTAAATTGTCTCTCCAATATGTGTCTAAACTTTTGGCCAATCCTTCAAATCCTGCTTATAATTGTGTTACAGACCCTCAAAATGTTGATTTCTTTAACCGCCATCAGAAACATATTCCTCCATTGGGAATTAGAATTAAACCCCACATGGAGTCCACCAAAATTGAACCACATACAATAAAAGAAAATCGTAAAACACATATTCCTCCTTGGCATCTTAAAAAACCTACAGTTATTTTGGACTTTGCTTCTACCAAAAACTCTGATACCAATTCCTTGCAGTTCAAACAAAAATATTCCGAAATAAAGTCCCAGTATAGTACATATACAAGGATCTATACGGATGGACCTAAGGATGGTGACAAAGTATCATCAGCTGCCGTTACTGGTGATCATGTCACCTCAATCAGAATACCGAATCAGAGTTTTATTTTCACAGCTGAAGTTAAAGCTTTACAACTCGCTCTTGAACATATCGAGAATGCTCAGGAAAAGAAGTCGATTTTTTTTCCGACTCTCTTTCCTCTTTACTTGTTTTACTCAACCCCAAGTTGAAGAACCCTCTCATTTTGGAACTTCGTGAGAAGTTAACAACTCTCATGTCTGACCAATATGATATCGTGTTTTGCTGGTTACCCGGGTATGTAGGTATCGCTGGTAACACCAAAGCAGAAGGTGCAGCAAAACAGGCTTTGGCAAAGCCTCTCACTGATTTTAACATCCCTTTCAGTGATTTCAAACCACATATTAGTACCTACATCAAATCTATGTGGCAGACGGAATGGGATGGAGCGACAAATAACAAGCTTCATCGCTTTTGACCAACTATTTCAGATCACTACCCGTCTAGTAACCTTTGTAGAAAGGATCTTGTGATTTTGACACGGTGTCATATTGGTCATACACGACTAACACATTCTTTCTTGTTGGAGGGTACTTTGCCACCAGAATGTGTTCCCTGCCAGCAGGTGTTGTCAGTGGAACACATTCTTTTACATTGTACTGATTTTAATCTTAGTAGACGACAGTACTTTATTGCAGCGTCTCTTCGAGACCTATTTTACAGTACAAATCCTCATAAAGTTCTGTCGTTCTTGAAGGAAATAAACCTTTTTAATAAATTTTAAAATTGTTTTTAATCTTTTAATATAGACTCTTCAAGTCTCAATTCATCAGGTTGATTTAGAAGTTATTAACTTCTCTTCTTTCATTACCCTCTATTGTTTTAATCACTTTGGTCTTTGACAGATCTCTTGTAGTTATTTTCTATTGTTATTTAATCTCTTTACTTCATAATTGAAAATGAGTTTTTACTTTCCACTGTTTTGTCGCCACGATATAGCCTTAGCTGCTGATGTGGCGTTAAGCACCAATAAATAAATAATTAAATGGTGGTTTGGTCTAGGTTTCATCTTCTTGATCTTTTCTTTTCGGGTAAAAATATGGCAGTCCATCTTTGATCTGGCTATGAGTGTACATGTGATTATCGTTCATTACAAATCCACGTTTCATTCCTGTTTCACTCTTTTGAATTGTAAATACTTGCGAATATATGTTCTTCGTCAAGTCATTTTGGCGTCTATTTGTTCCACTGCAACTAAACCTGTTACTCGGGCAGAAACAGTTGTACGTTGTTCGCGGCAGCACCACCCTTAGCTGACCATATATCGCCTCTAATCTCGGTTTGAACAAAGTCTTCTCTGTGTTCGTCCTATGATTCTGTCGACAGCCATTGATGATACTCTCAATAAAACTGTTCTTTCTTTTCTGATTTTATTACTTCTTCCAGCGATGGTTTGGAGAATGAGATGTATCCAGAATCTGTATCCATAAGGCACTGCAGAAAATCGCACCAATCCACGGAGGTATCAATAAAATCATAGTAAAACTGCAACATCCTCATCTTGGCTTACTGGTACAGAAAAACAATCAGTTTTGAAGTGGTAACTTCATCTTGATGCCTAACCGCATCTAAACCGGATCTAAATATGGTGACAAAGTATCATCAGCCGTTGTTACTGGTGTTAGGTCACCTCAATCAGAATACCAAATACAAGTTATATTTTCACAACTGAAGTTAAAGCTTTACAACTTGCAATTGAACACATCGAGAATGTACCGGAAAGGAAGTCGACTACTAGCACCGACTCTCTTTCCTTTTGCTAGCTTTACTCAACCCCAGGTTGAATCTCCCTCTCATTTTGGAACTTCGTGAGAAGTTGACTACTCTCATGTCTGACCGATGTGATATCGTGTTTTGCTGATTACCTGCACATGTTGGTATCTCTGGTAACACCATGGCAGACAGAGCAGCAAAATCGGCCTCAGTAAGCCTCTCATTGATTTTTGAATTCCTTTCAGTGATTTTAAACCACATATCAGTAAGTGCATCCAATCTGTGTGGCAGTCGGAATGGGATGGAGTGACAAATGACAAGCTCCATCGCCTCCGAACTGCTATCACTGATAAGTATCCGTCTGGTAAACTTTGTAGGAAACAACAGGTTACGCTAACACGATGTCATGTCAGTCAAACAAGACTAATACATTCTCATTTGTTCGAGGGTAATATGCGATCAGAATGTGTTCTTTTCAGCAGGGGTTTACAGTGGAGCACAGTCTTTTGCACTGTACAGATTTTAATCTTGTCAGACAGCAGTATTTTAATGTCGCGTGCACATTGTCATAAACTTCTTTCTTTCCTCAAGGAAATCAACCTTTTTAATGAATTTTAAATTCTTTTTATTTTTTTTAACTCGCATCTATTCAACAGGTTGACTTTCAAAGCATTCTTCAAACAACTGGTTTCATTTTCTCATTACTGTGTTCACAACTTAATTTTATTCTCTCGTGTTTCATATTTCATCGACTCGTTTTTATTTCCTTCATGGAAGAAAATCACCTTTTTTAAAATGCATACTTTTCATCGCCACGATACAGCCTCAGCTGCCGTCTATTCTTGTAGGTGATACCACTTCTTGAAGCACGCTCTGATTAATACTGTATGACTTGCTAAATGTTTTTCACCACGAGGCCGTGATCGAGGTAGCATTTCAAGAGTAGCGTTGCCTGCAATATCTTCTTCACATGATACATCTGGATCAAACTTCTGTTTGGCAGGCTCATGTCGTGGTTCTTCTCGGCAAATTTGTTCATGTAATCTCCAATGTCTTGACATGATCCTTTCTCATTTTTAACCACTAGCATTCCCAAATTTCAACAAGTTTGTATTCTTCATCCGTAATGTATTTAGAGGTATAGGCAGTCTCTTCGTGAAGATCTTCCCTTTGTTTTTCTTGAATAACGTTGAACAAATTTTTTTTTGTGTTGAGTCGACAATAGGGGCCGTGTAGTCTGAGTTTCTTTAATCCACCCATCTACGTGCAGATAACTCATTCCAATCTGTTACTCTTCGCCATTGAACTGATGCCGGATTTCAAGACTGTCTATTGTGGAGATATAGTTCAAGTAATGCTGCGCCATTCTGCCATATTTATGAGAATATCCCAGTTTAAAGTCATGTTCTTTACGTCTTATATATATTCCAGTTGGCATCTCATGCATCAAACACAACAAGAAAAGTGCGTTGCCATCATAACCAACTACATCTCCACACGTTTTATCTTTCTTCCCATACTGAATAGATCTCAGTTTTGTCAGTCCTTTTCTTGATGACGGTCGAAAATTATCGAAGGACTTGTCTTTTACCAGGTGATGTAAATCTTTGTTCTTCTCGTTTAAAGTAGTAAAATGGGTGTCATTTGTCGATCGTATTGGGCAAATAATTCAATGTTACTCCGGGTACACTTATTTATCTTTCATCTTACTGATTCCGCTGTCTTTGCAGAAGGCAAACTCTTTATCTACTACTTATACGAATGGGTGGACATCATAACTGTTGAACCAGATAAGGAAATCGCGAAATGTGTTCTTCTTGTGGTCTATCCATACCTGATGACAGGAAATGTATTCTTCTGCAAATATATTTTCCCTTTTGAATGAACAGCAGAATGTGTAATAGTCTGGTAAGTGTTCTTGTTCCAGTTTTTTTTCAAATCATCGATCCACTCGTCTGGCAGATAACCTGTTGTCACTGAACATCTGAAGGCTCTGAAAAGTTTATCATACGAAAAAACAGGTTGCCAGATAATTCACAATGTCAAGAAATTTTAACTGAACTGTTTTAAAGTACAAGAAATTGTTATTTATTTTCATGGTGAATAAAATGTCCTGTTTTGATCTTCGCGCGAGCGCGTTGAAATCTTACTTTCCGTTGACTCTCATAACCGGAATTTTTTTCAGATAAGCATTAAACTGGTGATGTAGCTCCTCCAAGGGATGTCATCTGGAACGTTCTTCTTCATTCTTTCACTCTTCAAGAGGGCATTCTTCAATGCCTCTGTGATCTCTGTATCGAGTATATCAAAGTAAGGTCGATATTTTCACTTCAACAGAGTACAGTCCCGGTTTGCGATATGTTCCAAGTAATTCATCACGTGGCTCACCAATTCTTCTTGTGCATTTCCTTCTGTAATAAAGCAGACTGGTTCTTTACATCCGGACACACTGCTACATACACTTACATACAGTGGAACGTGCTGGACGTCCCAGATCTATTTCTGTGGGTAGATTAGTTGTACCGAAAAAGCATTCAAAGTCAAAGGTTGTGCGGTACGGGCAAGATCTCTTTTCATCAGGAACTGAGATGCCTTCATCTCCTAAGAGTTATAAAACTGTTTTCGGAAAACAATAAACACCGCGAGTATATTCATAAGATGTTTCATTTGTACGTTTTCTCTCGTGTTCGTTGAGACGAAAACGGGCCTCTCATAGCTTACGACACATTCGACAGGTAAATGACCTGCAGTAATGGTTGATGTCTGCAATGTAACTAGGATGTGCTTCATGAATGTTAACATACATTGCTTGCGACAGTTTCGACAGGTAAATGACTTGCACAAATGGTTAATGTCTGTGATGTAATTGAGATGTGCTTCCTGAATGTTAACATACGTTGTCTCAGTAAATCGGCAGAGTGACCACCGAACTTCGCTAGCATCTGTTTTTCCAACTTTACTGAGCTGCAACTGATAAACGTTGATATTTAGTTTGAGTAAGTTCTCGATTTAACTGGCAGAGATTCACTCCTTTGAAAGTTTATGTGTCTTCATCTCTATGTTGTCGGAACAGGTGTTTAGTTTCAGTATTCAAATTGTGACGGGGGCTCTTCTTGAACGGGCTTGAACTTGTGGTGTTCGTCTTTCACTATAGCAATTGTGGCCGGATTCTCCATAGTCTACGCCGGTAAATCGGTGGCACCTCCAACTGGATGATCTCTGATCTTATTGATGTAGAAGATGACAAATGATGTTTCAGCGCGCCCAATACACACAGGGACGATGTGGGATTTGAAATCTCTTGCGACAAAATAACGTTATTTGCTTATGATTCCTTGACAGACGGACGAGAGTAGTCTTATGTGATTGAGTGTGCGCCCTGGTAGTAGGGTAGTGTGCTCAGACCCCCTACAACCTCGAACTGGAAGGTGACTATGAAAATGTGGATAACTACAATAATTCTACACTGTATTTTACTTAGAAACGTGGGGATATTTATGGCAATACTGAAACCACAGTTTGGTGGTTGTTTTAGAAAGAAGAAAAAGAAACCTAAACAGTCACTAGCTGAATGATGTAGAATGTTATGTTGGTCACTTTATATACAGTCCATTTAACTGTTGTCTCGAACACTCTAACAAATCTTCTTCGGAAACATCTCTCATAAACTATTCAAGATCTTCTAGGTTCGAAACAAGGCATGGTGTATCCAGGAATCTGGCATTGTTCTCGGATCCATTGTATTATCGGAAGACATCAGTTTTATTATTTCTTAAGATAAATCGGTAGCTCAGGTTGATTTTGAACTTCCATACTTGTTTGTGAAAAACTGTTTCTGTAAATCCACTGGCCATAACTGTCATTTCATCACATTCCTCTTCGTCTAACAGTTCAGGTGAAAACAATGCAGCATCATACTCCATGATTGATGTTCTGCAGTTCTTCTTCTTGCAACTTAATTGCTGTTGATTGTCATTCGCTTTAATCTACTAGGCTAGCATCTCGTCTGTTTGGGGAGCTGATTATCATACGCACCACTGGTTTGAAACAGTTTACTGAATTCCCGTCATGCTTTTCGCACTTCAAGTGGTGCTCAAGATCTTCTTAACTGGAATACTTCATGTTGCAGTTGTGACATCCACATATCTTCTTCTTCATATGTACATTTCTAACATGTTGATTAAATTGATTCTGTCCTGAAATGTTTTTTTAAGATTATTCTCATGCGAATGCTGCAACTTGGGTCTTCTTGTCTTCTTGCCCCTTAATAGGATGCTGGTGCTCTGTTTTCAGTTTCAGGCGAAGCGTATGAGATCGCTGAACTCTCGATGGCAGTCTTCGCCCCACGTCTCCTTTTCCGAGCGAATTTCTTATGGCACCCTTGGCATTCGTGTTTTCTTTCTTCTAGGTGTACAGTTCTTACATGTGCCTCAAAGTTTCTTTCCCTGTGATTTTTCACACAGGTGGCACACAAAAGGGGCTGGTGACCTCTTTGTTGCGTTGTCGAGTTTTCTTGCCTGAAATACGTGAAGAAAATTTCAAATTTGCAGACTTTCTCACTGTCAATGTGTTCACTGCGGCGAATGAGCGATGATGTGAAATGCATCGTTTTGCCTTTTTATACCTTCTGGAAGCCACTCACCTACTACTAACAACAGCAGCGATAAATGGAGTTGAATCGGTCATCCTCCTCCCCATCTTACCCTATCATCCCGCCCAAATGGATAATAACGCAGACGTAACATAAGAAGCCACGGTTTTCTGTCGGCCCGGGGAAGTGTCCTTGAATTTTACTTCAAGGAATATGTCAGCCCATTCTGTTGATATGCATTAGGGTTCCAATCTAGGTGCAAGTGCCTAGAGTTCAAACATAATCCCGGAAAGTTAACTTTGATCACAGAGCTTTTAATGTAAGGCTTCAAATAAACTATAACTTGTCAACTACGTATAACCTACCCTTGATATGTCATCACAATCTTCTGGTAGCAGATCGATCACGCTCAACAGTTGATATCATCTTTATTTTAACTGAAAGTAATGAAGACAACTTATAATTTTCAGGGCGACAGACGATACGTACACTTCAACAGCTCGTTCTGAATGGGGCGTACAGGACTTTATACCTTTGAGAACACTCGATCACGGACCCGTCCACCATTCACTCCAATTTGAATATTCTAATGTTCAGCCAGCCTCACCCCCGAGGTGTCGTATATATGAGAATGAAGGCAGTTAGCATGGATAATACAGTAGATGCACCAGGTTCAATACCAAGCCACGGCTTTTATCAGCCCCGTGAGATGTCCTTGAATTTTATTTCAAGGGATAAATTAGCCCATTCCGTTGATACGCACTAGGAGTCCAATTCAGGTGGATGTACCTGGAGCTCAAACAAAATGCCCGCGAAAAGCTGCCTTTGATCACAGAGCCTTGAAAATAAGAAAATATAAAATAAACAATAAGCTGTCAGCTACATATAACCTACCTTGGATATGTTATCAAAATCACTTGGTGGCAGCTCGATCGCGCTTAAGAGCTGATATCGTCTTGAACGACTACGATACGACGAAAGTGCTGTGGTTGGCCTCAGCCGAAGACTGACACGAAGGCTTTTCGAAGTGACACAATCATATTTTAGAGGAATTTATAGAATGTTGCTTTTTGATCCCATGCCGTGAGTCGAACCCTCGGCAAAACCGCCTGCCAATCAGTGGTCCAACACATAAACCACTAGACCATTGCACACCGCCATAAAACGATGGCTGGAATCTAGCTTTTTAGATTACTTGGATCATCTTCCTTTCAGCAGCAGCATGAAAGTGTGGGACGCGCTGGCTACAGTTCGAAAGTGATGTGATTGGCATCAGTTGAAGACTTGCACGGCGGGCCTGTGTGTTTTTTTCACCATCAAGTTTTATAGGAATTTAGAATGTTTATTTCTGACCCCCTGCCGGGAGTCGAAGCCTGGCACGGGGCCTGCATGTGTGTTTTCTAAGTGACACAATCATGTTTTCAGAATGTTGGTTTTTGATCCCCTGTCGTGACTCGAGCCCTCAGCAACACCGCCTTACAATCAGGCGTCCAACACCTAAATTACTAGACCATTGCACACCGAAAACAACGATACCTGGAATCTAGCTGTTTGGTTTAAACAATATTTATTAGAAAAATAACTTTAACATACATACATCCATACATAGGTCATAATATACTACAGGATGAACACATCAAATTAAAAAAATGGAAATAACATATCGTCACCTGAGTGCTAGAATTTCCTATGTCACATAAGGGACATAGGACATTCCAGCACCAAGGAGATGATATCATGTGTCATACAGTTAAAATGTAACATAGACGGGATTCGACAATAAGCATTATGCTTATTATGGTGGTCCCCCTATTTTCCTAAAGTTAAAAACTGAATAGCGGGTTCTTACTGACATTTGGATAAGTAAGAACTATTGTATAGATAGAAAATAAGAGAAGAGTGGAAGATAGAAGAAAAGAGTGGAAGATAGAAGAAAAGAATGGAAGAGAGAAGAAAAGAGATATGTAACAGACCTGAGCCCCACCCCTCTCGATTTACCTCGCAACTAGAGCCTGGTGTGGTTCTAATTGAAGCCAGCGCCTCCAACAGTCCTCCACAGAGAAATGCCCGTGCACCGTCCCCGATCAAAACAACAAGGGTGTCCCATTGAGGTCCGCATTTTGGGAAAAACTGGAGGTTAGAAGCGGGTTCTCATTCCTAGCGGGGTTTCCAACGACTAATAACAAGAGAATAGATGATATAATATTTAATCAATTATAAACAAATCATTTTCAACTCATTCCAGTACATTAGTCTCCTCCTTACTCAAGTGGGAGGATCGTGCATCATTAACAATTATTTAAATTGGCCAACGGGCCATTCAAGAAATCTTCTTTTCCAACAACCTTAAGGAGGGTTACCAAAACGAGCAGGGCTTGTTTACCCGTGTAAACATGCACTGCTCCACATTATAGCTAACGCGATACCTTCCGCCCAATACCAGTCGCGAACGCTCAACCAATGCGAGAAGTAATAAATAGGCTACTACCCTTACCCTATCCCAGTTGGGAGGATGGAAGCTACAAATAGTTTCGGCTCTATGCACTCAAACGAGTTCCGCTACCAAAACTCCGCGCCCAAATCCTGTTTGAAATTGCGTACTCAAGGGAGTACCACTACCAAATACTACGATTATCGCGACATAATCAATAACCATTTTATCCAGTGCAGACCTCTACGGAGGTGAGCTGGCTTACATAAATCGAATCCCAATCCTAGCCATGTTCAAGCTGAAACGCTTATAAAAGTTAACAACTCCTCCTATACTTCACGGGTGGGGGGGGGGGGGGGGGGCAGGGCAAAGGTCTGCCTCCACCTTCAACCAATGTGTGTCCCCCACTAAAGTAATCCTTCCATAATGTACTAAATACGACCCAGGGCTATGACATGATCTCTACTAATTTTACTATAATGTTGTCAATATTTTCCTACCTAAGCGGGGGGGGGGGAGGGGGGGCAGTATCTCGGCCAGTCAAAACTAGGGTAGGTTCGGACTACTCTGCCCTCGGCCCACCCGGTTGAGTCTGCTACTGACTGAGAAGTGTGTGTCCCCTCTCAATCGGGTCTCACAATTCTCAAGCACATAATATTCAAAAAGGCAAGACAAATATAGTGAACTCGCCTACAGACTCACCGGATCCGCCGAGAGAGGAAATTCCATGATCCTTCCCAATCCCGACTAGCAAGCTACATCGAAGAAATAATATTTTTCCAAATAAATATCACTAAATGATTACCTTCAGCTGCCTTCACAAAATCCCAAGTCTAATAATACAAAAACGATATTAAAACATGAAGGCGCAATCAAGCGATACATTCTTCACGTAATAATCGCTATGAAAAAGGAAATTCGTACAGCTAGTGATGTTTGAATTATTTGTCTCCGAGTATTATCATTTAACTCTTCCTCGAAGGCAAGTATCATTATTTAACTCTTACACGGCCACTACCATCGGTCCCAAACTACTGAACCAAGCCGAGACTTATTTACCAACCCTACTACAGCTGGATCGTTTCACTTCCCCCATCCTAGAGGGCAACGTCCCCGTTGAAAATGCAAGCAAGACTATATACAAAATATATATGTGCTCCGCCAAAAAAAATACATTAAAAAAACACACCCTGAATAAAAAAAACCCCAAAACACAAAAAATTATAGCCAAAAAAAATCCAAATATTTGGTCACTGGGAAATTTCCGAGCCTGAACCACGCTTCCTAGTCAGCCCACAATACTCGTGGACTGCTTGCCGCCACGTATAGATTTGCGCCAAGAGATGTTATCGCAAGAGCAAGAGTGGCTGAACCTCGCCAATTAGACTTGACCAAAACCTTATATTTTGAAATAGTATTCCGCGTAAGACCTTTAAAATTCTATTAAAAAATAAGTATTTCCCCGCCAAATATAAATTTTTGGCCAGACAAACCTTCAAGGACTGATTCAAATAAATCCTTCTCATATCAAAGACGTAAGACGACACATGACGAGTATTGACTCGGGGAAAGATACAACATTTAACAGTGTGTTTAACGCCAGCGACCTCAAAGCGTTGCAATAGTTTCTGAAAGTCACTTATATATAACTGTGACGAAAAGTTTTTATCATCAATGTCATTACCACCAATCTACAGGATCACAACATCAGCGGATTCCACATTCACCAATTTTGCTCCAGGCAAACCAACAAATTCCACGGCGCCTTTAAAGATGAAATCTCTCCATAGATCTGGATGCCTATCCTTGAATTTCTGGAGACGGTGAATATAACTATGGCCCAATATTAAGATCTTCATCATGACGCTGACGGCAAAACCATACAGCCAAAGTATCTGATGACAAAATAAAAAATATTATTTTCAACCTTACATATTTCTTAGGAGCATCCCTTCCAGAAACAAAAAATATAAAAATTATACCTTGATATGGGACAACTCCCTCTCCGACTGCCCAGTTCGAGTTCGACTGATGTAGGCCACCACCCGCGGACAACTCACTCGCACCCCCATACTCCTGTACAGCGCCGAACATTAAACAGTCATACTTTAACTTACCCCACAAAATCACATACCACCCCAGGGACACGACACCACACACGACACCACACGCGACATCACTCACGATATCCCACGAGATACCTCCACCCTAAAACCAACACATCAGAGCACGATGCCCCACAATCGAACCAGACAGGAGGATCCGAAGTCATCACCACCTAGAGATAAAGAACAAAAATCCAAAATTTAAACTTTTGTTTAGTTTGATGAGATGTCCCCACCAGCGAACGGTTTCCCAAATACACCCAACACCGGAAAACGCCCAATACGCGATCCCCCATTCATAAAAAGAAAATCAAAGCAAGACATCGCGCCTATATTTACATTTCTCTATACCATAACGCATGCCCCATTCATTGACACTAGCTAGTGCCGCATTACGATATTTTCTACACTTGGTTACAACAACCAGCATAGATTTATATATACAATCCATATATATAAATAAAATTTAATCCTCTAGGTAACGCCTAACGGAGGCGTGAGCCTCAATAGCACAGCGGGCTAAAATTTTAAGCGCCCAATATCATATAGCGCCATTCCAAATATTCGTCATACTCTCAACATATAATTCAAATACAATTATTAACTCTAACTCCGACTCAAAACCTAATTGACAGGTGGACCATCTCAACAATTCTAAAGGTTGGCCCGCCATGTCCTGGGCACACGGCTGGCCCTCCTTCCAAACAAATGAATCAGGGCAAAAAAATTAATAAAAAACAAAATCTTGGGAATTTTGCCATCGAGGACGGCGGAGCGTTCGACCTTGACGGTTTGAAGGCAGCTGAGTGGCATTATCGGAGTCATCACCACGTGGACCAACCCATGGAAACCGATAATCATCTGGATTACTAGGGTCGAGCTCACCTAGAGCAGATGGTGCTTGACCATCCACCTCAGGATTTGGCGATTTCTGTGGGCGCTGAAAACAACGTTTTAAACGATTAAAGTGTACTATCTGTAAACGCCCCCCTTGTTCTCGGACCACTACATAGTTGGCGTCAGAGAGTTTCTCTTTAATAATATAGGGACCATACCAGAATTTAGCAAATTTTGAGGTTTGGCCTTTCTTCGCTTTTGATATATAAAGCCAAACCTTATCCCCAACAACAAATGGCTTGCCACGAACTCGTCGGTCATATATCTTTTTTCGATGAATAATAGCCGCTTCACATTTTTGAGAAAACAATCGACTCTCCAACTCTCTAACATACAGGTTAGGGATTGCCTCCTTACCCGGAACATTTCCCGCAACCACTTCCGTGGGAAGAGTAATATCCCTGCCAAACATGACACTAAAGGGAGTGAACCCAATAGTTTCATGTGTGGCACTACGATAGGCCATCATAACAAAAGGAAGATAATATTCCCAATCGTTATGATTTTCCTCCTCGAAACAGAAACAAGCTAGCATAAAGGCCAAAGTCCGATTAAATCTTTCGACTTGTCCATCGGACTGAGGCATATATGGAGAAGTATGGGTTTTCTTAATCTCGAAATATTTACGCACCTCACGCACTAATTCAGATTCAAAATTAGTTCCCTGGTCTGAGTGGAGAAATTTAGGCATACCGTACCTAACAATCCACTCACGTACTAAAATATCAGCTACCGTACTTGCTCTCTTGTTGGGAATAGCAAAAGCCTCGGTCCATTTAGAAAAATAGTCAGAGACTACCAAAATATAAAGGTTGTCTTGAACTGATTCCGGTAGGGGGCCTACAATATCCAACGTTATACGTTCCATTGGTTCAGACACCTTGTCCGTAACCATAGGAGCCTGAAAAGCCTTAGGAGGTGACTTACGACGCTGCCAAATCTGACATGAACGCACCCATAATTCTACATCTTTTTTCATTCCAACCCCCAAAAAACGTTCCTTAATTTTCATTAACGTTTTAAAGACTCCTAGATGAGCTCCTATCAATGAGTCATGATATTCCCTGCACACCCGGTCCTTCAGGTCCCTTGGAACTAACCACACCATTTTATGTTGAACCCCAATCTCTTGCGATTCTCTAAATAGCATATCATTCTGCAGAACTATTTGTTCCCAATGACTAACATACCTATGGAGCAAAAGGGTTTTCCTTTTAATAACTCAGGGCCTGGCTTTACTCCATCTCTTTTAAACTCCCTAAGTTGTTTCTGAATCGGGTCAGCTTGCTGACTTTCTTCGGTAAATTCAATCACCGAACCAAGCTCTATAGTGTTCACAACTACAGGTGTATTGACTGGAATCCTGCTCAGTGCATCAGCATTCCTATGCTGTTCACCGCGACGGTGAACAACAGAAAAATCAAACCCACTCATATATTCCAGCCAACGTGCTACTTGCCCGTTAGGCTCCATAAAATTAAATAACCATTGTAAAGAGCCATGATCTGTCCGTACAGTAAAATGCGAGTTGTGACAAAACTGACCCGGAACAATGTTGGCTTGCATCTGTATCTAGAATGAATTCATAATTAAAATCAGGGTGTGCCAAAATAGGGCTATGACATATTTTGTCCTTTAAAATGTCGTTCGCCCCCTGTTGCTCCGCCTCCCACTGAAATTTCACATTTGTTCCTGTTAATCTTAACAAGGGATTAGCCAAATCAGAGAAATGCGATAGAAACTTTCGGTAATATGAACACAACCTAATAAAACTTCTTCACACAAGTGTGTACAGGCCAATCTTTTATACGAGCTATTTTCTCAGGGTCTGCCCTAACACTATCCGATGACACAATATGACCTAGATAGGACACTTGACGTCTAAACAATGCACATTTGGACGGTTTTAATTTTAACCCTGCATTCCTAATGCGTTTAAAAACTTCTTCTAGCCGCTCCAAATGTTCTTCGAACGGGGCAGCATGGATAATGACGTCATCAAGACAAATCAAGCACGTTTTCCAATGAAGCCCCTTTAAAACGAGCTCCGCGAGTCTCTCGAACAAGGAGGGGTCCCCAGAAAGCCTGAACTGGAGCACAGTAAATTCATATAACCTCGTCCCTATGGTAAAGGTCGTTTTCTCCCTGGTAAAAAGGGGCTAATTCCATCTGCCAATATCTCGATGCCAAGTCCAATGTGGAAAACCACTCTGCCCCGACATCCCCCCTAAACTCTCATCAATTCGGGGCAAGGGATAGGCGTCTTTACGGGTAATAGCGTTTAGTTTACGGTAATCCGCGCAGAACCTTAAACTGCCGTCCTTCTTTTTTACTAAAAGAATGGGCGCGGGCCAGGGACTGTTGGAGGGTTGAATCACCCCTTGATTCAACATAGATTCTACTTGTTCCTCGACTTCCCGTCTCTTGTGAGAAGGAAGACGATAATCCCTTTGCTTAATAGTGGGGTGGTTACGCGTGTGAATTTCATGCTGGACTATATCAGTATGTCCCAAATCTCCTTCAAACTGTATAAAAACATCACGATTTTTCTCTAACATCGAATTGGCCTGCTCCACCTGCAGTTCTGTCAGCACATCTAGGTCAAACTTTTGTTTTAAAGAAAATTTACCAGTTTTCAAAGGGAGGGGAGTCTCACCAGCGGGATCCTCCAAAACCTCGCTTGTCTCTATTATCGCAACAGTCTCTTCTTGACTAACACGTTGAGGCGAACTCTACAAATTAATCAATCCAATTGGAATTTCCCGTTGCTGTTTTAAATCACAAACACTACGGCCCAATATTAATCCGGAATGTTTTTCAATAAACTTTGGGTGGGCCTCTCACAAACCCTGCTCGTTCGACGGATCGTCCACACGCCCCTTTACGATTACCCCAGAAAAGGAACGCAGGGACAAACCCTCAATCAGTAAAACATGAATTTGATTTTCCGACTCCTTATAATATTTTAGGGGAAACTCAACATCTGAAATTTTTTATAACATTTTTTTGTAAAAAATAATTCAACAAAGGAGCCCTGCAAAAAATCTATTCCTAAAATTGCTCCAAAAGCAAAATCAGCCATCATCTTTACCAAAACCATTCCTAGAATCTGGCAGTTATATATCGTGATCCAAATTTTGCATATCGCTCCCGGACTTCAGCCCAGAGTGTTTTATTTGCGGCACAACCGGCCTGGGGTGTGTCGGTGTCGCAATCACGGGTGATCCCCGCGAACCCCGTATCGATGGCCCGCTGCTATCATCCATAGGTGCGCCACTGACTCGTACACTCTGCTTTTTAGAAGTGATGTCAGGTTTTCTTCTAGGGGTCTCACTAATTTCATCCAACTGCTCCACATGGGCCTGTAATTCTAACAACGTTCTCTGTAACTCACCCCTTTAATATTCCAAAAATCGAACAGACTCCTGTACATCTCTCGGGTGTAGGGTCGGGAGTATATAAAGACTCTGGAACTCCCCGAGACTGTTTTTGTCTTGCCTCCTGTCCTGGCAATACATCCGAATGAACTCGCGACCTCGACCTTTGAACATAGTCATCCGAATTCTAATCTATTCCGGTCGCCATTTTCACAATTCTATCACAACTCCTCCGTAAATTCAAACAATTTAATGTTTGGAAATCCACCAACTAATCAAAAAGAAAAGGAAAATCCTGTTGAAGGAACCCCAATGAATTATAATAATCCTGTCGGCGACGCAAAAAACAAACTGTAACAGACCCGAGCCCCGCCCCTCTCGATTTACACCGCATCTAGAGCCGGGTGTGGTAGAAGTCCGCAGTTCGGGAAAAACTGGGGGTTAAAAAGCGGGTTCTCATTCCTAGCGGGGTATTCAATGACTAAATAACAAGAGAATAGATGATATAATATTTAATCAATTATAAACAAATCATTTTCAACTCTTTCCAGTACATTAGTCTCCTCCTTACTCAAGTGGGGGGATCTTGCACCAATAACAAGTATTTAAATTGACCAAAACTCCGCGCCCAAATCCTGTTTGAAATTGCGTACTCAAGGGAGTATCACTACCAAATACCACGATTATCGCGACACAATCAATAACTATTTTATCCAGTGCAGATCTCTTCTCTACGGAGGTGAGCTGGCTTACATAAATCGGATCCCAATCCTAACCACGTTCAAGCTGAAACGCTTATAAAAGTTAACAACTCCTCCTGTACTTCACGGGTGGGGAGGGCAAAGGTCTCCCCACATCTTCAGCCAATGTGTGTCCCCCATTAAAGTAATCCGTCCATAATGTACTAAATACGACCCAGGGCTATAATATGATCTCTTCTAATTTTACTATAATGTTGTCAATATTTGCCTACCTAAGGGGGGTGGGGGGAGTATCCCGGCCAGTCAAAACTAGGGTAGGTTCTGACTACTCTGCCCTCGGCACACCCGGTTGAGTCTGCTACTGGCTGAGAAGTGTGAGTCTCCTCTAAGAAAATCGCAGTCGGGTCGCACAATTCTCAAGCACAGAATATTAAAAAAGGCAAGAAAAATATAGTGAACTCTCCTACAGACTCACCGGATCCGCCGAGAGAGGAAATGCCATGATCCTTCCCAATCCCGACTAGCAATCTGCATCGACGAAATAATATTTTTCCAAATAAATATCACTAAATGATTACCTTCAGCTGCCTTCACAAAATCCCAAGTCTAATAATATAAAAACGATATCTATACAAAAAGGCGCAATCAAGCGATACATTCTTCACGTAATAATCCCTGTGAAAAAGGAAATTCGTGCAGCTAGTGATGTTTGAATTACTTGTCTCCGAGTATTATCATTTAACTGTTCCTCTAAGGCAAGTATTATCATTTAATTCTTACACGGCCACTACCATCGGTCCCAAACTACTGAACCAAGCCGAGACTTATTTACCGACCCTACCACGGCTGGATCATTTCAGATAAAAGAAAGAGGTCGAGAAAACCTGAGTACAAGTCAATACAAGGGCATATCTGGTAACATACGTGGTACGCTAAGATTATAGATGTCACAGCAAATGTACGAATTACTTAGAGGATTATGTAAACTGCTACAAAATGCGCATACACACATATACATATGAATGTACACATACATAACAACATATATACACATACACGTAAACGATGCCTGGTGGAATTCCTGCTTGACATAAGCGATATAAATTAAATTCAAGTAGTTGCATCTTCACGGTTCTTCCATTAATTGAGATTCCTGTGTTTAAAAGCTGGGACCATAGATCATTATACACATACACATATAAACACATCCTTATAATATATGGCTGGCAACGCTCAGTTGCCAGAATATATTCCTGAACTGCAAAAAAGATGGAAAGATTTTCCGCATTGCTAAGTAGTCCAGATCCATAAATTAGAGTAGGTATGTTAACAGCAAATTGCAGTAGGCCAGTCGTGCGGTTACGGACACTGAGGTGAAGTAGAAAATGCTCTGTCAACTCAATTTCACCACAGGGACAGTGCGGTGACTGCAGTACATGGTTTGCATACAAGTGTTGGTTAAGGTTGCTACATTTTAACTTTAACCTAGAGTGATATATTTGTGCCCACGGCATTTAGCACCACCGAAGAAGGATGGTGGGCGGCGCCTATTGTGGCTTAGGACACTCTTGAAATTACTGTATGATTTGTTCTCTCTTACTTGCAATGAAATGTCGTTCCGCAGTTTGGTGATCTAAGGAATCAAGGACGATTGGTTTTACTTTGTTTGGCAGGAGGGTTGCCACTAGAACGGAGATTATGATTTGAATAATCTCTGAGGTATTTTGGTGATGCGTTATTAGCACTTTACGGAGGGGCTAAATGGTGGTACGGCGCCTATTCTGCAGTGTATCCCAGCATGTATCGGCGTATAATAACCATTTACTAAGACAAATAGTTGCTCCAGTAACAATCCTGGCTGCAGCTACTTGGATTTTCTGTATGTTTGCAATGTCAGTTTCGTTACAATTATCTCAAAACGACGTATTCCAGTAAGCATCTGACAAAAGCAAAAAAATTTTTCCAACACGCTTCGAGCAAGTTCACATTTATGCATCCTCATCAGGTCTATACGGGCCCATGCTTTTGAGAAAACGTTTTCAATGTGATTAGTCCATGTACAGTTGGTGTTTAGAACAACACCTAAATGTTTGAGACTGTTGACCTCAGATATTTGCGTATTAAACAAAAAAAAAATAACTTGTATGTGTTGGACAATTCGTTTTTCGGGATATGAGCATATATTCTGTTTCTTGTGGATTAAATTAGACTAACCACAATCTAGCCCAGTTTTCTATTGTAACCAAGTGATGGCTGATTAAATATGCCGCATGTGTAGGGTTTTCCCTATCAGATATAAAGATGTATCGACTGTATCGACTGTAAATAGACGTATATTACTGATCAAATTCCGACACAATGTGTTCCTGGCTGTCGAAAGCGTCGTAATCCAAATAAATTAATGAATAATACTGATTAAATTTTCAGTTATATCATTAATATAAATGGGGACTAGAAACGGACCAAGGTCCGAAACTTGTGAAATTCAGAGCAAACAGATCTCCAAGATGAGGCTTCGTTTCCTACGAAAGCACCTTGGGATCTATTTGGAAGATATGATTTTAAATGATCATGTAATTCACCCCGAATTCCGATTTTCTCCAATTTGTGAATCAAGCCTGCATGCCATACTTTATTAAATGCCCCACTGACATCGCAGGAAACCCCCTGACCCCATTGCCTTCGTCAAGAGCATGACAAAACTCACTATATGTATCAGTTAAATGGAGACAGTCAGCTGGTGTAAAACCATGTTGGAATGGACTTAGTTTGTTATTATCACGTAGAAACTTACGTAGACAAATACACTTTTCAAACACTTTACTTACACAACTAAACAAAGATATTGTGAAGATAATTCGTTACTAAATTGGATGTTTTTGTAAACGGGCGAAACATTGGCTTTTTTCTATGCATAAGGAAAGAAAGGGTTGTTAAGTAAAATATTAAAAAGGATCAAAAATAGCTCACACAGGGAGTTTTTACATTCTTTCAGTAAACGGGGAATAATAAGGTCGGGCCGGATGCTTTAGATATATTTAATAATTTTAAGGCTTCGTGTACCTCGCTATAGGGCAGTGTTATGCTATCCATTAATGCGGTTGGTGGATGACCGGGTTGCGGTAGGGAGGCATTCGAGTCGTCAACAGTAGATATAGAACTAAAGTATTCGTTGAGCACTTCGGCTTTATCAATGTTCACCGAATACGTTTTATTTTGATGAGTGACAGTAGGAATCCCTAGGGTATTATTGTTTCCTATGAATTATTTCAGAGTCTTCCACCATTGTGCGGATGCGACCTCTGAATTTTGATTACATTTTTTACTTTAGTTACATGGGAGAATTCAGCTTCCCGAATTGCTGAAACCACTTCGTTCCTCTTAATTTTGTATATCTCCCACGATTGGATAAGGCCGTTACCTTTAGCGGCTCGAAATGCGCGTTTTCGTAGTCTGATAAGTGGTCGTAAGTCATTGTGGCACTATTTAGACTGAGTAGTCCTGGAGGTAATAAATTTATTTGGGATACTTTGTGCTGCCAAATCAAGTAGTTTATTGGAAAAATTGGAAACAACAGTATACAGATTAGGGTTAACAAAACTTTCGCCCCATTGCTCACTGACGATGGCGTTATTGAAGCTAGTGTAATTTCCTAAGGCATATGTTCAGTCGCGTCTCTTCAAAGTAGAAGGTGTTGGTTTCACGAACTCAATCTCTATTGAAATGGGCTGATGTAACGGATTATGGGTGAACGAAAGGGATCTAGGACCTCGTAATATAAAACACGTACATAGTTACTTACGGCAAAGAGGTCAAGTAGCGATTCTGATGATTCGATAAAGCATGTCGCCTCGTTCACAAGCTGGGTGGGGTTAAAATATTTACCAACTTCTAAAAACCTCCTCCTATTGGAAGAAGTTGATTATCGTTAAAATCTCCAGTAATGACCATGTCTGTTTTCTATAGCTTTATCGATGGAGACTGAAATGGTATTCCATGCACCTGCTGCACTTTTGGGGGCGGTAAAACATACCCAGTAGCAATGGTTTACAATGTTTCGGAAGTATTTCTGTCCAAAGGCATTCAATGTTACATGGTTCGTGGTCAGGTCTATGTCGAAACCCGATTCCTTTTTTAAGATATACCGCCACACCTCGTCCCTCTGCCAACCGATCCTTGCGCATTGGGTACCGAAAGCCAAGCAGATGGACGTTCGATATAGTGTCGTCACCATGCAACCATGTCTCGGTGAGGGCCAGGATATCATTTGTTAGAGCTTCACACTTAAGAATATGTAGCTTGTGTGGTACATTTGCAGTCTGTAAATTTAGATGGCAGATATTTAGGATGTTGTTTTTATTGTTCAAGTCTGCTGAAGCCTGGGTTCAATTTAACGCCATCTGATATCAAAATCATGGAAATCTCCAACAGAACTAAGCCGATAAAGGGCGCTGCTGAAGACCGAGACAGTTCCCTAATTACAAGAACTAGCCTTTATTTCACCACACATAATAATTAAGGGTTTTCTATTGGGCACTATAGTACAATGGTGCACGAAGCTCTCTGAAATCTTTGAGTGAAAGAAGAGTGCACACATGGCAGTACAAATGGCGAGAAGTTGTTTTTCCGTTTAGGCGCACGGGTCGGTTGTGAAACACACACATAATTTGAAGGTTGTGCTTAATGCTATGACAAAAACGACTGTTCTGAACGAACCAATCCGAGCTCGATATGCATCAATGGTATACATTATGTAACCGCAAAATAGTACATGAGGGACATTTCTCGGATGGTTATATTGTTCATGTCTTCTCGTGTTTTTTATTATGGTCGATGGTGCACTTGTCTTCAACCACTGATATTATTTTAAATAAGATAACAATTTTGTTAAGAGCTTATAAAACGATTAGTTTCGGGTATGAAAAGTAGGATCGGTCGTGACACTGGAACTCTTTCATTTTTTCCACACCCTGAGAAAGAAGGCTGGCAAGAATGGAACGGACACGATTTACATGTGTGTACCTCTGGGATGGGAGCACGATGGAGCAATAGTTACGGCATTTGAACTTCATACCGAAAGGTACATGGTTCGATCCAGGGGCAACTGCGTTGTGACCTTGGACAAGGTGTTAATTTCCGATTGTCCACGTAGGGGTATAGTGGCGCAGTATACTACGATGCACCACAGCGTCAATAGTGCACTTGTCTTCATCCACTGCTAACACAACTTGTGCGACGTTAGTACGTTGGGGTGTCTGATAATTACTCGGTGCTTGTCTCTTGGTACCCCGCCTTCCTCCACCAGTAAAACTATCCACCACAAGGTGACCTTGGCAGTCGAAAGTGTTGTTAAACCCCCAATAACAAAATCTCTGAATAATTGAGATCATGTTAAGTTTTCGCTCATAATAGCCAGACAATGCAAATTGTTTGTTTTTTATTGGAGTTTAACGACGCTTTCAATAGCGAGGGTTATATTATGTCGAGATACAACAATAACCCTTCACCGAACATGACGACCATGATCTCCAGGGCGGCTCACAAAAAAACCTCACTATTCAATTTATATTTTTTATAAACAATTTTTGCTCTCCGTCATAGATAAGTGGTGACCGGGTTGATAGGTGCGTGGTCGCTCATACCAGAGGTCCCCAGAACGATCCTTAGTCCGGGAAATTTCTCGAGGTGTCCGCACACTCTGTCAACATCACTTGAGGAGTTGATACTGTCCCGGCGTATCTGTTTATCGGGTCGGGAGGAATATGGCTGTCAACGGTGCAGAGAGAGACACACTCCGTGCAGACTAAAAATCCTTCCATAGTATTCAAGAAGAGAGAACAAAGTTGTCTCTATGTAATGTCATCCCACCATCTCACCAATGGACCAAGGATAGGTGTCAGTATAAGTTGCATTACTTGCTCGCTAATCCTTGTAAAATAAATGGCCTTAAAAAACTAAAAATCATAAGGTATGGTTTAGCATGAAAAAGAATTTTCTTTAGTTCTGAAGAATATTTTCGAGAGTATTTTGGTTAGTCTTATTAGTTGAAGAGTTCATAAAAAAACAAATTTTGAAGACACTGGGAAGGGAAGCTGCGTGGCTTGGAGTTGACTCTGTCAGAAACAGGGCTTTGTCGTTGTATTCAGCCAAAACTCTAGGAGTGTCGACTGAACCCGTGCGTGAACGCATATCTCACCGTAACAAACCCGCCCGTTTTAGTTTTTGTTGGGGTGGTTCTTATCCTGAAGGAGTCATTGACTTTTCCTCAAAAGCATATATCATCAGGGGTTCACTGAAAACAACAATTTTAATGTATATATATATATAAATAAATATAGTAATTTGTGACTCACGTGGACTCTAATGATAAAGAAAAACAAAGCGTTAATCACACCACACCCACACAGTTTTTGGGTCACTTGCGGGCCCGTATTCTCTGTTCCTTTCCTGGTTTGGTTGCTGATGTCTGAACTTTGGTCGCCTTTTCACTTCACTCTTTCACGTCGGTCGCACGGCCACTAACGTATTGTCACTTTATCAGGCGCCTTTGCTCTAACATGTGGCGGAATGTAACTCTACCATTGCCGCACGGCCACTAACGTAGTGTCTCTTCACTATATCGCATTCCCTCCAACAAGTGACGGAATGTCACTCTACCACTGCCGTCGCACGGCCAGTAGCGTGTTATCACTGTGCTGTACGCGTTTCACTCAATTAGTCGCCACCAATGGGGTTAAACGCTCCCCTCCATTTATCTCAGGATAATGTTCATAAAGGCAAAGCCTACTCAGCCTCCGTATAGCTTGCCTTCTACAACAGGTATGCCGCCTTCCCAAATACCAATGGCCCCCTGAGCTCGTACTTCCTATTTCTGATCCTACACTCAGATATGGCCACCGACTTGGCCGCGACTTCCCCTACTCTAAATATGAGCTCTGTGGCTCCTCTACACTACAACGTGCCTTTAATCTCGCGCCGATGCGGCACCTCCTCTAACCTATAGCATGGGACATTCCTAGATCTTCACCTGTGATCCGCAGTCTTACAGGACTTCAGACAGGAATGAATTTTTCGAGAAACCCCGCGGTTTTCATTTTGATAGCCAGAACATCAATTCTTAATTTAATTACTTCTCTTGAACTTGGCCGCTTAAATCTACCTTAATTTAATATTCACTTTTGAGTTTCTTTGAAAGTCTCGCATTTCGGAGTATCCTGACTTTTGTGACAGACAAGATACGTAATATGGGTGTGTGTTTAGAACGTGTGCGATGTACTATTTTTACGACAATTACCTATTAACTGGCCATAATGACACAGATAATGATTACTGCAGGAAAACACTGGTCTCTCTTACATCTTTAATTAGTTATCAGATAGCTCCTAAATGGGGTACGCCAGAGGCGATAATGGACATAAACTTCCGCGCTTAATTTGCAGCGCATGAAATATTGCTGGTCTGTTTAAGTGACAAATCGGTTTTCGGGGTCCGCCATATACCTATCTTTACGCTTTATATTTAGCCCAGTGAGAAAGATTATCGAAAATATATACACTTTTAAGCAAAAACACGCTACTACTTTAAGCTATCACCTTGACAACCCCCCCCCCCCCCCCCCCAAGAAACATACTCTCAGTTGTCCCAAATAAACCACGTACTCTCTCTCTCACACTTCTAGAGCTATCTCACAATCTCGCTGTACCATTACATCAATATACTCATAATTTTCACACACAGTCACACGCACGCGCACACTGACGGGCACCACAAATAACTCCCAGTACTTTGACTCTGTTCCCCATTGGAACGCATGAGTCTATCCACATCCCATATAAACTCGGGCGCTCACTTCCACTGGCGCACAATAGGAGGTGGTCAGTTGGTACACATGCAGCCAACAGTTCGCCCTATACACTCTCTCTCATTCTCACCATCACAAAATATAATACTACTCTATCTCCAACATATTTATACTCACGCACACATGCGTAAAAACTTTAATAACAAGGGGACTCCACCCGGACCCAAGCTAGGCGGTGGGCCCCTTGCCCCAAATGCTATCACCTCACTAACTTGCCCCCATCCTTGGATAGGGTGCCCCGCCAGGCTCATGCCCGTCAGCGGGTCAAGTGCCCTATTAAGCACTACCTTTAAATATTTCTATAGGTGGTGGGCCCCTTGCTATGCCCTAGAGAGCCCCTCGACCGCCTCCGCCTGGACCTATTACTAGGGCACGTCCTCAACCAACGACCCCACTCGTCTTCAAGCCCAACATTTACTGACCTCCAGGCGGTACCTGCCGTACTAGAGATCGCTGCTTCAGAAGCAACGCCCTGTTGATTGACTCCTGCCGATCCTTCCTTGGGTGCCATTCTCCAAGTCCCAAGGCCCCTCGTAACTCTACGTCTCTGATGCCCATGCGTGGCTACTCCGGCCACCTCTCGCCAAATGTATCTCCCCTGCCGATCGCGTCGATTCAGTGTCCTCTGTATCTTGGCATGTCCTCAAAACCCTTACGATGTCAACCACTCTTCATCCGTCTATGTCTACTCGGTATTGACTGTTGCCCACTATTTTTGTTACAGCGTATGCCCCCCCCCCCCCCTCCGCCACTGTAACCGCGGTCTATCTAGCCATTTGACCGACCCAAAAGTTCCTAAGCCTTAGTCTACTTCCGTACCGATCCTCATTATGCCCACTCTTGTCCACATATCTCGACTGCTTCCGTCCAGCCACTCCCTTGAATTCCACCGTCGAAGGGTTAACCTTAGGGACCTCCAGTGTGCACTCTACCTATTCATCTTTACTCGACTCCTCTGTTCCCTCCAGTGTTTTCAGGTGATCGCCCCCGATGCCCCTTTTCGTGCATTCCTCTCCGACCATGTCTTGTCGGGCTCTGAACATACCCCGGGTATGTTCCCTAGCACGAGGCCATAGATGGGCGCCTCAATACACATTGCCTCTACCTCACCGCTATAGAAAGGGGTATCCACCCTCACCCTCGCAATGCGGAACGTCCTAATCGTCCCATCTATTATCACGCAGTTGTTTTGCCCCGTTAGCTGTCCGTTACTAACGAGCTTCCTCTTCTTCATACTTGTAGCGATTTGCCCGCCAGCAGCAGACTAACACCCTGACTTGAAGCAAACCTTTCAAAACTCTGTAAGTATGCGTCCATGTTGTCAGTCTATCCACTGAACTTGCGTAATTGGGGATATGGTTCCCTCACGTTTCCCTCGGGACTTTCTCCACCCTATCTGCCATTAGCTCTGTGTAACTGAGCCCTAGCCCATAAAATTTAAATTTCCTTCTCACGTTCTCTTTCAGCCTCCTCGCACGCCCTTTCAGCTCCCTCACGTGCCCTCTCCCCCTTTCACACAGCTTCTCTCTCAGCTCTTTCTCACTCTAACGCAGCTTCTCTCTCGGCTCTTTTTCACTCTAATGCAACCTGACGCTCTGACTCGGCGGCTATATTTTTCGCCGAAAGCCTTTGCTCATCTCCCCAGACGCGTGAGAACGGACATAAAATCCCATGCTTAATTAGCAACACATGAACTATTTATTGTTGGTCTGTTTAAGTGACAAGTCGGTTTCTGGGGTCCGTCATATACCTATCTTTACGCTTTATATTCAGCCCAATGAGAAGATTATCGAAAATATATACACTTTTAAACAGCAAAGCTATCACCTTGACAGCCTGCCAAAATAGTGTTCCGTAAGGAAGGATAGTCTGTGCACCTAGGGCGCGTGGACTATTCTTACCCGAGAACCCCTACAAGCATATTTTCATTCTTGAAATAACGAAATAGAACTCTGGAAAAAAATGTGTGTTATGTTTGGCCAGTCGAATATCCCACAGTTATTTGTAAAAGGTATGTAGTGTGCGGGAATAGTCGACGATTAATTACCCCTCAATAGGTAAAACTGTCCAGAATACTATAATCCCCACAGTCAATATGAGGAAGGAAAGACACATGAGATATAATAGATTAATAATAGGGTTTGCTATGCCCACTTTGATCAATGAAAATAAATTATGATCAATGAAAATAAATTATTTTCATGCTCGAAAAGATGTTTTTCTTTCCTTATATTCGTGCAGATAGACGGATTTGCAGTTTTTGACATGAAATTTGTCAAAAAACAATGACACTTTCCTAGCAACGTTCGTAATACATTTGCGGTCATGGCGGTCTGTAGATTGTGGAATCACTTGATATGATACTGCCGCATTTTGATGAAGATGTTGAAACTCAATGGACAGTTTGTACTTGGGGAGTAAAGAAGTGAAGAGTGTTGAGCGAGTAGCTACATGGCAGCTTTTGCTTTATCACTCGACTTACTTTATTCAATGATTCACACCTGGGGCTCTTTTTTGTCATTTTGTGACAAACTTTTTGGCCACTGCGCACATCTCACCAGAATATGGTGAGTAATTCAGAATTATCTCCCTTATGGTGTCAATTATCAGATACAATTAAAACTAAAGTGAATCTAGCCGCCAGTAACGAACCGCTAGTAATGCTAGCCCACATTTACGGTATACTATTTTCCATTAATTTTGAGATATCATCATCAGCATCATGTCTGGATGGTGTGAAGGTGGAAGAGGATGGGTGTTAATACTACAAGTCGTTGTTATTTAGGCAAGTATAGTCTGCCACTTATTTATTAACATGAAATTCAAAAACGGACCATAACAAGGTACCACCAACCTGAACATTCCTGGTTCAGATAACAAGCCTGCTATTTCTTATTGGGCTGGGACCTGAAGTGCGCTAAAGAAGTGCTTTACAAAAAATGGTCTATTCCTACCCCTCTCATTTGGTACTCATAGGAACAAGAGTACCAAAAGGAAAATCTGCACCCCAAATCTGTAGTGTATGCAGACATGTAATATGTCACACAGAAACAGAAAATATCCTGTTTGTGTTTAACCGCCACACCCTTCCGTGGCCTAAGTCGCGAAAATCAAATTGTTTTCGCCAGAATCCTGCTATTCAGCCCTCCCACAGTGCTATCTGAAAGAGAGCACCAGAAGACAATTCTTGCAACCCTAAACCTTCATACATATAGATATGGAATTTGTAGCAGAGAATCAAAAAATATCCCATTTGATCTCAGCCTCACACCCTTTGAGTACAGAAATCACGAAAATTGACAATTTTTTTCAACTCCCCACCCTTTACTACCCCCTCTAGCAGCCATATGAAAAAGAGTACCAAACCAAAACTGGTAGAAATATAACCACTGATGTTTGTATGCATACAGTAAGTCATATAGAATTGAAAAATATCCCATTTGTTCCCACCTGCACCACCCTCCTGAAGCAGGAGTCATACATTCTGAAAATATTTCCATTGCATGCCTTCTATTTTTGCCCCACTCCTCTACCATAGGAACAAGAATACCAATATAACCAAGTGCAAGTGGAAGAAGCCTATAAACGAGTACAGGATTTTGAAAAGCAATTAGCAGAAATGGAAGTACAAGGCCAGGAGTTGATGGATTCTGAACTTGCTGAAACACAATGGCAAACTGATGCCCAACAGTGACATATGCAACAATTAGAAGCAGTGTTATTGCATACAGTGGTCGAGGTGGAATCAGAAGATGAATTTGGGGGATTAGGATAAACTGCCCCCAACTACCTTAGCTATCAAACAGTTAAATAGAATGTTGGTTGAGGAGAATAAGGCTAATGCTGCTGCATCAAATGCCACTCAAACTCAGGCATCACATACTGTTGTGAGGCAATTCAATAGGAACCCCTAAATTACAGAGGCTGGGTGAAAGAAATTGTTGGACTATTACTATGACATTAACGAAAGACATGCAAGCAAAAAAGAAATGCATAGCTGCTCAGACTAGTGATTTCATAGTAGCAAATTATGTAACTATTAAAAGGGAGCCCTCCATGTCATGAGACAACCTTCAAAAAGAACTATAACTCTGTTATGTGGAGGTAATGGATGACAGTATAACAAATAATTATATACTCCATGAGGCAGGAGAAAAATGAGACTGTAGTGGGTTATGGAGAATGCTTGTTTGATTTGGCTAAATATGCTTATGGGGAAGGAATAGATGGTCCCTTGATTCAGGAAATAGTAGGCAATGGTTTTTGTGATGGCCTATATGAAAATGACATGAAACTGAAATTAGTAAGAGTATTTACCACTTGAGAAGGCACTGTGAATGTCAATGTTTGAATTGAGTGCTAAGCACTAATATAAATACTGAAGTGAAATAATACCTAGAGAGAGATACCATTATTCAGATAGGGATGAACAGTGGACACAAGACTTGGATAAAAACCCCAGTGACTCAAAGGGTGAACAGCCGATGGAAATAGGAATCCAGAGGCATCACAATAGAATGCATGTTATAATAAAAAGTAATAACAATAATCAAAGGTAGAGGCCATACTATAATTGATGTAAAAAACTGGTTCGGTATTTTAAACCCATTTGTCACAGGTGTGGTTGACCTGGACAAGAGAGATTGTCAGTTGAAGGTTACAAAACAAGATCAGATGGTAATGGTGTAAGAACCAACTGAAACGCTAGCAAAAACAGACCCGTGGTGTTTTCACTGTGGCAAATTGGCCATTTCACCAGAGAATGTCAAACTCCTTGCAAACAATTAAATGAGGGTCCTTCTGTTCATGTGTAGCAGGTTACCGAGTGAAAAAAGGTGAAACAAAGTGCTCCAAAAGGGAATGCAATATGTAAAAATGAGAAACATGAAACTCACAATTGTATGAAAATTAACAGTAATTCTAATGTAGTTGCACTTATATGTAGAAAATGTGGAAAATTTGGTCATGAAACAAAAAGGTGTACACTAAAATTAAAAGCGGTACCTCTAATAAATTGGCAAAATAACACAATGGTCAAAACAAATATCATGAGTAAATTGAACCAAGAACATTAGGAATTTGTTTATATTGTCCTACCTGTTATTGGGAAAATGCCTTATGTTGTTCTTGCAAGGTAATTTTATGGGGTTCTTCCACTACATATTTTTCTTGTGGCTTAAGTATAGTGTATAAATGTAATAAAATGTAAATAGAAGACTCCACACTTCATACTCAGAGACAGCATATTTACCATTTAGTCACGGACATACTGAAATGACTTAATTTCTAAAGATCTGAAATCTGCAAACATTTCATTCCTTTTTTGGATCTGCAAAGCCATGCAATAGATAACACATGATATATTCACGGGAAAATATCCAACTGGCAATGTGATAAGCGAGATAAAGTCCTCAGTTGTGATGTTGAATCTGGAAACTTTATTCCTGTGACAGAAAGTTATGCAAGTTTCAGCAAGGGATTAATATATATCAATTAAAAACTCACCTAATTGCAATATTTCTCAGGACTGTAATTTGCTGCCTATACAATTGATATTGGTAAGCATATCAGTTATTAATGTTCTTAAATTTCGTAAGTAAGCAACAGTCAAGCCTCCCCAAATAGCAACTACAGAATGGCAATAATTTTAAAATAAATGAAGCATACCAAAAACGATGTACAGAAATGAATTAGAACCCATGCTTTCTAATTCAAGGAATCCGATTGAGGAGAGTCGTCTGTATGCAAGATAGGTCATTTTTGCTGTTTGGGCCCTATTTGAGCATTTACACGATTTCCTTGGCATACAACACCAGGAAATATCAAGATAAAACTAAATGAGGAAGTTAAGAAGCTCTTTCCTTTCTAAGTGTATCAATCTCATCTTTTTTACCAATTTGACACAAATCTCTTACACAATGTCACAGAATTGTGGAGGTATAATCATCATAGACAGAAAAAGCCACATCAAACATTCTGCGTTTTACATTGATCAACTCCCTCATGACTCCTTACTTGTTCTTATGAAATGTGTGGATTTGACATTTGGAGAACTTTATAAAAGGTAAATAAACACAAAAAATGGCAACCCTTATGAATTATAGATACCCTAAATTGCAGTTAGTATTACTGTCGGTTCCTTGCATGAGTAAGAAAAAGAATTTCTCCTAGTCTGTACTCAAAGGATTGCAGAATATAGCTATTCAATGAATTTAAGGTACTTTATTTGAAAAAATCTCATACTTATGCCATAGCAGACTTTCAGGGAGTGCTTTCTACCACATGGTGGCAGGTCCATGTTAAATATTAGTTTCCACAAGCTGCAACCTTTCATTAAAAAAAAATGATATATAATTTATAGGCATTATTAATTAAATTTATTTATTCCGTAAATTACATCAAATCTGCCCGAAGTTTTGTTTGACAACACCGTAAATCATTCAATGAAGTCTAATTGACTTATTGGAATCATTAGCCCTTTTATCCTTTTTGTTGTTCAGTATTCTACAGCCGCATTTTTAAAGCTATAATAACAAAGTTTGGTACACTTGTTAATTGTGACTTCTAATTATACAAATGGACATTCGTTTTCTGATATCAGATCTTTATCCAAAATAACGTCACTTTTAACGTTTTTTTTTTATCTTTTAATATCATCTCCTTATCAAACCATCCACTTTCATATTTTGGAAAGATCATCTCCACCAAAAACTTTATTTAAAAAATTTTGTTTCGATATGGCAAATTATCAACAATGATAGACGAATTTTCGGATGGCGTAATTCACATCAACGTTACACTAATAAAATGTCATCGATTGTCAAGAACTTTTAGTATGCTGTACAGTTCACAAAAAAGGAAGTAGGTGCTTTTTGGTTTTTCAATTATTGGATTTGATGTCACCAAAACGTTTGAGCTATTTTCAGTGAAAAATCTCCTTTTGTGATTCCATAATCTCCGTAGTTATAAATTACACAGCTATGAAACTTTACACACCATTTCTTGTGCACCTGAAATTATGTACATCCATTTTAGGAATTAAAATGTCTCTGCCGATGCTGGCAGTGTCAATTATACATTATTCCCTTACTTTTTAAGTTTCAATCTCATTTGAACGGGTCCTACTAAATACCGAGGGATACCGAGGTGAAGGAAAATAAGTAAGTAAGAGTTGTTTAAATATATGTGTAGACAAATAATTTAATCCTTGGAGCAATATATGTGATATAAGCGTTGATTTATTCGAGTAAATGCAAGATATAAAGGCCAAGCTGTCGCTGAAAACTACCCCTCAGTATTTAGTCAGTAGCTGTGTAATTAATAGCTACCTCGGTGTCTGGATGAAGTGCATAAGTGCAAACTGGGTATCACAAGACAGATCACTGTAATATTTGATAAAAATAAAACTCCCATCAACTTTTGTCTCAGCTTGAACCGACACAAATTTTGCCAACTGCCATTATTGGCTTTATGCCATTATTAGAGTTTGTGGATTACTGTGATAAGTATCTTTCGGCTGTGCCTGATACACCCAAAGCTGCTGCTTGTATTTAGTATATGTGTATAATATACAGTATATTTTTTTAGCTATTTCGGCTCAGTGTCAATTTAATTTAGCCTTGGTTTTTTGTTGACACTTTTTGTTTTCGAGATATTTGCCCTCTTTACCTGGCCAGTGTTTTTTTATGCAATTGCCGCCATTTTAGATATAGCCAAACGTCCGTCGATCGAAGTTTGATTTACAGAATTGTTGGAAACTTAAATCAGTAACCTTTTATTAATTTGTTGATCCCGTTGGCCAGCGTGGGTGCTGACCACATCTCTTGTCTTACAGCCATTTTTTTGTGTGTGGGGGATCGTTGGTGAATCAAATATCACTTCCAAAGTTATTGATTCCTAATGTAATGATATTGGTCCATAAAAACATCCATAAAAACGTCTTCAAGTCTGTCAAGTCTAATCTGGCAATTTCAAAATTCTTCATTCATTTTCCAATTTTTATAATATTATTCATACTCTCGCATTTGTTATTTGTCCATAATTTTGAGATGTCAGTATGTGTCTGTCTAGGTTCGAATACTTTGGATTTTAGTTTAGGTAAAAATGTCAATGCCAAATATTTACTGTCTCTGTAACGCGTCGATGGGTAAGTTGAAATTTCTTCTCAGGGTCCTGAGTCGTGAGAAGACATGTATCTGAATTGAAGATTGAAGATAGTAATGGAAATGAAGACCAATAATATATTTATGTCTGGGAGACATCAGGAGTTGGATTTATATGTTGCGACTTGCGAGACATTATGTTATGAATTAGAACCATGGAGTGGAGGGAGATGTATCGACTGATTGACTAGTAATCGACTCATGGTTAGTGACAAGTCGAGGCTGAAATTCATTAATCATTTCAACACTAATTTTCAATAATGCACCAGTCTATATACAAATACATGCAGCTTTGAAATTTTATACACTTTTACATTCATGATTGTTCTATTAAAAGCATCTCTCACAATTTTTAATTTAAACTTTTAAACAACATAACGTCAATTTGACATTTTTTTCATGAACTTTAATATCTGCCCACCTCACTCTTAAAATTTTGGAAATATATTCTACAATAAAAACATAGCTAAAAATGAAGTCAGTTTCCAAACGACAAAATATTCATCTTTGGATGTCTATCACATGTATTGTTGAGAGGTGAAATATGTGTCGTGTATTTTAACATTAAATGGTTCAGGTAAGTTCAGTATTAATAATTTATTAAAATAAAAACAGTGTATGCCAGACAAGGATTGAGGTAGGGTTTTTGTAGATATTAGTTACATTTATTATTGACTGTTCTGGGGTTAATAAAGTACTGGGTATTTCAAATGCCTGATAGCGCTAATACAGAACATGCTCTTGTGATACAGATTGCTTTATATCAGCAAGATAAATAAACATGTTACATGCTTTACAAAGAGGCAGTTCAAACAATTGCCAAAGTCAAATGATTTACAACTAACAACTTGAGTTTACAAAATTTACTTTCATGACAAGTTTCTCCTCCACCACC